>JAAFCF010002710.1:1324089-1784599 GCA_013389785.1 Helicorthomorpha holstii | reverse complement strand
ATTTTTGTCGATTTTTGGCGTTTTTTTAAAAAAACACAAAGGCTATAGCCTTTGCATTTTTTTAAAAAATGCCCCTTTTTGGGAAAAATATAAAGTTGCTTAAAAATGCTTAAAAACCACTTTATTAGATGTATTTCGACCTCCTGATTACGAATCCGCTGTTTTGTTGAAGACAAAAAAATATTTTTTTTTTGAATTCCAACAAAAAAGAGCGATTCTCTAAAAACTTTTCTCATCTTTGAATTTATTCGTAGTTCTTGTAAGTTCCTTTAACCCAGGTTCCTCTTCCGAATGTTGAGGCGAACAGAAGTTCCAGTAGAAACGATATTCGTCCAGTTGAATTTCACTCCGACGTTTGACTCCTTTCAAAGACTTTTATGCTAACGAAGATGAATGGAGCAGATTCAATAATGATGTGACAGTTATAACAAATACGCTCAAACAATGTGGATTTGCAGGCGATGTTATCCAAAAACCGTCACTTAAAATGATGCAAAATAAATTAAAAAAGGCAATTTAAATGAATATTTAATCTTCAAAGTCAAAATGAAAATCGTAACATGGATTTAATTTCTTGATATAGTTTTAAACGAAAAACCTAAGGCCAAGAATTACAGTTCACTGATTGTATTTCTTCTGACATTAGCAAATGAACGGTCTTTATTGATGGATGGGGAAAAGCGTTTCTACGATTTATACAGAGAGTTACTTAAACCAGCCATAAAATCTTCCAAATACAGAAATGGGAAGAGCCTTCTTCCCCACAGCAAATACTATAGACTTAACATAAACAAGATATCGCGTTTGCATTACTACAGTAGTACAATTTCCTTGATATTGAAATCTTTGAAACAAATGCCTACTTCAATATTTCCACGGGAAAATTTGAAAAATTATAAATACAGATCCTGTCTAGTAACATTACACTTATGCATATTAGGTAGATTGATTTTGAGTTGTCTACAAGTTACAACCATTTTTCTCAATTTATCGTCCTATAGATTTGATGATTGAAAATCACGAAATGTCGTCAAACATCTAATTAATAAAGAATATTTAATACATCTTCAAAAGCTTTCGAAGTACGAAGAAATTTTCGTTATTTTCAAAATCAAATCTAGTATTTTCCGTCGTTTTGTGAAATTTAAGCTAACCGACCACAGCTTTTGAAACAAATTTTTGATTAATAATAGCAGTTTTCTAAATGTCAGGTATTCGAAAATGCAATTATATCATTATAATTAAGTCTTTTTATAATGCCTAAAAATTACACGTCCTCCGATGTATAGCTTTAAAATGCACCCGACTTGAAATGACTCAAAACATTAAGTAAACGATAATTAAATTTTTAAAGTGTTTATTCATTCATCACACTCTTACTGCGTCTCTGAAGAGGGTATATTACGGATAATATCAGAGTCACCTGAAATTAATAGAAAAACATACATGTTAGTTTAACTGATATAGTATGATAAAATGCAGTACTAAATGCCGGAAAACGGTAGCATATAAATGTTATACAGTATATATATTATAGTATTCATGCACTGTTAAAATTACAGTAACTTTCAAAATAAAGTTAACAAACCTGGATCTGTAATGCTTAAAGTACAGACACGAAAATATTTTCCACACGCAGTTCCCAATTCAATATTGCTTCCAGAGTAATGGTGAACACCAGTCTTGGCTAACATAGCGTAGTACTCGATTTCACTTTTCCTAAAAATAAAATAATGCCACCATGAAAACTTATAGTCGACATAAACTAAATCACAATAAGTCTTAAACTAACCTCAATGGTGGAGTGTTGTTGGCGATAATAATTAATTTAGATTTACCCTGTCGCAAAGTTTTCAACGTTTGCCTGTATCCCAGATGATATTTACCCGACTTCATAACTAAAGCGAGTCTGGAGTTTATGCTCTCCAACGCTTTTTTCTATAAAATGTTACCGGTATTAAAATTATTATAAAGCGTACCTTACTATACTTGTGATTACACATGGCCACATGGCAAAAAGTTAGGCCTAACAATGTACGGTACTTACCGCTTTCTTCTGAGCCACCATTTTTATAAGGTCTTTCAAATTATCTTTAAATTAAATTATAAACCTAATTAGAATTCAACAAATATTAATATGTTTTCAATTTAATACCTGCAACAAAAACAGAACTGTGTAAAATAATACTCACTTAAAACGCACACTGTGCCTTCTGGCTTACTAGTACAGTAATGGGATTTTAGGAAACAGTTGTAGATTCTACTCAGTAGGGAGCGCCACTCACAACTTCATGGCATAATCGATTAGGATTAATCAAAAGAAAAAAAAATAAAAGTATAAATAACTTATAAGTTAATTAAAAATTATACTACAAAAAAAAATAATAATAATAAATGCAAAAACGATGCATGCGAGCAGAGCATGTCAAAAGTATTTGGTTTAAATTGTCCACCAGTTTACTTTTTAGTTGTATTAATTTACATCAATTTAAGATAAATATCCATAAAACTATAAATATTTTCACGTGTACACTTTACCTGCTTTTATTAGTATAAAATTACATCAAAAATTATTCGAAATAACTTCCCAACATTCTTTTCTTCAAATTAAATTTAAGATTTTTTATTCAATTCGTCATGCAACTGTTGGATCTGTCTCGCAACTCCTCTTGAGGCGACTGCAAGTGGAGTTTTTCCTTCCTATAATTATCAACAATTAATATTTATTGTAATAAACAGTATTATAGAGTTGACTAAATTTAGTTAAACTTTCTCTTACTCTGTTAGTCATGTCAATAAGAGCTCCATGTTGAACCAACAAGTTACACACATCCAAACGATCTTCTTCACATGCTAAATGTCTTTCAAATATAAATTAAAAATAAATCTAAATCCCAATATATTGCATATTCGTAAAATGTTTACAATGGTGTATTTCCTTCATTATCTTGTATATTCAAGTTCAATCTAGAACTCTGTAAAAGAACTTTGACAGCAGCGATGTTGCCTTGCGAAGAACAACGATGCAACGGGGCACTTCCTAAGCGATTTCGAATATTTGGATTTGCTCGGTGTTTCAAAAGTAACTCAATAATCTACCATAATCAATTAAATACATCAAAACATTCAAATCAAATAAAGCTTTTAATGATTTAATTAATTTACTTCTGTTCGGTTTTTTGAGGCAGCATAATGAAGCGGTGTATTTCCCAGCTCATTCACTGCATTAACGTCTGCCCCATGCTCAATCAAATTTGTTATGGCACTTACAGCACCAGCGGACGCCGCAATCATTAATGGGGTCCATCCACTCTAAAGCAACAAATTAAAACATTCATAATTTTTCTTTAATAACAATACTATTACGTCATCTGCTTCATCTGCTGGACAACCATTGTGCAAAAGAAAATGAATGTTTGCATACTGTCCACCTGAACATGCCCAATGGATTGATGATCGTCCTGCCTGCAATATTGCAAAAAGTTTGATTACATTTTAACTAATGTACTGTATATTATTATAACATGTTTTCTGCATGTTAAAAATGACTTATATTATTAGCACAATTCCAATTTTTCTTTAAAAATGTATCCTGGAAATTCTCTAGTATTTTAAAGTAACAAAAATTTACTGTACCGGTATTCGATTTTTCTCAAAAAAAAACTTCTGGACAGCATTTTTAGTACAACTATACAAGCTATCATTAAAATTTTCTGGACACGTTATTTTAATAAAAAGATTGATATTATGACATTTTTTGACATGAGCATATTTTGACATTTCAAGAATTTCGTTTTTAAAACACATTTCATGCGGCTATGCGTTCCCCATTTTGATCAGCAAATTGTTATTCCAAAGTTTTACATTGAAACCAAAAACTAAATTTTATTGTTAAGTAATGATCACTAAGTTGTCTAACTAATAAACTACGGCAATCATGTGAAGTAACATACTGACAGTAAATCTAATTACAAAATCGCAAAAAAAAAAACATACAACTCATCACAACTGTCACTCATAAACTAACGTATTTCTGAATTACATTTTAATTTAAAACATTTGTAGAAATATAAAACTTAACCATACCTGATCTTTTTTATTCATTAAAGTAGGATTTTCTGTTATTTTCTTTTGAAATTCTTTCGTATTTCCCTCGTACGCAAGCTTGCATAATTCGACGTCCTCCATTTTGATAGCTGTGGGGGGTCAGTGACTGGTTCATAGAAAACCTGATTTGTCAATACACTGTACATAAAACTGTCTCAATTTAATTTTAAAACACATTTTTATAAAATTATTTTGCCTATAAACATTTTAAAAAAATTTTAGATATTAAAATTTAATTATATCTAGAAAACTGTAATTAGAACAAAAGTGATCACACTGATCAAACGTAAAAATACTACTGCTATAGCATCTGGTTTTAGAGATAGCATGACTATTCGGATTTTGGGAGAAAGAAGATTGCAGTACTTGGTCATCAAGTGTCAAGAAATATTTGATTTAAATAAAAATTAAAACATCTAAAATGCCGGCTGAAAGTGTAGTCACCGATGGCGATCGTATTGTGAAGATGGAAGTTGACTACAGTAGTACTTGTGACGAAAAATTACCTCAATGTCAGCAGTTGGCCAAGGTAAGCTTTAACAACACACAAACAATAATGATGAATTAATAATAATTAAATTTCGACTAACTTCATATAGGATGGAAAACTTTCCGAAGCAATTGCTATTTTATTATCGCTAGAAAAGCAAGCTCGAACGGTATACTATTTTTAATTAAATACGAGATTATCATGCAGTACAATGATGATGTATTTGTATAGGGGGCTGACGCTCATTCAACCAGTCGCATTTTGGTTACAATTGTTCAGTTATGTTTCCAATATAAAGATTGGAATGCCTTGTATGAAAATGTTGCCTTGTTGTCGAAAAGAAGAAGTCAAATAAAAATGGCAGTAACAAAAATGGTTCAAGAATGTTGCACATATGTTGATCAAATGCCAGACAAGGAACATACGCTCAAACTCATTGAAACTCTTCAGGCAGTAACTGCTGGCAAAGTACACATTTTAAGACTTTTTAAGCGTTTGCATTTGTATAAGATATTATTTGATTAAGATCTACGTGGAAGTTGAACGAGCTCGTTTGACACACAAGTTGGCATTAATGAAAGAAGCAGAAGGAAAAATTAAAGATGCTGCATTGATTTTGCAAGAACTTCAAGTTGAAACTTTTGGTTCAATGGAGAAAAAAGAAAAAGTTCAACTGATCTTGGAGCAGATGAGACTTTGTTTAGCTAGAAAGGATTATATTCGAACGCAAATTATCAGTAAAAAGATCAACACCAAGTTCTTTGATGATGAAGGAACCGAGGTTAGAAAAATTTAAATCATATTGTTATTAGGGTACAATTATTTACCTTTTTATAATATTAAAGGAGCTGAAACTGAAATATTATCAGCTAATGATCGATTTGGATCAACACGATGGTTCTTACTTGGCTATTAGCAAACATTACCGAGCCATTTATGACACGCCGTCAATTCAGGCAGATTCCACGAAGAAACATCAGGTTTTAGAATATAATTAAAAATGTCTTACGAAATTGTATCTAATACACATTTTTTTTAAGATATTGAAATGCGTCGTTTTATATCTGGTATTGGCCGTTTATGATAATGAGCAGCACGACCTGGTACATAGGGTGAAACAGGAAAAAGCTCTGGAAGACATCCCAAGATATCAGTTAGTTCACTCAAATCTTATAAAACGATAAAATATTAACAATGATTTTATAGGGAGCTACTTCAACTTTTTGTTGCCATGGAACTGATCAAATGGTCAGCTTTATGCGAGAATTATGAGACTGAATTAAGAAAAGGTTCAACTGATGTCTTCATGGCAAACACAGAAGATGGCGATAAACGATGGAAAGATTTGAAAACCAGAGTTATTGAACATGTAAAATTTATGAGTTACTTTTTTTTGCTTTTTATACGGGGGCTGATTTAAATGTTTGATTTTCCAACAGAATATACGAATTATCGCCAAGTATTATACAAGAATTCGTTTAGAACGGATGGCTCAACTTTTGGATTTGTCTGAAAACGTAAGAAAATTATAAAAATCATAATTGACCGTTTTAGTTATACATGTCATGCATGTTGATAGGAAGCTGAAGAGTTTTTGTGTGGCTTGGTGATCAATAAGATGGTCGAGGCCAAAATGGATCGTCCAGCAAAAATCATTAATTTCTCTCGTCACAAGGACCCTAATGATCTGTTAAATGAATGGACCAACAATACCTCCACGCTTATGCAGTTGGTCAGCAAAACAACCCATCTCATTAACAAAGAGGAAATGATTTATAAACACATGAATGTCAGTTCAGCAACTTCAGTCGTTTAGTTTTCAAAACTGATAAACATTTTTTTCTTTCAAGTTTAATTCATTTTGGTGTAAAAAAAAAATAAAACCATGCGATGACTGTTAAAAACTTAAAAATAGATGCTGTTAATAATTTTAAGTTACTAAGTCAGACAAAATATCTAGCGAATCACTGACAAAATAATGTTAATTTGAACTTTTTAAGATATTGCATGAGAGAACCTCTTTCTAAAATATTTTTAGGTGATTGTATATGACCAGATACAACAAAAAATATAAGTTATTTACATTTTTCAAACTCAACGATTAACAAAACATATAATACATAAAAGATGAGGAAAAAAAATTGGAAAACATAAAATGAGTTATTTTAAACGACGGGATTTTCAATTAGTTAAAACACAATAATTAATCAATGGGTTTATAAAATGCAGGGAAAAATAATTGTGACTATTCACTATTGCCAAAAAAAAAATTTTTAAGTTTCAGACGACTACATTACCTGTAAGCTCAAATATTTTTTTCCTAGAAGCAACAACTCCAGCTAATGAACTACTGGGCAATGGCACCCCTAGAAATCGACTGTTCTAATTAATGGTTTGTAAATTTCACATTGCATTCACTTACTGTGAGAAATTGTTTTGCTGATGGTCACGCTACTATCCCTTTCGTGAGATTCTAGCGGCTCAACGGTAATTGAAGTTGGTTGCAAAGAAGCCAATTTTCGGCACAGGTCAGAAATTTCTTCCTCTTTTTCTAGTAATAGCCCTTCCTTCAAGCGTAAGGATATCTATTTAAAAACGCTTTTAATGCTTTAAATAATTATTAAGAATGATGTATATTGAACGCACCAGTAAATCGGAAGACGAATCGTCATTCATGTTACTCAGTTCCTTCACATTTTGTTTTAAATGACTTCTAAGTTGTTTATTTCGCGCTGTCAGATCAATTATCTACAGGTAAACATAAGTATGATTGTAAAAAAAAAACAATTAACTGAATGTAATAAATAGAAATTGTATTTTACAATAGCATTTGCTTCAGCTAGTTCTTGATGTTTTGCTTCCAAATGCTCATCCAAAGCTGCACATTCTAAACATTTATCAGAGTATTTTTCAGATAAAGATAAGATCTCTCGCTTAATAGTCTCCATTTCTTCTCTAAAATATAAATATTTATAGTTCATGTCAACACCAATAACAAAGCACATACTCGTGTTCCCTGTGAAGTGCATCTAAATCAGCAGACGAGTGACCCATCTTTTCTAAAAATTCTTCTTTAAACCTAGCTACTTCTTTCTGAAGTTCAGCTTCATGTGCTTTTCGCATAGCATCAAGAGCAGCCAGAGTTGCTTTCGTTTCTTCAGCTAGAGCTTGTTCCTTTTCGGCTTGAAGTTTTTCTGATTTTCGTTTCCATTTCTCTTCCAATTCTGCAACTATACGCTTATGAGAATGTTCCATTGCTGCCAGGCCTTTCTCGCATAGAGTCTAAACAAATTCCACATTGTTTAATAAAGCATTCAAATTACAGTAGTAAATAAATATAAACTTGCCTTCAGTTGTTCAATCTCAGTTTTGTATTTATTCTGTACATTTGACAAGTTTATATGTACATCTACCCGTTTAGCTAGTTCAGCTTCAAACATGTGTTTTAGTGACAATAATTGCTCTTCGTATTCCACTTCTAAATCCTTTAATCGGTTCTGCAGTCTGTTAACTTCAACTTTATAACGCTCGCATTCAGTCATCTTCTCCTCTTTCTGTAATGTTAACATAAAACTAAGACCAATTTCAAATGGATTAAGGCAATAACTGTAACTAACTAGATTTGTCTCAATGTTTCCTTGCTCCTTAATGGCGGCTTCCAATTTTGATTGATGTTTTTCAGTCTCCAGTATCAAGTCGTTGGCGTACTTTTCTGCCATATATTTCATTCTACGCTGCAATTCCAGACAACCGTAGCATTCCGCGATATCTTTATCACTCTTTTTCATTACTTCCCCAACTATTCTTGGTGTTGTAGACATGTCGCTTTCATCAAAATAATCGAAACTAGTCCTTCGCTTTTCGCATTCACTATGATTTGACAACGAATTTTTATTCATAGCTTTAAGATGAATTTGGAGCGAGTCGATAGCTAACGTTATAAATGCATAACCTCCAGCTACAAAAGCAAATGTTTCTTCAGAAATATCATATTTACTGTCAATAGTTTTTACGTCAATATCTAGCACTTCCTTATTCAAAACTTCCAAAGTTTCTTCGACGATTCTTGGCCATAACGATTCATCTTCTCCACCAATCAATAAGTGAGACCACACGTCTCCCAATTCATTATCGCCAATTCTCCCTACCAATTCTGTCAAGGTCATCAAAAAACATTCCTTTAGACGTACCACCGAGTTTGTATCTTTAAATAATGTTTGATTAGCTATTTCTGATGATATTCGTAATGCAAATACTTTTAAAGAACTGTTAAGCCACGGTTGAACTCGGTTTGTAAGCGCAGTTTTCATGGGTTCCAGTTCATTAATAAAAGAGTTTAAGTTTTCTAAATCGTTTTCAAGAGATTTAGTAGACCATGTTGGCCATTGTGGCGATTCACCTACATCTATAGTACTCAGAATTGCTTCTAAAGCACTCTGTAACCAATGTATTCGTCTTAAAATAACTTCATGGAAACACTCGACTCGTTCGTGAATATGCTCACATGACATATGATGACGAGTAAACAGACAAGTGTCCATACATGTTATTACATCGTTTAAATGTTCCTCTAAACTGTCGAAGCAAGTTTCGGAAGTCAATAAATTTTTAGCGATTTCCACTTTGAACCTACATCGACTAAGAGCGTCTTCCAACTGGGTTACTCTTTTGCACAGATGATCAATTTTTGACATCAATTCTGAAACGGTCATCCTCATTGAAACATCAGCCTCACTGTCGATAGTACTGCTTCGGTCGTCACTAATTTCAAAATTTTGCGGAGTTGTAACCACTTTCGATGTAACTTCTTCGATTTTAGCCTCCAATGAATTTAAACGAACAAATAAATGAGGTTTCTCTGGTCCTTTTTCAGGGTCCGGAGTAAATAATTCTTGCTTAGTAGGTAAACTTAAACTATCACTTAAACGAGAATTCATCACCCCTTCGACTGTTTTCAACTTTTTCTCCAATTCCTCCACTTTAGTTTCAACTTCTTTTGATACAGTTAAACTTTCTTTGCCTTTTAACGAGCGTGTTCTTCGCTGCTCTTTGCCTCCATTGCTACCACTAGATTTAGATGGCTTTGGCTGCAATCTCAGTTGTTTTTCAGACATATTCAACTTGTTTGTCAAATCCTCAATACGGACACTCATAAGATTTAGCTGACTCTGATAATCGTTTTCAATTGCGTCTGTTTCTCTCTTCTTATTCAAACAAGCCAACTCCAGATGGTCACATTTAAAATGAGCTTCTTTCAATTCCTTTTGTAATGCTCTTATCTCGTCTACAGCTTTTTCAAACCGCTCCCTTAGCTCTTGATACTTAACGGCTAACTTGTCTCTCGTGGTCGTTTCAGGGTCGACATCTTTCTCAATATTAGTCAAGTCACTAAGACTTCCTAAATGCATCTTTCTCTCGCTAGCCAAATTAATGCCAGAATCTTCCCCGTTAGAAATTTCTTGAAGTGTTTTTAAAAACCGATGTGAAAGTCTAAACTGTTCTAAGTTATGTTTTTTATCATGATCATTACCGTTCTTAATTGGATTATCTGGAGAAAATCCTTTTGTTCTCTCAGACCTGTTCAGTTTTGACTCTCGCTCACGCCCGGACCTACTAATAAATTCAAATTCAGTGATGACGTATTATTTAATTAATCTTATGCTGTAAGCTTACGATGAATGACTAGAACTTGACATTTCAGATTTTTTTAACGAGGTAGCTAATTTAACAGGAAGAGTATTTCGTCTGCCACGCTCTTTTCGATGAGACGTCTATAACAGAAATATTATAAATAAGTCCAAGTAATCAAAATATCTTTACAAAATCTTGATACAAACCTTTTCAGGTGTAGAATCGACAGAGTCGTCAGATTTCAGTTCATCGCCTAATTTTTCACCGAGTTTTGGCGAATTTGCTTTGATTGTTGTTTTCAACTTTGCTCTTTCTTTAACTCTAGAAATGGCTGTTCTATTGAGAGGCGGCGACATTGGAGGAATTCTACTATTAACATTACTGTTTCCATTATTAACACTGCTGCAATTATTAGTATTTGGAATGTTCGTAGTTACAGAGACAATTCCACCATCTAGAGAATGCGTAGTATGGGTTACATTTAAAGACGTCTGATCTTCTAAAGAAACTGTTGAATGTACCGACGTTTTTTGTTCTAAATCGATTTTCGATGGTCGAGAAAGGTGGAGCATTAAATCATCAGATAGTCCACAAATATTTGTTGAATTTTTTAAGGCAGATACCCAACCACTGCGAATTCCCGAAGTAACAGCCGAAAACACATGAAAACTTCCGTCCGTTATCTAAGCATAAATACATATTAAATAACGTACAAACTATTAACAATAAAACCAACTAACCTTAATTTTAAATCCATAATTACGATTAACATCAACTTCCTCAACATGCTGAATACAATCCATATATATTACACATTCCAAAGGTCCCCTATCTTCAGCTGATTGATCTTGGAAAATTTTCATGTGTGTAGAATACAGTACGCACCACTTTTTGCACCATTCCTAATTAAAGCAACCAGAAAAACATTAACAAATTATCAATAAATTACAGTATTAAATAGATTTACCCCGGCCTTTAAAAGATCTTGCTTCAGTAACCAACCTTTCTTAATGTGATACATATTCTACGAATACAAAATTATTTAAAAAACTACGATCGACTAACAAGCGTTTAATTATAAGCATAACAAACCTTAGGTAAATGCTCTAGGGCGTCAACTCTCATCATTTCTCCGGTGCTTCCAGGGCTGTAAACAATCTGATCTAAGCCACATCCGTCTGGATCACCTCGTACTGTATTCTCTTTCCAATTTTCTGAACCTTCTAACTTTGAATGTAGGTGTAGAACGTCCTTAGAATTATTGGACTTGTCTTCAGTATGGATAAATGATGTTATAGACGAACACACCGATAGATTTCGATCTACGTCAAGACCTTCCAAAGACTCGTAACGTTTCATAAGAGGTATATCGGGAAAACGAGTATAATTTGGAGTGACAAGCGGTGCAGCAAGCTCTTCTGAATTATTTGCAACTGTGCTCTCTCTCCTTGCTTTTGACCGACTGGTACAGATTGGATCTCCATAAGAATGATGCGAATGGGAATCGGCAATTATTATCTCGATGTTTCTGGTTGGAACTAAATCTGTTTAAAAAATTTAATTTGTAATAAAATTCGATTAGATTACGTTAGTGACCGCTAGTTAGTCTTTAGGGTATACATATTTATTAACTGTGTAATGTATATTGCAAAATTACCGTTATCACTAATTGAACTGATTCTGGAAGTATCTGTAATTTGTTGACAGCATCTGGAAGATGTCATCAAGGATGGCTGTTCCAGTTGAGGATATGCTACACACCATGACTGGTGAGAGCAGCTCACCTAATAACGACAATCAAATTACTTTTCAAACGCTCCTCTTAACAAAGTTGCCAACAACTGATAAACCTGAGTGGGTGATACAGTGGTCTTGATACTGGTAAAAGTTGCATTTCTCTTTGATTTAGATTTATTGTTTCGAGGAAAACTGACAAGTACATCAAACCACCTAAAAACGCAAGATAGAAATGATATTTCTATTGACATTTTTCCTCCCACGTTTAGAAACGTACCATTTGCTCTCTTCCTTACATGTTCCCTTAACAAAATGCACTTTATCTGGAGTTTTAATCGCAATGGCAAATTTACTTCCAGTCATTTCTTCACCATCACATACTTCTGTCACTTTTGTCATATCAACAACAGCTTGAGGAATTGTGTCAGGCTAAAAGACCAAAAATATATTAAACTTATTTCAAAGTTTATTAAAATAATACAACTTTCGAATAATGCCATAACAGAAACAATTACATTTAAAATAAAAACGATAATTAAATTAATGATCAAATATTGTAATGTAAAATAATTTAATGATAAAAATCAAACGATAAAAACTCTCTCTTACGTGTTCATCTACTGAATATGTGAGTTCGCCGTCCTCGTACAAAACAAACCACCTCCTCTGCCATCTCTAAAAATTAAAAATACAAGCAACAAATCAGTTAACGATTTTAATCTAATTAAACAACTACAATAAAACGCCCAATCGACTCTTTAATTCATATCTCTACAACACGATAAAAATGTCAATAGCCTCGAAGAGTGTCAATTAAAATACAACAATTAAAAAAAAGGAAAGAAACGAAATGTACAAAATATCTTAACATTATACAGATATACACATCGAGTGTAGGTAACATATCAAACTATCATCTAAACTGACAATGGTATAACAAACACGGCACACGCATTCAGCGTGTTGTTTACCTTAGTACGGTTGACTGCAACCGAGAAATCCCAGTCTGGAGCCACGAACAGATAACCGCATTTGGAAATCTTTCGGCTGGCCTAAAAAAATAAATAGAAGTAAATAAATGGATGAATGACAAAAAAAAAAGTTATTATAAATATAGGAAATGTCAACTTATAAAACTGATAAAATATGACCTCTATATACAATATAAAACCGTTGCTGATGTTATTTTATCAAGCCAACAAACACATCCATCAACTTGCAATATTTACTCAAAACATCAACATAATACAAAATCATTTAGAAAACGAGTTTAGCATTTAATAACAAAATATTTATAGGGTAGTTGCTCGTATGAACCTGGCATGACACTTTCGACTAGTATTTTGTACATAAAAAATTCTCCGACCAACACGCGTGCACCGAGCGACACTTAGGTCGACTTTGAGCTTAATCACCATTATTTTATTTGACCTCCCAAACTTTTAAACACGAGCACCGAATTTGATCAATTTCAAAACATAGCTAACGTAAACCTCTTTAACAACTAATCAATCATTCAATTATTTTTTACAATGTTCACTTCCATTTAATTAGCTTGCCCTAAATCACACGATTCGCTAATTAACTACATGAATTGCAGTATAATAGGAGAAATAGTAATGAATGCTTAAAGAAGAAAAAAGCGTTAAAATAATTAACAGCAGAGTCATAATACTGTACAAGTACACTATAATAAAAAATATCCATATCAGAAGGGAAAAAAAAACAACAAAATGAATGCATAATACATCTCGTATTTTGCAGTCTAGGCAACACTGCAGGACATAAGAAAAAAAAATCTCAGGATTTATATTTCTTAACACAATGTAATCTATTCTTATGAAAGATGTACTGCAAAAACAATAGAATCAAATGACATGAAAAAATTTCCCATCACCTAAGACGTAAAATTTCAAACATCCATTCAACAATAAAATAATGTTAATAATATACAGTGTGTCTGGTAAATTTCTAGCTTTGTGCGTCAACATTTTTCTTATTCAAATTCGCTGCATTGTTATAAACGATAACATCACAGCCAAGTCTATAAATTTATGCAGAGAGCATACAATACAGTAGTCCTCAATACTCATATGAAAATGTCAATGTACATGTATGTAAAAGTAGAATTATTTATTAGTTGTCTTCCCAAAAATATAATCTACAAATTCATTTTATACTTGGCAAACTGTGTATTATAATTTTACTGAGAAATTGGCCGATTCTGACATTTAATTTACTTGTCAAGCATAAGATCTCATTTCTAAAGATTAAATTATGTACTTGGTTTTTGTAAATAAGCAATCTAAAGTTATCAACTTATCACTATAGATACTACTAAATTTTTTGTCAATTACATTATTTTGTCGACCCGCACCTTATAACTTATTAATACTGTATATGGCCAGCAGGTAATTTACTAAAGACGTCGTAACCTATCGATACATTAAAAATAGCAATCATAAGTGTGAGTGTAAACTGCAAGTACTTTCGACGCCTTAAAGTCAATCATATTATCAATTACTGTATTTGTAGAGTATTACAACTCATTAATGTCAATTGCAACTACAGCCTACAATTCTCAGCCCTAAAAGCAAACAAGAAAACTAAACAAGTTACACTATTATCAAACAGCATGTTTCATATGAAATTATAGTTGTTGACATTACAGGTAAAAAAAATTTTAAAAAAATAAATGCAGTATTTGCTATAATTTTCCATCGGTGATCACGCTCATAAAGCTGCCAATTAATAAGTTGCAATTGCAAAATCTACGACTATAATTATTATTTGATCAGTTTGCGGCAATAAAATTCCAAGATTAGTTGCTTAAAGTTAAAGGATTACTTTACGTATGACGTTAGTAAGTTGTACAGACGTCAATATTGTATCTAATGAATCCTGGGCTTAATCTCGATCATTCATTTTCAAACAAAACAATCCACTGGCCTTGGCATGCTGATTGGCAAGTTGTAACAGTGTGAACATTCAAAACCGATAATAATGCCAAAGTATTTAAATACTGTAAATGATTGAAATTTTTCTAAGTTTATAGTTACTTGGTAGTTGTGGCCTTCAATTTTAATTAGTTACAAAGTTTACGACTACTAAAGAAGTTGCTGGCAGCAATACACAAAAGATTCTCAGATGTATTAAAAATACTCTTTCTCTAAAGCTACAGTAATTAGCGGCTGCTTATCAAATAAGTCTTAAGAAATTGCGCACTTTGATTAACCAAAATTTCCAATTACCATCGTAACTGTTCAGCACACAAATGCATTTAGTAGTACATTAATCTCTTAACTTTTAGCAAAAAAAAAAAAAGAAATAAACTAAGAGTATACGACTACTTTCTCTGTGGGAAATCTAACAATGTTAGGTTAATGCTGCCTTGAAATTCTGACGTTTAAAGAGATTAAAGTTAATAAGAATGATCTCATTAGAATGTAATTCCATCCTCTCTCCTTTCAACCTGTTGCACTTTTATTTGTGCCCGTTGTGTGAGGTGCATATTGTTTGCATAATGTGAATGCCACCGAAAACTTAAGCCATGCAAATCCAATCACCACCTGCTTACATGGCTTTTCAAAAACAGTGAATTCAAACTATTTAATAATATTAATAGCAAGTAAACAGGCAAATATTCCAATAAACAAACATAGACCCGGAAACGGAAGTATACGGTATGTCGTAAAAGTAAACACAGCAGAGAGACAGAGATAAAAGAATTGTATTGTCATAAGGTTATATTGTACACAATCAATTGTCTACTTTTGGCTTATTTTTTTTTAAATACAGGATTAAGTAGGATATACGCAGTACCTAAATAAAAATAAACAGGAACTTGAAAATAGAAAAAGGGGTGAATTTTTCGCTTCCCTGTTCCCTTCAACCCTCAACCAACGACGGCCTTTGTATCTCCTTTTTCCTCATCAACATCAGCCAAGGGTGTCGTTTGACGTTTGTTAATTGTAACTGGCAAATAGCACAAAAACCCAAACAGACTAAATTCACTAAAACATTACAAATAACAAGAACACCAGCCATGAAAATAATTACACAAGTCGGACAGGAAATAAATCACGCGTGTCTTTCGATCAGACTTTAATAAATTAATTTTATTCTAGCTCAAATCACTGAACCAAAACCAATCATTATAAACTTAGGTATAAATACAGTACTCTAGATCTACGACGACTGGTATAGTCACATCACATGTTACGCTCAATTTAACATTGTCATGTATATAATTAGTTTAAAATATACAATTGAATATGTCTCGTGTCACAGTTATTCACTAAAATTAATTATACAACTTGTACACAGTATAGTACCATTCAAAAATATGACGCAGTCTATTACATAAACTTGACTACGAGTATAATTATTTAAAATCAAGTGTCTGAAACGACAAGTTTGATTTAAAACTAAATTAAGCCCACTAAAACAAGTTTGTCAAACATGTGGTCCACAGTGAGTATTTTGCGATCCAGCTAGCTAATTTTACTTTTATTTCAAAATACTTCAAATTTCCAGTCCTACAGTATATGACTTGGCATCTGGAAGAGTTACACTCACTGGGTTCATTTCCCATCTATATTCAACCCATAGCTTACTACAGTATAATGGCCATGGCCCTACCATAATTAGCCTTAATTTGAGATTTTTGAGCTCTTCTGATTAAGTAAAGTAACCTCCACTCGCATAATCTACCATACTTTCAAAATAATATTTCTACGAATATTTGTTAGCCCTATTTGTTCTAAAGGTTAATTTTAAATGACAAATTTAGTCACAATCATTTTACAGATGATATCGGAATCACACAACGCCTTTTAACTGACTGATCCAATAGATCCGTTAGTGCTTAAGATAATTAGGAAAATCTAAGCCAGTTTACCACCGATGACAACCGTTTATTGTTATTCCCAAAAAAAATCAAATAAATAACACCTAATTTAACAATTTAAACTCTTAAAAATGACAGACCATTCATTTCCATTCATTTAAATAACACATTAAATCTAAGTAGACGACATAAGAATTAATGTCTTTTACACACAATTTTAACATAAGAATTAGTCATTTGAATGAGTGAGTCAGCTGAGAAACCTTGCATAACCGATTAACCACTAGTGCAAATATATTGCAGCCAATTTTTTCTATGAATAAATTTCAACACCCATGGAGCGCGTTCATGTATGACACTTAACAAGTAATTTGAAAAGTGAATTTATAATAAACCGGTAAAAATTCACTTGATGAAGTGATTGAAAAATGTTATTACTCAACAGGGGTCTAAATATATTAAAGCAGGATCGTTCCATAACTGGACGTGCAAGTTCGTCATTTTATCCCAAGCATATAAAAAAGTGGAACGTAAATGTTCAATGAACCAGGAAGATTTGTCAGATGGAAGAAGAACTGTGCTAGAGTAAAAAAAAAATGCGTATAAACCGAAAAAGAAATAACATATGCATGTTGACGGCAGCAATGATGAAGATGGTGTTTAAACGGGAGCGAGTCGTTCATTATATTATTTACGGCTAGTTCGGCTAATGGCGTGTGAACATGAGACTGATGAGTGCCACCAACCAGTTACGAAACATGATTGCACTATTCTCATTTCATGCGAAGCTATTATAAACTATTCAAAACCGCTTTCTTTACTCTTTTACAACTCTCTTAAAACATTTTTTTTTCTTCATATTCGTTATGTAAAAATGCTATTGAGCTCTTATTTTTACGCTATTTTTAAATCCTATAATTAATTTCACTCATATCATGGTAAGTTTTTCAGAACAGTGTACTAAGAAAGCATCCGAATTGGAAGTTAAACAAATACAATGCTTCAATCAACAAAAGTCTAAAACGAATAATAACTCAATAAGGAAAATGTTTTTAAAAAAATATTGTTTACGTTTGAAAATCTTACCGATAGATTACAAAAGGAAACAAACGAACGTTTCATTGATCAGAAAATAAACTAAAAATAATTAACCTTACAAGACAATTTACCTGCTCCATATCACTGAACAATGTTTTTTTTTTATCTACAGGATGGTTTCAAATGTGCTGCAAACTAGAGTCGAGTGGACAGATGAATTATTGAAACGTGAAAACTGGATCACTTACTCTTCAACTTTTGAGAAGAACCACACGTCATAACGACTTCCCCAGTACATCCAATGTACATCCATGACATGTTTAAAATGGTATCTTCAAATTTGTCGGGAAATATTGAAATTAGAATTAGAGTCAATGCTTGAACACAAAAACTCCAACAAGGTTCAAGTGATAGCAGATTAAAGTCAAGATTTCATTAGAAAAGTTGTCCATAAAGTGAATCTTGTCAACAATAGACCATCTATTTTTCATGATCTTTGGTTTGATATAAATCTTGAGAGTACCATCCGAAACAAAAAATTGGGTAGAATGAGGGAAATAGAAGCGATGATTTGTGTTCTTGCTTAATAATTCAAATTTTCATCTTGTTTCAATAATTCATATGTGCAATACATTTTAAAAGACCCTCGAATCTCATGTATACTATAAAGCCGGTAACAGCGCTAGTAAACTTTTAAGCAATCTCTTATTTATTAGTCCTCGGAATCAGATTAATTTGTTGATAATTATAGATTTTGTAAGTTTGATAGTTTTAATTATTTAAACAGCACACCTTTAATGGCAGTGCAAAGATATACGAGCATCGACCTTATTGAAAAAAAAGTTCTAGTTTTTAAATTCAAATGACGATAGTCGTAAATATTTGCACGAAATTTTTGACGCTTTTTATACAAGTATCGAGTCTCCCTAAACTAAATAAAGTGTGTCAAGAACAGCATGCGTTTGCAATACAATGCTTCAACGTTATCAGCTTAACGTAGACCGAAATTTAACGGGGTTTGTGCGATTTAATTTGGCCATATCACGCTTATTCCTGTTCAATTCAAAACTTTTAATTTAAAAACTAAAAATCATTTGAAGAAAAAGAAAAAAAATACCTAATCAAATACACATACAAATACCGGGTACGTGAGATGTTTTATCAATTAATTCATTCAATTATTAAGACAGCATGAATAGACAACTAGGGCGTAAAATCATTGTTGATTTAATCTCTTAATTAAATTAATATACTTGATTTATCATTCAAAATATTAAATCTAGTCAAAACTTTAAATTTGTTTTTATTACGCCATTATCAAGTTAAAAATAAAATTGATTAGCTTCGATTAAATTTTAACGTTTTGTAGGCTATACATTCACAAACATTTGATATATTTCAAATAAACTGCTTTTTATCGTAATATAGTTAAGTATATTAAAAGGCAAAATTGACTGAGGCCACAATTGTAGCAAATTAGACCTTTCCTTTACCGGTACACTATTTATGACTTAAGAAAATAACTACATCAATGTGTTGAACGTTAAAGTTCAAAATAAAGTGATCAATCAATACATCACAATAATTACGTTATACAGTACAAAAATAATGGCATTCGTTGTCAAATCACAGCTAACAACTACCGCTTGAATAAGCAGTATAGTGTGTTGCTGTGATTTCAAATTCTGCCCAAACTAATTTAACTGTCAATTTGATCAGTAAATTAGATTTTCCGCTGTTCCTTGAAGGTCGAATGCAGTTTTGCAAATACGGTACAATTGTCTACGCTGAAGCATTTTGCTTATTTGGCATGTCCAATTGTAACGTGACACAATTAAAATTTCACTGACCAAGGATTGTGCTCTAGTTGCAAAGTTTAACCACTTTATTATTTATAATTAATGCCTACAAGATTATACGGCAATGCAATTCAAAACAAAATTATTAATTTTAAAAAAAGAAACGAAATTTGTGACCGACAAAACAAGGTACGAGTATTTTAAGCATTCAAAAATTATGGACTTTACAATTTTAATGTTTCAAGGACGTTGCAGCCATTTCAATACTCCAAAACAATCCTTCTTAAATATGTAAAAATAACAACAAAAAAAAAAGTTTATTAAAACAAACTCAGTTTATAAAAATTATCTGAAGAATTTCGCCTTTAGTTCTGACTTTTCTTTTCTATGTTAATCATTCATGTCAAATTCAGTTTCCTCCCATTTTTCTTGTTATTTATTGCAAAACTCCCTCTTTCTCTATTACTTTTCATTTCTTTAGATGTAAAACCCAGAGTCCACAATTTTTAATGGCAACAACAACAGCAGCAGGCAAAAATATTTTTTCTCCTATGATTATATCTTATTAAAAATATATAGAAAATAGTTTACAATCTTACAAGTGCCTCATTTTTTCTCCCCCAATTTTCTATCTCTGCAACTTTTGAAGCCATGTTGTAAAATAAGCGACAAATAATAAAAAATGCTAATAGATAAGTATATGAACATGTTCTTCACATAAAGTGGGCGGGACAAAAATTCTTTTGGTACAGAGGAGGTTTAAATTTGCTCTCTACTCAAATGCCCTCACTCTTCCCCCCCCCCCCTTCTAGTTGTTGTTTAGACCTGTTGGGTGGTTGTTAGGGGAAGGAGGGAGCTTTGGCCTACTTTTAGGGAGGAGTTGCACAAGTATCTATGAAATAAAAATGAAAAACGTATACCTAGATAAGGGACAACGAAAATATTGGACCATGTTTAAAAAAAGAGGGGTTTCTTCATGGGGGTTAAGACTTGGAATGGATGAGGAAAGATTTCTTTAAAGTAGTCGATTATATTTGTGCAGTTATGTATACAGCAGTGTTGTGAAGGAAGATGAAAACAGAGAAAGAGAGAAAAAAAAAGTTATTTGCATCTTTGTGATAATAAGATCTCTTATCTCGATTATACATCCAAATTGCATCGATACTCTTATTTAAGTTAAGGGAAGAAAGACGTAAATTTTCACTTCTCTATAAAATGTCATCAACTCTTTTATGATCGAGAATAATTATGAACTTTGGAAGTTCATTATTGTTTGCCTCTCAGCTTACGCTAAATGTCATATTAATTTTAAGAGAACTAATACACTAATACTGTATTTTAAATATAAAATGCTTGATCGAAAAGCACCTCGCCTTCTTCTTAAACATTTTAACTTCTAGCTCAATCTTTTTTTTTATATAAGCAATTTTACCTCAGCAATTTTTCTTCACTTCACCATTAAAATGCCCCTCCTACCTGTCCTCATGAACTTCGGTGACACATCACCCAAAATGCCGTTACGCGATTAAGAGTGGGCGAATTACGAAGAAAAAATAACATTTTTATTTAATAAACTAAAAAGAGTAGTTCTGCGTAGTCGTTTAATTATTAAGCAATTGAATATAATTATGCCTACCCGGTTGCACTCCAAAGCTTCGGCCGTATGTTGCTCCTTAGGTCGAAAGCAATGCTGACATTTAGTTAAATTAAACATATTAGCCGAAAACTTCCGACACTCAAACTTCCCCGATATCATTGTTGATTGATTATAATAAAGTCGGTTAAATCGAAGTTAATTTCACATTGGGTTAAATGACAACGTACGCTTTCCTTAAATCAATGTACGAGAACGTATCGACTTGTCTTCACATTACACGGTGTAGTATTATGTATATAAACACAGCACCAAATTAAATCGAGAACAAAACGACATCGAGGTGGTCCATATAAAAAATGGTGTTACTGACATGCTAGTAAGAAAAAAAATAATATCTTTCTATTTTGTAGGTTACATGGTTCTGCAAAAAGTTAAATGCACCGACCAACCAAAGTAACTAACCAGCCTGCCTTCATCTTGTACGTCGCGCGAAGCTAAGAATATTCCTTGAAGGCGCCACCACTATCCATACCAGCGTAACAATCACTCGCAAACGACGTTTACATTCGAATTAACCGTCACAAAATACTTATTATTAATCTCATAAACAAAAAATCAAAACCAATTAAAACTTTGTTTAACTTATCAGCGTTAAAAAGCACGAAAACAGACTAGATATATTAACAAAACCAGATGTTTCAACATCACACACGTAGAATGAAGTTTTTTTTTAAGGAAAAAGGTTGATGAACGATTGAAGCTCCCTCTATCTAACTTAGCTGCCATCTGGTAGCCATTCGACGAAATATTGTAACGATGCAAAAAAGTCAATCTCGTACACAAACAAGAGACACGCCCACAAAATGATCACTATTCATCTTATATCATTTAGATCCAATAATCAAATCTTTCCCGTTCACAGTAACAAAACGAAATAGCTTTTTAATTACGGTATATTAAAATAATTCTATCCAGGGCTAACCCCAAGAATTACGACAGAACCGATGCCCATTTTTAATATATTTTGCAACAGCAATGTATACTATACCGAATAAATGCTACCCAATTTAGAGTTCAAACAAATTTTTTAGTGCACGAACAAAACTCGAGAACTGATCTTCCAAAATTACAATTTTGTCTTTTACTTTAATAATTTTAAAAAACATATTCCACTAAGATTTTATATATCTTCAAACATAATAAAATAACCATGAATCTATTGTCATATAATATTCATATGTGCCACACAATAGAATAGATCATTACAAACTTTATAGTACATAATAATACAAAAAAATTAACCATAAAACTGCCCTTGAATTTCATGAGTAATTTAAAGTTCCGATTATAATGTTATTGTCATGCAAAGCAAGTAGCCGTGAGTCACCATTGAAAACTTCTTTATAGCATATGAAATTGCCATGTTAAAGTTGAACAATCAGTATGTGTTATACAGCTTCTGTTTGGTAACTCAGATTATATAAAAACTACATAATTATTTTTTAAACCTCAAAGAGTCACGTAGCAGATATATACTCTAGGCTACAACTGAAACTACTGTATCAGTAAATATAATGTCTTGTCATCATATAATTAAAACTCTATATTATATTGATTAACTCTAGTATAAATAAACTAGAGCGTTATTTAGCCTTCATACTTTTCTAGCAAAAAAAAATCAAAATGTACGGTAGTAAACAGAGATTTGATTTAGTTAACAACGGATGTTTGCTAGGCAAAGGTTTTCTACAGTGTGCAAATACGGTATGCTTGTTAGCAAAACGACCATGAAAATATATCGATCGACTTGAATGCAACGGAGCCCCAAACAACAAGCGGCTGAAGAACACCGAACCGATATGACCAAATAAAAAAGAACAACTGCTGTGGTTGCAGCGCTTTGGTTACGCCTGCAATATTTGATCGAGCCGGTGTCACAATTCATTTAAAAATCGATTCGTCTACATCTTTAACTACTCATATATCCGCCAACAAACATAATTTGCTTATTAATTGTGATTATACATCACATCGATCTTGAATCAATGGGAGAGAAAAAATTGATTACTGCTTTTCTCTTTTCCCTTTACCTTGTGAACAATAAAGATGGGAGATGATGCTGTTTCATCCGTTCAAACAAAATCAGTACCAGGAATCGATTACAATCTAATTTACAAACAATACCATAACTAATTTTTACGGCTTTAATTTCTTTAAAAAGACCAGACAGTATTTAAAGTAAAAACATGGCTACGAATGGTGACTTAGGACTGAACGTGCAAACGAAATCAAGGTAAATTTGATTATTTCATTTTATAAAATTTTTCTAGTGAAATTCATGTCAAGCATTCAACTTCCACTTCCTCAAAAGAGCAAAATAACAATTCAGTTTAAACTACTTTCATGAAAAATATATCGACAATACAAAATGATAAATGACAATAGATATTGTCTAAATTTATAATTTTCTTTACAATAAAAATTCCATTATTGCGTGTGACATGTGTAATTACATGTACTTTTTTGACGCACAGTTACCGAACAAATTTATCCAATTTTACATGTACTGCTTATTTGCACTGAATTTTATATTCAATAATTTTTTTCATTATCGTCTGAATTAGAACAGAAAAATCAAATGGGGAAAAAAACTAATGTCTGAGAATGAGCTAAAACAACCGCAAAAAAACTCAAATGTTTCACATAACATTTTCCAAAATTCCATGCATTAATAAGAAACAATGACCAAGACTCGATTACGAGTTCATATTACATGAAAATTGCACATATTCAGATTCGCATCGACGATTAAGCAGGTCAAAATCACCCATACGAGCGAAATATTAATCATTTTTATGCCATTTTATTTTATCTACAAAATTTTTCCGTATTAATTTGAGTTAAATTTACAATAGTAAGACCCTACAAGTCAATAGGCACGCAAAAGTTCATGTTACTTGACAAAAATTGGCTAAACTTCACCGTTTACACATACAGAATGCAAAAGATTAATACTTACAGTATACTATGAAAAACATACCATTAATTCAAGAGAAGAATAAAAAAAATTTCAGGTCACGTATCGATGAGCTCCAACAGCAGAAGGTTTTCCTATATAAAATAATAACTTCAGATTATTATTGTGCTGTCTCAAAGTAACGCTAAGAAAAAGCATTATGCCTTTTCTTTCACTTATATTCATTCAAAACAATTACAAAATAAATGTTACGTCTCTTTATGTAATAAGTTATTGTAAATTTGTAAAATGTCATTGTTACATTGTGGTAGGTTCATGAATTGCAGAGCTGCTGGAAAGCACGCTTATGTGCCAACCGATGCTGAACATGTTGCAAACGTTATTACACACGCGGTAAATTAATGTTATCAGAAATTAACAGAAACTGTAGCTTATAATATTAATCATAATAACTATCCTGTAGATCTCGGTAGCTCCCAGTGTGATGGGTTTACAATTTATGATTGGAAAAGCTAGCAACCCTCTACAAATGGTAACAGCTATTGTCTATGGTTTTGCACTGGTTGCACTCTTCACCGTCTCCACCATTTTTCACTCAGTATTTTATCTTGGAAAGTACAGGTTCATAACATACTCATTTCAATTCATTATCTATAGTTCTATACAATGACCATTTTCGTTGTCAAACATCATGATATCAATGACATTTGGTAAACGCCATAAAATAAATAACAAAATAAACTTGCAGAACTGATTAATTTGGTCATTAAAAATTCTAACACATTTACTGGATGTTTAATATTTGTCATAATAGCTTTACTACTTTGTCATTGACCATCTAACATTTCATCTAAATAAATATTCAGTGCTAAATCTATCCTTCATGTGGCTCTTGGTTTGAACTAATTGTCTTTAAGATTCTACAATAGAACTAACTTTCTTGACAATTATGAAATTTTTGGCTTAAAGCACAATGGTGCTTTAGTGCTTGATATATGCCTTGACCCTAAGTGGCAAATTTGGCGCTGTAAACAATACTTATAATACAGTAAAACTTAAGTAATAAATCAAATTGACAAGAAATAATGACGAAGTCCAAAACAAAAATCGTAACTTAATTTAGATTTAATATACTTTTAGATTTAAAAAGTGCTTTAATTGAAGAAATAAATTGGATATGATCAATCTAAGCTTTTAATATAGTAAGAAACTTTCATCGATATTTAACGGTGATAAAATTTTACTGTGTTATTTTCCTAAATAGTCGCTTATAGAAACTTCATATAAATCTTATTCGGTTTCTATTTCTAATTATTAGTAACTTAAAAAATTTTCTTCATCGTTTTGATCGTGCTGTCATTTACTTATTTATTGCTGCATCTTATACTCCATGGTAACGTTGAAAAGTTATTTCATCAAACTGTCGTTTCTACAAGATTTATAATTATTGCTTTACTGTAGGTTGACTTTGAAACAAATGGAACCAGGCCACCATGGTCGCCATATGTGGTGGTTGGTGTGGTTGTTTGCATTTTTAGGAATTATTTATCAACACATCTACCATGAAAGGTAATTCTCTAATTCATTCTTAGCATAATAAAAAGTGACCTCTTCTAATATTGCATTTAGATACAAGTGGTTAGAAACGGTGCTATACACTTTACTTGGACTATTACCTTCAATATGTATTTTTCAAATGGTAAGCAAAAAATATTGGGAAAAAAAATTATGTAAACGCCCATATAATTCTCCGTTTTATATTTAAAGCAAGAGTGGACAGGACTTTTGGAGCTGACAATTGGTGGATGTGCTTACATTATTGGTATTTATTTTTTTAAAAGTGACGGCCGAATTCCATGTGCTCATGCTATATGGCACATGTTCGTTTCGATTGGTGCTTCGTTTCACTTCTATGCTGTGTGTAAATATTTGTTGGGTAAACAAACTACAAATAATGACCTAGCCGTATCTAGGTGATATAACGCAATCGTTACAAAGTAAAATCTTTTACCGTACTTATAATTTGGTAACTTCTACAGACAACAACGTTCAAATCTTTAATTTAAACACATGTCGTGCTTAGTTCGTGTGCATTAACCATAACCAGATTTTAAATCGTTACAAGTCTATGTACTTTTTGACCTTTTAAATACCGTATAATTTTATCATACAACTTACGTTTAATATCAAATTATATCATGTTAAAAAAAGCTAACTGTATGATTAAAAAGTTAAATGATAATGTGTAAAAAATGATATAAATTGTTGGTTTGGTTTTGAATAACGTACTGAATAACGTTACATTACTTATATTTGAAAAACTGCAGAAAATATATGCAATATACTGTATTTAACTTACTAGTTTTTTTTTTTTAAATTCTGAGCTACACAGTAGCTAATTGGTATCACAATGATTGATGTCAAGTAGAATGTTATGCAAACACTAGTCAGTAATACCTGGTACTGTACTAAGTTTAAAAACAAAACACTACGTATGTTATAAAATAAAAATTTGAAATGTATCATTAATAACATTTTTGCTAAATATAATAATACAATTTGCAATTTGGTCTATTATAAACTTAATAAGTTTAATAGGGAGACCAGTACAGTACCGGAATGTTTTGTTGATCAAGGTCTAAAAATTATCTACAAAATACTATGCCCCATTTACTATCATAAACAAGTTACAACTAAGTTATAAAGTTTAGGTGTTCTTAAAATTTAATCTGAAATTACAGTCATCAAAATAAAACACTAAAAGTGACCGTTTACAGTACAATGTCAAAGAAATGACATGCACCTGTTGACATCAATTGTTTTCATTTGTTTTTCATGAAATCAACTATTCGTAAATTACGTCATAGACAACCGTCAAACAGTAATATTATTGAAAATATAGTATGGTATACTTACATTTCATGCCAAAGTCTCATAATTCACAAATTATTCATCCACCTGAGCACAAATGATGAAACATAATAAGAACAAAACCGAAAACTAAAGTTACTGTAACAGATGATTTTAGCCCGTAGACGGCATAACATGAACGCTAGGTGGCGCGAGTTATTGATAACTAAAGGAATAAAAACATCACTGATCACATGATTGAGGGAGAGTCAGGTCTTTCTATCCAAATTTAATCACACAAAAAATAGTTTAGTTTCAATCATGCTTAAACCACGAGTATTGACACAGGTATTAAGCCAAGCAAATACTGGCGGTGTTCAGAGTACGCTGTAAGTATAAATTAATAATTGCATTTATTTAGTTTTTTCTTATATCGTACAAAATGGGTATAGCTTGCTGAATAGTGAGGGTGCTCTATTGGCTTATTCAGGCTATGGTGATAAAGATGCTAGGGTGACAGCTGCAATTGCTAGTAATATTTGGACAGCTTATGAAAAAAGTGGACTAATTGCTTTCAATGATGAGAAAGTTTCGCTTATTCTGATGGACTGTGAAGTAAATATTACAGCTGGTTGGCACGCATTGCAGTGAATAATGCATATTTTCAATGGTTTTTCTAGGAAGGAAAAGTTGCAATAACCCAGGTAGCCAATTTGTTGCTATGTATGTATGCTAAAGAAAATGTTGGATTTGGAATGCTCAAGGCAAAAGTATGTGTTATTTTACAATTGATTGTTTACCTGGCTTTTCAAAGTGATATTTTCAGGCGCAAGCGCTGGTTGATTATTTAGAAGAACCTTTAACGCAAGTGGCAACCTCGTAACTTTATGATTTGCTTTTCTTCAAAATGTGGTCATTTAGTCGTGAGCTGTTATTTATATTACGAACTTAAAATGCAAACTGTAATCTTAATATTGTAATAAAACTCTTCGTTATAAAATGACATGTGAAATTAACCAAATCAACAGGGCTTAGAATTCTAAACCTTAGAAACCTCATGTATATTATTAACCATTTCTAGTAAATATTCATAAAGATCACTAAAATCCACAAATTACATCGATTTATTCAATTTCATAAACTTTTAACGTTTTGAATTTACAATTACTCAAATTAGATCATGCGATTGTATTTGTGCAACAAAACAATGTGCCTCATAACTTAATAAGTTATTATAATATATGTCTGACAGATAAATATTATTGCTGAACTTAGAACAAAATTTTAACATACAAAATTGAATGTTTTGAATAGCAACATTTGACTAAAAATCTAATTTCGCTGCAACTTTAGTTATAGCTAGTGTCCAATTGATTAATAACCTATACAAAAAAAGTAGCTGGAAATGTGATAATAGACTGCAAGTATTATATATACCGTATATATTAATTTTACACAACTTAAATAAATTTCAATATATTTAGTAACTTTTACTCGAGTTAAAATATAACTTCTTGTCGCGTTATACTTGTAGAAACGTTATTCATATCACAGATAATGTGAATTGCCTCCACCGTAAATAATTATACAGTACAATTACTCCAAGCTATGTTTGTTTCGCTTTCTTCTTACTTAATTTCGTTAGAATTCTTTTCTTCCTTTATTCGTCCATTACCAACTAAGTTTTCAATGTCAGAAGATTCAGTATCAGACGAATCAGTACTGCTGTTACCATCAGAGATAAACCTCCAAGATGGATAACTTGTTTGGTCCTGCAGTAATTCCATGTGAGACAATCCGAGAAACTTTCTAATTTTTTCAGCCAACAAATCGCAACAACTAATAAAACAGGAGATAAAATCGGAATATTAGTATAACGAAATATTTCTAAATAGGAAAGCAAAATAAAGATCCAGTTATATTTAAAAACTAAATGATAAATCATAAATACTATATCTTAATTACAAGAAGCTCACCTGACACTTTGCGACTTAAACCCTTCTAAAATGGAGACAGACACTCCAGATCTTAAAAGTAAAGTGACAGTGTGATGAGGCGTTAGATCTTTCTTGGTACTATTGACTGATTTGACCAACACTGAAACTATATCATTGAGGTCAACATGGATGTCTCGCAAACTCTTGAATCTGAGAAATTTCTGATAAAATGAAAATTGTCTTAAAGTAACAATCTTCAATGTCCTGTCTAAAATGCATTCCTAAAAAGAAAACGTTGAAAATATTAGACTTTCAACTGAAGCATTAAATGTCACTAAGATTTAATTTTTACTGTACCTCCCAACTCTCAAGGAATGAAATTCCTAAGATAAGGCAACCAACGATATAAGCACATTTAAGTAAGACGTTATCTAAGAGATACAACAAATAATTAGTATAGAAACTACAAAATTTAATTAAATAAAATTTGACACACCTGAACTAAAATATGCGGCTCCAATACCCAATGATATCAAGCCTAAAATTATATAATAATAATACATACCGCGCCCATTACCATATATGTTCATAAAATTTCTTACCTACTAAAATGCCATACTGACCCACACCTGGTCCCTTCCAAATGCGCAAACGTTCAGATTCAACGTTTATTTGAGGTAAATCCATTCGAATGACTATCAACTAAGTAAACTTCAAACTTGTTACATAGTGGAGAGATGAACATTTATAACTGGAAATTCAATACATGTACATGACAAACATTCAAAAATTAGCTTTCTGCTTGAAAAAGTAAACAACCCACATAATTTTTCCAACTTCGACGTACACTATGTAACTTAGTAAGCAGGGCACGTACTGTTTCTATAGTGGCAAAACAATCAAAGTGCACTTTGATCAGCTGAAAAGATAACGCACTTATGGCGTATCATAAGTAACAGTTAATGTAGGGTAGTTGGACGATTTAAATCACTTATATTTGAAATTACGTTTTCCTTTAAAACAAATTAGTTTCACACAAACATTCGCTAGATTTAGAATATGTTTAGTAATAACTGAAGTCATCAGAGAATGCTACCAATACAAAATGCATTGCTTTATGAGAAGCTACTTTAATCAAAAGTACATTAGTATACAGTAATTATAACCTCCCATTTCCGTTTTTTCTGTCAACGCTCAACCAAGTTATAACTTGTCAATTTTCAAACCAAAAGTTATTGAGCGTAATCAACTTATCACAATTACATAACGGTACCTTAAAAGTATTTTGGCAGTACTCACTGATCGGTTAGAAGTCCGTATTGAACCATGAAACGAGGGCTTTTTGTAGTATTAGAAGGTTGTGATCGTTGTGGGAAATCAACACAAGCAAAATTGCTTGTCGATTACCTCTCTAAACGTGGTCACAGCGTGCAAGGAATGCAATTTCCAGGTATTATATATTATTAAATTCGCCATAATGTATGCCAGAACTATAAAACTTGCTTTTTTCATTTGAAAGATCGAACTACTGAAGTTGGTGGACTCGTAAGTCGGTACTTAAAGAAAGAGCAGCACTTGGAAGATCACACTGTACATCTCCTGTTTTCTGCTAACCGATGGGAGTTAAAGTAATTTTTTTTTCTTAAAGTTGGTTTTCAGTCAAACTCTTGTAATTTACATTATCGGTCACAATTATTAGAAATAAAATGTCGCAACTGCTAACTGAAGGAACTACTTTAATAGTAGACCGTTACGCATTTTCGGGCATTGCATTCTCAGCTGCTAAAAATGTAAGAATCAAGTTTAATAAAATGTTGATTGTTCTGCTAAATTACAAAATAAATCATTTTTAGGGAATGGATATAAATTGGTGTAAGCAGCCTGAAGTCGGATTAATTGCACCCGACATAGTTATATTTTTAGATGTAAAACCAGAAGTTGCTCAGGAAAGAGGGCAGTTTGGAAATGAAATTTATGAAAACGTTGAAACTCAGAGCCGAGTGAAAACTGTTTATAACAAGTTGATGACTGATCAGTGGAAAGTAAGAACCATCCCCTATTTACAGTAAAACAAATACAGTATAATAATAAAACTTTCTATTAGATTGTTGATGCAAACAGAAACATCATAGATGTCCATCAGGATTTGGTAAAAATCGTTGAAAATATAAAAGTTGAAAACGAACCACTAAAAAATTTAACATTTTAATATTTGGGGTCCAAATCAAATTTTAAAATTTTATACTTTTTCTAGTTTTATATCATTAAATACTTGTTTAGCAGCATAACCAAAATTACATTACCAACATTACGAAAGAACAAAATAAGTTATGGCATTCAATCGCTTATTTTCAGGTACATTCTTATTTAATAGTTGGTTAAACTGGCCATAAGAAGTTCCATCTTATTTAAAAAATTTCTACCTTCCATTTTATCCCACCTTACTTCTTTAAAGTTCCCACCGAGATTCTCCCAACGCATATCTCTTACCAATTGTCCCGGGTAAAAATCTTTTCTTGGAAATGACTGAATGCACACTTGAACTCCAGTTTGTGGACCACATTTTACAGCGATGACACTATAAGTAAATAAATAAATTAATTATTTAAGCGATTACTATAAATTTGTAATTATGTTTACCGGTCTCCGGTTGGCGAAGTAAGAATGACAGATGATGAATTTGCCAACGGTTCAACTGTACCAACACCGACATGATTACAGGTAGTTAAGGTTTGCCAGCCTAATAATTTACAAAGAGCTTGAACCGCATTTAACTGGTGTTGTGACATCTAATAGAAATACAAGAAAAAGTTTGAAAGAAATCTTGTCATTTAAAAAAAAGTTATTACCATGTAAAGAATTAGATCTCTTAATTCCTGAGGTTCATAAGACATTTCCATAACTCTTCCATCCTTTGAAATTGCTTTTAATGTAACTTCGTTCACGTGAATAATAATAGAGGTTCTAATGTGTTTATTTTTCATATCAGCATCAAACAATTCAAATTTTTTAATTGTAAAATGCTTACCTAAACAATGTTTCGTATCCATGCGTCATAATGTAAATTTTCACACAACTATGAGTTGGACTATTTAAACTGTTCCAGTGGGCAACAATTAAAGGATCTTTAATTTCCCGAGCAAGAGTGTCGATTACGTACATTGTTCTATAAATTAATAATTTAGTATCATTTCACTCTTAGTTACGAGTAAATATTCATATTATACCTTAGCCTTAAAACTACATGCTGAGCTTGTCTTATAATTTGATCCAATAGTGTTTCACTAAATAAAAAATATTATATCAATCACGTGTACGGTATAATCATTGCGTTATTAATCAATGAACCTTTGAAACATATCTTGTAAAGTATAACGATCGTATGCTTCTGGTCCGGCCAGTCGTCTTTTTTTGCTGACTCCAATTGTTGCTGTTGTTGGGTGAGGCATAGGATGATGAGAATTTTTATAATGAATTTCTCTCAAAAGTTGATGCAATGAATGTTCCAAAACAAAATTATGGTCTGTTTTTTGAGGTGGTTGCGCTGACTAAATATTAAATCACAACATAAAGTAAAAAAAGTATTTACATTAATAACGAATTATGACCTTTCTGTCTTGTCCAGAGCTATGACATAATCCTATTATGACTTGAATACCGGGAAATAACTATTTAAAAACTTACATGTGTTAATAAATTATTAAAATTATAAAATGTCATCATTCAACGTACGGAAGCTGCAATTTGGTTGCCAACAACCATGTGCGGTATAGCCGCTCGAGATTGAACAGCTTCTTTTGCCAGCTGTTTTTAAAAAATTCTTTATCAAACAGTTCAATATTTCTAGTTCAGTGTATCTTACGTGGGCAAATAATTCTTTACAAAACAAAACATTTTGTGCCTGTTCTAGACTAAAATGCCAATGTCCGTTAGCTGGATTTTGAGAATTTGGAGGTGATGGAATTTGGAGTCGAGCACAGCACAGTTTTTCCTGATCTACATTTATTAAAATTAATTTATAGGCTACAAGACAAGATAAATCAACCAACCTTTCTGAATTGTAACTTGAATAAAACTAATTCCCTCCAGTTCGCTGGGAATGTTTACTTTGAGAGCACTAACAGGCCTTGGAACCTGTGATCCAGGAGACATACTTGTAGAAGCGTCCGCGTCATGTTCACTCTTAGAAACCTCAAAAACTCCAGTTTGCCAAAACCTTGATCCAGCTAATAATATTTGTAAAATATTAAATTTAAAACAATGTTTTCAAATAAACAACTTACCAGTCCTGTAGCTTAAATCTCCTAATATTGTATTTCCTACTTTTTTCAATCTCCATTTTTGTCTGAGATTTAGCAGCTCGTTATGAAAAAATGGAACTGACTGATTGCGATTATTCATTTCATATAACGAATTACGCAAACGTTCAGCTCCGCTATTGAGAATGTGGGCTGCTCCAGCCAATCCCTGATAAGAAAAATTTAAGCGTCTTTTAAAGTTATTAGTTAAAATGACATGTACTTTACTTTTTTTTTCGATAAAATCTGCATAAGCGGTTTTGGTTCTGGTGGATCTTGTGAAACTGGATCTAAAACTAAATAATTCTTTTCCTTTGCTACAGACAAAACATCGTGTAATACGCTTGTTTCGATAAACGCGCTCCTGCATAATAAAACACTTGCATTAACAAAATTACATTAAAAGATAACTGCTTAGGTACATACTGTAACTTTGCTCGCACACTTTCCCATGGCCAGGTAGGCGGCTGAAATGGTACTACTTCTTTCGAACTACCGGTATTAGTTTCTGGTTCTTGCTTTACCACTACACTTTCTTTAGCTTTCTCTTCCTCATTTTCAGTTTTACCAAAATCAATCTTGTGCGCAAGCTTCGTGAAATTCTCCGACATTGAGAGAGGCCTACAATACAATCATAGTCAAATATATATATTCAAATTGACAAAATAACTTCTAAATCAAGAAATAGTATATATTTATAATATTACACAACTCAATGTGACATTTGTACACAAGTAAACAAACTTACTGTTGATAGATCTCTTGTCCATCATAAGTAATTTCTTGAACAGGATTTTCGAATGCAACTTCTATGCTTACTTTCACTGACTGCGCCATGTCTTGAAGGTATGTTGATAACAAACACCTAAAAGTCTAACTTAATCCAAATGTTAGTTACTCGAAGAACGTATTCCATACGAGTAGAAAACGAATTACTGTATATTTATAGACAACTAAGTTATCAATTGAAGCCGAAAACAATAATAACACCGTATATTCACTTCTCGCAAAACGAAATACCACTACGTACACAGACTACGTCTACGTAACATTAACCTTCCGTTACCAACCATTATGACACTAATAGCTACACGATGGCGTTAATGTCGTTATAAGTGATCTATCTTTGAACATTCACATTCATACCGTCCAAGGAATTTAACTTAATTTTACAATAAACTTTATATTTTTTGAAGTTTAAATTTTACCAGTTACTCGGTACACAAATGAAACTTCATGAATTATTGCTCTAGTAGTATATTTGTAAATAGTTTATCATCATTGTTAAAAAAAAATTCTATGGTTAATTAAAAATCTTTATTTGATTTAATTATAAATTTCATTTTTACTATCGTCGCATTCTTACCTTTAATCATGAAATTATGCAAAAGAGTATTGTAGTACAGTATAATCACTCCGATTCACAACGATATCAGGTACAGGAGATGAAGTGCTAATGAATAATTCAATACATCCTTTCCTAAAATTCCAGAAAGATTTAATTTATTAGTCAGAATATCATTAACATTAATTTTGTAATTTAAGTAGAAGAGCTAATTTTATTCATTATAATATTTTGCACATTTTATTAAATACGTGTACATTTTTATAAACAAATCAAATTTATTTGACAGGCACAAATGAACAATTCACAAATGAAACATTTCAGCAGAGCTATTCATTGAGTTTTGTTGGCCACATAAAAAGCTTCAAAGATCAATTAATTGCACATTGCTGATGAATTTATGATGGTCCTCAAAATATTATTATAAATAATTTTTTTTAGTTCGTAGAATACGAAAATTTTATAATTCAGCTTCACAACACTCCATATACGTACAATGTCTATTATATTTAGGCAGAGCTTTGTTTTGTGGTGATACTTAATACCGGCACTACGTATACATCCGTAGTTTGTACAGTGTATATGGCCAAAAAAAATTAAACGGAAGTTTCAGAGTTGAGCCTTAGAACAAACTTATTACTCTTTGGATCAACAATTTCTTCAGTAACATTAAAATGAGGAATTTTTGACACAATACATAATAATGAGACTTCAGCTTGGCGTAGTTGGAAGACAGTGCCATCTTCAACCGCACGAGACAAAAGAACATCACAAAGTAAACCCCAGGTTTGGACAGCGCGATGTTCACGGTCATTTTGCAGCACAGGATTGGTCACAAGATACTTCTCTAAAAAGGCTTTTGGACTTAAATCATGAGAGAGACAAAGGGCCAAATGTTGCAAAATGGATTCCATACTGTGACGAGGCTGTTGCCTAGTAATGCGAAGATATTTTTGCAAAGGTCTAGACATGGAAGGAAAAATTGCTTGGGCAGCTTCCATTGCAACCATTGGTATTGCTGGACCTGTAAAAATAAAGCAAGTTTTAGATAAACAGCATCATGAAAGTGCAAAATGATCATACATTATGTCTATAGCAAATTAAGCACTTGAGAAATTCAAAAAATTCATAACGATTACAAAAATTACTACTAAAGTGAACCAGATGATTAAAAAAAGTTCTATTACTTGACAAAATGTATCCTGAAATGTTTTAGAATAATCTAGTGAAATGAGTTTTGCAAAAGCTATCAAGAAAATGAATTTCTCAAAATTTTAAAATACAGTAATCAGTGTTCTGTGGATTTTAATATTAAGTTACCTTGTTCGTCATGTATTCTTTTAATGTGAGTAAAGGCCTCTTCAGCAGCAGTAATCAATCTTGCTCGTCTTTTCTGCACTCGCCTCTCATATTCATGTTCTTCGTAAAATCGCTCATTATGACTAGAATCCCTTCTACGAGTACTGGATGTTAATGTTGATCTATTTGATCCCTGTATGTTTGTTTGAGTAAAACCGTCCATATTGTAAAATTTAAAAGCCGAATTTGACTTGTGATTTCGTGTGGGTAGACGTTCTAAATATGGATTGTAAACTGAAAAATCCCTATAATATTTTTCCAGAATCCACACAGCAGCTCTTTGAATGCTTAGCTGACCCATATTATAATGATGCGACTCTCCATCTGGTGACCTAAGAACTTTCACTGAATACTGAGGCTGAAGTTGGCGAAGTTCAATGAGTATAACCGCCAGATAGTGTATAAATAGCAAAGCATCGACTAAAGATAAGGCATATTGTACAACGCCGTAATATGTAATCGCGTCACGACGTTCAAGAACACGAACACCATAAAAAAGCCAGTAAGAAAAGGTAAACACAAATACAAGGGCCAATATAATAGCGCGAAAAATAAAAATTCGAGGCATTGTTGCTTTTGGCTGACGACAAAAAACAGCCCAAGTTCCAACGGCCAATATGAGTAACTTAAATGAAAAACTAATGAGAGCACCGTCGCATTCTGGCTCGCATACCATGTTTTCTTCTTTCCAATCTAATATTGGCAGTTTAGGTAAAACAACCATCGCAACTGGTGAAATAAAAGCAGCCATCGATATGACTGCGGCAACCACAGTTCCCATATACCGTTGACACTTAAATAATATTCCCATTTGCTGAGAATAAAACGGGTCTCTGTTCATACGAGCAAAATCATCAGCAGAAGCGGAGTGGTCACTGGTATTACCGGTAATGGCAGTGGTATTATCACCCCAATTATCATCTTGAGGAAGAATCTGAACTTCAATTACTTCTTCCCCATTTCTCATTTCCTCAAGTTCAACTTTGGTCGTTGGAATTGGGCTAAACAATCCGTTATTACCACCAAATACTCCACTGCGTTCACTTCGAATCGACCGGCGATGACCATGGCGAGAACGGTGGCTTCCTCCAATTTGATGATTCGTGTGGTTATGATTACAGGACACGTGGTTATTACCTAAATCAAGTTTATAACAAAACAAAAAAAATCAACGTTAATTTAATTTAAAAAAAAGACTTAATTAAGGTACTTGTAATTCTATATCATTTGTTGATTTAAAAAGCAAATTCTAAAACCAAATCTTGGGAAATTAAAATTATAATATACTGTACTATAACTTTTACTGTATAATACAAACATTAATCATAATAAGTTATTTTGTTCATAAATAACACCTAATAACAGTATCTTTGGCTTTAATTAATTACAGTAGGTGTTCAAAATGGGTGGCATAATGCTATATCAAATTCAAATCCTTGGTGAAACTCATTCAAATTATAATCAATATTAACACACTTTATTTTCCGTATTTCCTAAAATTAGCTCAAAGTATCTGTTGATAATGGAAAGTTGCTGACGTATAGAACTTTGTATTGCGTCTCACGGAGATTTTAGCTTTAACAATCAGCGTTGGTGTTTGCTACGATGTAAAATTGCACATGCATTAAAGAAAGTGCATAACGATGTTGCTGAAGAAAATTTTATGGCTAAGTTGCTAAAGCATAAGATTCATTGTTGTACATGTACAATACAATATTATGTTCAGCTATATTGGGCTAATATCGTGTTTACACCAACATTATTAAATTAGAAGACTCTTTCAGCGTTCTCCTTATTTAATGTTTTAGAGAATCGGTTTTTTCACATGCAAAATTAACGTTCAGAAAATCAAGCGAAACGTCTGAAAATTTAATAAACCAAAGCAAAACCCTTGCGTAAATATTTGTCATTAATCATTATGTTCGTGCTTATAAATTTATAATTTCTTTAGTCTCCAGTTGCAGAAATAATTATAAACCTGCAAGAGTAGAGCTAGTACAAGTTTTCGTATATAGCAACCACAGCGGTTGTCAACTATTATTTCATATAATGGTTGATTATTATACCAAAATAATTATAAATAAATACTATAGATGTACCGGAATGATTGTTGTGGCTATGACTATGGCTATGATTTCCATGTCCCGACCGGCTTTTCCTCGAGCGTGAAGAATGCTCGCTGTGTCCTGATTTCACTGATTCGGTCTCCATAATTTTTCTCGACATTCAGAATTATTCGACTTTGTTTACATAAACTCTTAACGTATAGCAGAATTTATCATTGAGCTATATTGTTATTTACGTGCTGCATTCTGTGAGACCGGCTCCATTCAAACGTTTTTCATCATACTTCGCCATCTGTGATTCTAAGTAGAGATAAAAGAAAAAACATTAATCGATTTGCAAAGTGATATCTTAATGCTGAACAACATTTAGTCAAATTTTATAAGTACAAAAAACAAGATGTAATCGTGCGCAGTTCATTCAGTAGGCAGCTGTCTCCTTTGATAAGACCATGCAAATGTCATCTCCCTCTTGCTCTCATCCATCATTTGTCCAACACTTGTCATTGGCATACCACAAGGAAAGATGTTTTTAGTGTTTAGCAAGATGTTTAGTTACAAAGCTAACCGTGATGGGTTACAAAGGGAACAGGTTACAAAGCAGCTCCGCTCTGCTGACATACTAAATGAACTATAGATCTCCCTCAACTTGATTGAACCCTCGCTTTACACCACCAATAAAATCTCAAAACCATAAACATTTTCCAACTATCGAATTTGTTCGTCCCCTCCCTTTAACTATAATCCCCAGACTTTATAACCCTAAAATCGGCACATTTGCTAAAAGAATATACAAGAACGTACAATGTACAATAGAACAGCTATCACAGATTCACATCTAATTTTGTCTAAAAAAAACATAAAAACTATAAAAGTTGGTACTATAATAAGGATCAATTTTCGTGCAAACACCAGCTGTATTTGCATTTTTCTAACCACTATGCAAAATCGTTAAAAAGTTATAACTTTCCATTACAATAAAAAGCAAAAGACAACAAAAAAGAATCAAACACAAAGTTAGCTTTCAGTAAACCAACTATTTAAAGTAGCATGATAACTTATGATGACACTGAACTGTAAATTAACAAGAGAGATTTTAACTTCAAAGTGTATTTTTGGAAAATTTTCAAGTTTTAAGATGTACATTCGTACATTGCTCAAACTAGTAAAGTCTACAAACAACAACAAAAATTGGGCTTTTGGAACACAAAAACTACAGTAAATGTTTAACTACCAAATCTAGTTTTCAAACAAAGAAATTTGGCTTTTGAATGACAAAACCTTGCTTTTAATTGCACGTAAAAGCGCACCAATTCCTTCAAAATCAATGCTTATATTAAGTTATTAAAACATCATTCAAATTTTGTATTTTTAAATGATGCTTTCATCAACTAAATATTAATTAAAATAATAGATTTCCTCAGCTTCTTTCAGTTTCACTAGACCGGATATTTTTTCAATTATTTACCTTTTAATTTTCATATGCTAAAATAATCAATATCTTCTCATTCTGTACGTGCTGACGTTGCCCTTAATTTGAAATAAAAAAAATTGATTTTGTGGTAAATAAATCAATTTTATTTTTCCTCAGCACAAATTTTTCTGCTGCAGTAAACGCAATTTCCATGTGATTGACAATGAAGGAAACTTTTTTCCAACTTCGTCAAATTCACAAACGCATGGAACGCAAACAAGTAAACCCACCCTATTCGTCAATATCTGGTAAAGCTATCGACCATTCTTCGGAACTATCAATCTACAACATTTTCTCAGTTCATTTTATATTCTTCAGATAACATATACGTGTACTAAATGAAATGTAGGCATACGTTTTTGAAAAGTAGGAAGGAATGGAAAATATTTATACAAGCTGTTTCAATGACTTCTCGATGTAAATTCAGAACGTACAGATTATTATGTGATCATGTTTATCTGTATAATGGGTCCGGAAGCAAGTTAGATGAACTTGCATACTACTCGTCTAAAAATACAACTTTACAAGGCACAACCAAAAAGTTCTCAATATTTCAATGCTATACGTTAACTACAGTAAGAACTGGTGTTTATAAAAACTAGTTATTACTCAATTTGATGAGTTATGTCGTTTTTTGGTCAGAATTTTGCGTCAATGGTTATCAATTTATAATCCTTTAAAAGAACCTATCCAATTCTACAAATGGCTCGACTGCCACTCAAACTTCTGAAACTTTTAGATTGCCCTGAATAAGTTTTAATATACTAGTTGCACATTTGTATGTAAAGTATGCTCTTCATAATGATAGACACAGTCGTAAAAAGACATTCAAAAACATTGCCAATTCAGAATCTATCATACTAAACCCACAAAACAGCTAAGTTTTAACAGCTAGAAGCGGTTGCGCTGCTCTGTTTGTAAAACTGAGTCCCGTGATAGTAAGATTGATAAAATCCATTCTCATAAGTGAAAACTGTGAATTCTAATAAATACACAAACAATAATAATTAGAAAATACAAACGATTACTAAGAAAGTTTCAATTCACAGTGTCAGTATATCAATTTCAGTAAATGCATTACAAGATCGGTCATACGGAAAAACACAATTTCCAAATTCAATCAGACGTTATGATAACCTAGCCACCAATTTTCGGTAACGGTTTTGTTATAAAACGGATTTGCCTCATTAATTTAATGCATCAAAATTACCGTGCGTGTGAATTCAACAAACAGAGTGATGAAATTACCTCTGAGAAACACCACCAAAATAGTACTGTTCATTGAAAATGTTAGTTTTCCCACGAAATCCAATTGGTTGCATAACCCGTATCGTTACAGTGCAAAGTATAATACCAACAACTGTCATCTGTTAAATGGACAGTAAAATAATCGGGTTCCCACCTTTAACAAAACCTCCAACAAAAGAACCGCCTCCATTATTTTGGTTGGCGCTCTATACTTAAGTAAGCTATACCTAGGCCCAAAACTAGAATTTAACCTGTATTACTCTTTCCATTAGGAACATTTATCATTTGAAATATGACAGCTTAATTTATCATCGAATTTAATAACTATGATAATAACAATTGTATTTCACTATAAAGGCTTGCTGCTCACACCTCGAATATTATAAAGCAATAAAACTTCAATTTTAAAGTGATCAAAATGACTCCAAACCAGTTATAAAAGAAAGAATATACACTTCGACATCATAAACTATACCAAAAAAGTTAAATTAGAGTTTCAAAATTATTTTCTTCAATGCAACTGTAACATTTCAGTACAACCCATCATTATAACATGTTATAAACAACATGATTGCACTTTCTAAATATGAAAAATTCTACTAACATAACCAAACTAAAGTTACAGTATATTGCTGGCTAGAAAATACAATGAAATTGTTAAGAGGTTGTAGACATTGTGACGAATTAGTTCATAAAACAAAAATTAGTTTTAGCAAATTAGGCAATCTACAAGCCTTAAACTAACATTATCAATCGCATTATTCGGTACATTTGTACCATTTTTCTCACAATTATTAAATTGTAACCTATCTAAAAAATAGCAAAATGTAATGTGGAATATCTAAAACATTTTCGTGTGTTACATTATTACACTAAGTATACATAGACAATTTAAACATTACTTATACAAACATTTAGTGAAAATTAATCTGATTAAATGTCTAAATAGCCTAGAGGACATTCTAAAATAATATCTGCATTCGGTATTTTTTAACGACAGTACACTAAAAAAATCCTAATAAAATACTTATTCGGTGAATTGTGTCTATTTTTCCAGGGCACAAACCACATAACGCATGACTGCATAATAAAATACCAAGTCTATTTTTTATACAGTGTCATGGAAAAAATAAATACAAAAACATTAGCAACAGATATAAATACAAGTTAAATAATTGTCACTTTATATTTTGAGGCGGTTGTGAGCGTCTTATTTTCAGCAGAAGTATTATAATAATGTCTTCTTTTTAAAATGTTTATTTGACAGTAGTAAATTTGGTGTAGGAAGAGGTTAACTGTGATGTTGCATTGTTAAAGAAATACATGTAATGTAAATGCTACCAGTGTTTGTTAAGGTTATTGCACGTTGTGACCCCTGCCGGCTACTTTCCACCATGTTTGTTTAATTTTTAAAAGCAAGTGAAAACGAAGAGAGAAAAATAAGGAAAAAAATTAAAGAGCAAAAAAAAATAATTTAAAAAATTTTACTTAAAATTTAAAGAGCGAATAAATATAAACTTAAGATGTCAAACAAAACCATAATTACAACTTTGCTAACACGATAAACTCTGTTTTAATCAGTAATTCCTGTTTATTTATGAGAAAACATGATAAATTGCTTTGTCAAAATTAAAAATATCAGCTAAAAAAACAAATCATTTGTAAAAAGAATAAATTTTTCTGGTGATTTAAATTTTTTTGTTTTAAAAAAAAAAACTAAAACAAGAATTATGCACCGTCATGGCTAATGAAAATAAATTACTGCAAAGTCATGCAACTCAGGGTATGTTTCTGAAAAGCTAAGGAAATAATTAAGCTTTAATACGGCCTATTAACACGACAGGCATCCCAAAGTAAACATAAAAAGTGAAAGTCAATAATTTATTACCAGAAATCATTGAATTTTTACTTCCTATTGTTTATCATTACAAAAAATAATAAACTGCTACCAAGCTAAACATTAGCTTTCTAACTATCGCAACCAGAGACGGTTAATAAAATTTATCTGTAAATAACAAACTCAAAATTAACTGGCTTTAAATAAATAGCCGTTATAGTAACAAATAATAGGCTAAATTAACTATAAGCGCGGTTCACTGACAAGAACATAATAGTTTATAATGAACGTAAATTGGTTGGCTGGATAGAAAGGGAACAGTCAAACTCGACCTCAATTTGAAATTTATCTAAGTAAACTACACAATTATCTTTTCATACAAGCTTCATATTTCTTAAATAATCCGCTAATGAGATAAAAGTAACAAAACCTGCATTTTAAATATTCTAATTTAAAATTTTGAATTTCAAAATAATGTCAGCAAAAAAACCACAAACGTGGTCTGTTATCAACCAAGGCAGACAAACCAACAATGACAAGAAATATAGAAACCAATAAAAGAATTTAATCCAAAAATATTAACGCCCAAATGCTAATTTGCCCTTAATAGTGACTGATCTACTGTAGCTTGTATACTGTATAATTCTTTTCTGCAATTTTTACACCATTCCTGAATTTTAGAAAACACTGCGGTTTTAAGACATTAAATATTGATTGGCCTAACAAATTTGGTTTATTTTAGAAAACATTGTTGGTGCCCGTGGGTTCTCGTAATTCCTATCATACAATATATTGTATAGTGAGCAAGTACTTAATAATAATTAAATTACATGAAAATATCTAAATTCTTTAAGCAAATTTAAGCTTAATTTACATTAAGCATATGTAAAATGGAATATGATAACAATGAATTCCGTATTTACATGTGTGCAAAATAAAACAGTTTTCCATTTAAATATTTTAAAAAATAGTTATAAATTGACATTGAAGATTATAAAAAAAATAATCACTATATGAATCTTTAATTTTTGAAAGATAGCAGCAATAAACATGTCATTTTCAGACATCTTTTATAAAGTGATAAAAATAATTCGCTCCACCCTTTTCATATCTTCTTTTTATAACTACAGCACTTGAAATATTTCCCGTCGTAAAATATGCATGCCAGTCGCCATTATAAACTAACAAATAAAATAAACCTCGACTGACAATGAAAAATGATATATACAGTACAATGAATGTGTTGTGTACGCAAGGATAAAAAAAAAAAAAAAAAAAAAAACAAAAAATAGGTCTTATAGTGTCTAATTTATACATCAGCAAATAAAAGATCATTTCAATCATAGCCGTCCCGTAACATTCATAAATAACATCTAATTATACGTTTTGTGTTCAAATAACGTTCACAATTCACCGCCTTTACATAAGTTATGTAGGTCACATGGTGAGTTAATGATCATTTCAATTCGCCATCAACCATGTTCAACCATTGAAATTAACAGCCTCTGTCCAACATAAACAGCAATAAAAAAGTGAATTCAAATATAATATGTACAGTACCACTAACTATTAATTTGAAATGAACCGTTTCCACGAAGATTTTTAATTCGGTTAAAACAGTATCCAAGTTTTGATAACACACCAAGAGTTGCACGACTGTTTATTTGACATTAATGTATTATTTTATTTACAGTTATATATGAATCATTACGGGCACTATAAGTAGATTAAGCACTAGAGAACGGCATTTGATAATCATTAACTAGAGAAATTTCCCATTCGATATACAGTAAGTAGCTTAAGACATTTTTAAAGCACATTCATAACAACATACAATGCCGATAAAATCTTAATAAACCATAAATTATGTTTACTTTTTCACACAAGACAAAACGATTTCCTTTCTTTATTTCACAAGTCTACAACATACTCTTTCATGAAAAAAAATCAATAAAATAACCGTTAATGATGTTTTTCAATCTACAATATTAATTAAATATTAAACCCTATAAACGTAAATTACCGTCAAGTTGCACTGATGAAAATTTGATAAGGAATATGATAAAACTATTTTCAGTAATGGAATCCAAAAAGTTGAATATGAAATGGTTATCCATAAAAGAGAAATTGTATTATACAGTACTGTAATATAGAAGTGATACGTGCATTTATTATACGTGTTGGGTACATCCAAAATCGTATACTGTACATGCAAAATAAATGTTGTTAAAATGCAACAGCAAGTATAAAAAATAAACAATCCAGCTAATTTACGTTTTAGCGAAAAACGAGATTACACGGTAGCCAATTTATAGCTTCAACTTTTTATCCTAACAAAAAGTACGGTGCTCATTTGCGTCCTTTGCATAAACTACGCGCGCGCCCATACACGCTTCAATGCTTACAAATTCCACTTTGTAATTTATAGTTAAAACATGTCAGACTGAGGTTACGTAAATAAACATTGCAAAAATATCCCTGCGACATAAAAAAAGAGTTAATACAGTATACTCTTTACAATATACACGTCTCACATAAGTAAAAGATTTAATTTTGTTACTAAAATAAAAAACTTTTACAACAAATTCTCATTAATCTAAACTGATAATTTATACAGTTTAATTTTATTGCAACCATTAAAATGTATTTGAATTGAGTCAAACTAATCTGCCATTAAACACTATACCCGCGTATTGTAATTGTAAAGCGAATAAAAGTTCTAACGTTCACTCATTTTATTTTAAATCGTTTATTTATTTTTGAATGAAACTAATATCGAAAGATACCGTGTAGACTGCAAAAGTGAAAGACTTATAATCACGGAAGCATTGTTAATTATCGCAAAGCACAAAGTCTTTCGCTTCAGATGTCGATTTAATGAAACACGTACATACAGTATAAACATAACAGATTAAATGAGTGTGTTGGCAGAAACATGTGGGATAAGAATTTTCTACAGTACAGTAGAGCAGAGCATTAAAGGCATTCTCACACTTGACGCACACATTATGCTCATTTATCGCGCTTGACGTATTTCTATTGAAGAAAAATTAAACACACGATATGTACAATAATTAGACAATGACACCGACTGACAATCGAAAAGATAAAGATGGTGGTGGAATTATATTATACAAATGCGTAAAGGCATCTTCAAATTACGATGACAAATGTCGTTCTTCCATTATTCAGTCATCTTATGCGCTCGAAATTTAACGATGACTTCAAATTTATTGTAATAGTCTACTTAAACGGTTAAACCTTAAGACTCTTAAGAAAACGATAAAGAATTAAGCAACGGTCCTGATGATATCATGGGCCATCGTTAAGGTCATCATTTCAAGTATAATTACAGTAATTAAGAAAATTACCGATAACTGAGTGGAGGAAAAAACAATAACAGCCAAAAAAATTCGAGACTCAACGCAGAATCCAAGAGCAACAGTTGCATTAAATAAAAAAATTGCTACTTTTAGCATTTACTTGAAAATTAACAGAACGATTTTAAAAGCAACAAAATAGCATATTTTAATCTTGAACTTTCCAACAATGCTTGACTAATAGAATACTGTTTTTCCAAAATATACTGTGTTTGACTATGTATTTTGTTTATGGTTAATCCACCATAAGCACATTTAGTACTATTATACTTTTACGACTCCAAAACCGAAAACGCATGAAATGTAACATGACCACATAAAGAATGTTAGTAAGGTTTTGAATAGATGTTTCTACGCCTGGTTGAAACATAGTGAAGACGTGGCTACCATTAAAACCACAGCCAAAAAAAATTACCATCACATTTTCATGACACGCACTTCAATTTTTAACACTGAACTTCCTCTGCAAATGACAAGCGAGTCAAACTGTTTTAATTTGTGACTTAACAAAAACAAAAAAAATTTTTTTTAAAAAAAAGCATTTTAAAGTATGCTACAAATGCTAAAAAAAGAAAGCATGTTAGGAAAACAAAAACGTGATAAAAAGTTTTCCGGAAATGCTTATGAAACTGTTTTGTTATTGTTTAGATTATCAAAATTTTTCTTTTATAAAGAGTCTGACTGACGTATACAAGAGAGTTGATATTTTAAACATAAAACTCAGTATTTGGCTTTTCAAACTTGATTTTTTTAGAATTTAACATGAGCTGCGGAAGTCAATGAACTGTTCTAGTTGATATTTAAAACGTCATATCTAACACGCAAACACATTTAAACGTCGATTAAATTCTTCAATATAATATAATTCTACACTCTAATGCTGTTAATATATAAACTCCAGTTCTATCGTTAAAAAGAGGGAGAAACATTTGATGGAGACGCCTATTATTGCAGCTGATTAACAAACCTAACCAATAAAATTTGAAAAACATTAACTGCGCTAAACCAAAAGCATTATCAGCGAAAATATCCAGTTATCCACCCAATTCAAACGTCAAACATTTATTTCCGCAAAAGCAAATTCTCAAATACAGATCAATAGATAGCTTGAAATGTGAGAAAAGAAAAATTTATGTAAAAAAGCCGATAAAAGGTTAAGATACATCATGTGCTTCACAATAAGTTTCTATGATGCATCATCACACGGTGAGCTCCAAATAATGGTACATGAAAAGTGTTCATTACACGCTTTATTCTGTTATGCAGTACTATAGCATAGATTTTTTTTATTGGTAAATAATATCTTAGATATTTGAATTAGTTTACGTGGCTACAGCATTGCCAAGTCAATGGAAGAAACTTCCATATAAACTTTGACTGCGAATGTAGCAAACATCTCAGTACGGTAACTAAAAACATATTCAGTCTACTGCACATTATAAATTTATAATAACGGATTAAATTTCATAAAAAACAATGTAATTTTATTTACCATGGGTTATGGCACAAAATTATATGAGTTGTGAAAAAAGTAACCGGCCTTAAACGTTTTAGAAACACTTGCATACTTTAATACAACTTTTTGTATTTATCTTCACCATGGTAGTGCTTTTACCAAAACTACAGCAGCTGAATTTCTTTATCAAAACACTCAATTCGAAAATAAGTCAATTATAACAAGAGCAAAAGCATGCCATGCTGAATATATAAAAAATAATTAACTTCCATCATACTAGTACTATGCAACACACACACACGCATAAGTGTTTGTAGTAAATTAAATAGGTTTGCATCAATGTAAATCATTCGATCTAAAACTAGCGATTTGCTACAAAAATGCTATGATACAAAAAAATATATATACAGTATATATAAACATACAATTTTCTTTTGAAATGACAGTTTGAAAGAAATGCAACTTGAACAAAGGTTAAGTTGTAAAATATTTTTACCACTGAAACTCGTGCATAACACAACAATTTGGTGTGAATAATATGCCGCAATTTTGATCAAATTTTAAAAACTTTCTTATACTCCGTAACCTTTAGGCAAAAGTAACAAGTAAAAGTTAGGTTATTAAAAAAACAGACATCGCGTGCAAAAGTGGCTTTCAACTGCACAATTGATGCATTTTTACCTGTTTTTTTTAATATAGCTATAACGATATTGTCAGCGTTTTTACACATATCTACGCCAAGCGTAATAATTAGATTAATTTAATTCAGCACTAGAGAAAATTAATAAAAATATCAAAATAATTTATTATTCTTGACACACCGATGTGTCGCCGTCACCATCAAACTATCGATTTTTAATGTAGAAAATTTCTATACCACAGATAGCATAGCATCTTATTAAAATCGACGATGAGCATTCTAATGGCGCCAATCTAATCAAAAGTAGGAAAAGAAGATAAAAAAAAGTAATCCTTAAAGACAGCTAGCTAATGAATTTTTTAGCCTTCCAGTGCTATTGAGATGACTAACATCGACAATTTCACGCCGTCATGTAATGCGCATACACTTTAGCAACACAAAAGTTGTTCATACAAACCAATCCATTCGCAAACATTAGCAAACAAAAAGATACAATCGGCAGTCAGTTAGTTTTAAAAGAAACCGAGATAATAATATTTATCAGATAGAAAATCCTTTTTTTTTTCTTCTTCTGCTATTGCTGTGAAATTAAACAGTTGAACCGTACAGGGTGTTTGCACTTCAATTTGTAAGTTACTGCCCAAGTCACAATGTACACGTATAGTAGTTCGGTAATGGGTAAAGTATTTGACAGAAAAGATAAACGAATTGAACATGTTACAATGGGTAATAAGATATTTGCCTGAAACGAAATTAACATCTATTCTGTGAGAATATTAGTGTGAGAAACAATCGATGTTGTGTTTCCATTAATTGCTTTGAAAGATGGCAATTGGTGAGGAATGTTAACATGAATGATTACTGGGCGAAAGGCGTTGGTGGAAAATGAATTAATTGATAGTTTCACAACAACCAAAGAAGAAACAAAAAAGAACAACAAAAAACAATTAAGCTAAACACAACTTTAACTTAATATAAAGCTTGCCACCATCATGACCATCATCACATTCAACTGTCAACAATAAAAAATGTCCAATTAATAATTATCTTATATTAATTTGCGCCTAACCAAAAGTAATGTTTCTTTATTGCTATATACGTGCACTTGCAGAACTTCCGAAGTCATATATTTAAAGTTAAAACTTTAATAATACCTTGCTTTGGTACGTGCTAAACTTTGAAACACCTAACAGGTACAGTAGTTAATTAGAAAAACAATTCTTTTAACAACATAAGTATAGACTGTAATTTTAAAAAAATAGCCAAAGATGATTCTTTTGATAATGATGGACAAGTTAGACTTGTTCACTTAAGAGTTTAAAAATTTCAAATAAGTGCTTAAAGGGTCATTTAAAACATACATTAAAATAATTAATGCATCATTTTTATCAAAACTTATCGAGATTGCAAAATCGATGATATAATAGTTTCAAAATGCAACGCTTTCATGTTCAACGATTAAAAAATTTATATTTTAAAATAATAATAAAACTCGAATGATCACAAATCGCCGACAATGGATTTTTTAGATTAATATTGTATCGTTATAAGCTATAAAATAAAAATTATTTAAATGCATTTTAGCTATATAACATTTAGTAGCAATCAAAAATAATAAATGCAGTCAATAAACATTTAAATAAAGCCAAATGATTTTAATGCTGTAATGTAATTTTAAACTCACTTTATTCAAGTATCCAATCGATACTTTCAGTACTACAGTATAAATTTCTTGTAAAAAGGTTTTAAACATAAAACCTAAAAATATCTCTAGTTTCAAATATATTGTATTCGCGTACTTCAACACATCAACATTTTAATGGAATAAATTCAGAAGATTTTTAACGCCTCTGGTTGTTTAAAATAAAATTTTAAAACTAAAATGAACTAAACTGATAGTATTGATACAGTATTACGTACTTTTTTACACGATGTAAATGATAAGCGAACTGGTTGAATCATCATCACAATGCACATGAATATTTGATTGTACCGCCATGTATTATTAATTGATTGTATTTCCCTAGCAGGAAGCAGAACTGCTTCATCCATCTTTCAAAACATAAAAGTATAACTCATTCGTCAATCCAGTAATTATTTTCTCTCGCCCTCTCATCAAGCAGTGTTGACAATATCTTCATCAATATGGACGTGTCACCCAAATGTAATGCAAACATCATGTCACGTATCCATGTAATACTCCAGACTAAACATAGTGCACTGCAGCAGCGGTGGTTTAGGTCAAATGTAATTATTGCGTATACAAAATGATGACGATACAAAATTTCTTGCTTCATAAATCGTAATTAGTACGTTAGAGGAAGCTAGGGGAGTAGTGTAACATGGAAAGGAGTCCTGAAATAAACCTGAGCGGCTGCTAATTTGCTCCTGCCATAAACTTACTCCCCTCTTTCTTCAGCTCTCTCGTCTTCCTTTTTGGTGTAAGAAAAAGGATGGATGAACCGTGTGCAAAAATGAGAATAAAAAGATCCTGAGAATTCGTTTCCATCAGAAAAAAAATATTTGATAATAAACAAAACCAGCAGCAACTGGGAAAATGTTTGTGGTGCTACTGCAGTACTACAGTTCTACCCACACAGCTAATTTGACACACTGGTCTCTTACCTCTCACTTTTCTCCCTCTTCAATTTTCAGGACTCCAATGAGACGGTGTATGCAACCGGTTGCAAAAAGTCTAGACCCCCCACTCCCCCCCCAATTGTACATATTCTAGTGTCATTATACTGCTATAGTTTCGGTTAACGCGACTTTGTTTTGCACTCTCCTAAATTAAGCAAAAAAATGTGGATATCTTTCGTGCTTGTCGTGCAAGTTTAAAAGCCACTGTATAATGGTCGTCTGTTTATTTAACATTCAATTTTTTCCACCCAAACAAACAACTGATTTAATCATTTTTAGAGCAATTTGACATTTTAACACGTCATTCTATCGCATATCTATCCCCAAAAAAAACCTCTTATTTGATTCATAATTGCAAATGAAAAATTAAAATCTTTACTGCAGGTTATTTGAAACCGACTCAGGACAAGGAATTGCCATAATAGAAGCCTAAATGCTTGTCTTAAAATCTTGTCAAAAACGTCTAATTACTTTACTTAATGTTATCCAGAACGATTTGCGTCATTACAGGTTTATGATGGACAAAAGAGAACCATCATCCACGGGTCAAAACAAATATTTCTAACCACGGAGTTTAACCCAATGTACTAGGTAACATCTATGACGTCGGTTGGCCAAGATAAAAGAAAACAAGTCACAATGATAATATACTATTTCCTTTTTAAAATTGTTAACAATGCCGTAATACTGTACTGTGGAAGTAATAAAGCGCAAACTCACCTTTTGATATGTCGCATGCCAGGTGATAATTAAACTATATCCTATTTCAAAAACTTTTAACCTCTGCTTATTTGCCACAGATTATCAACTGTAGTCGGAACCTCATTCGAGAGGCAAACATTTTTTTTTTTAAATAAGAAAACATTTTAACAATTTCTTGTCCTTTTTGAAAGTGTAAGCCGCCTAAAAACGTTAGATAATCCGGCTTAAGTAAATGCCAAGTGACTGCCATTGAATTACCACTACTCAAAAGTTTGTTTTCTTGTAAAATGCTAGCTTTGCTTATACGCAGTACAATGGAATTTACATTAACAATTTCATTTCAAATCAACAACCAAATCCGATTAAACAGACCCATATGCTGCTAATATAACAATAAACATACACAAGTGTACATTCAAAAAAAAATCAAAAAGTAAAAAGTTGCTTTACAAACACTATCACCGAATGATGAATAAAGTCAAAAAAAAAGTCACAATCGATTTCGTACAAAGAAAGTAGAATCGTAAAAAAGCTTATTATAGAAGTTGCCCATTAACAACGACAGACTCTTCAACCATATGTTGTACAATATGGCGACTAATGGGAAGTTGAGCCGGTATTTTTTTCAGTTCGGCTAATTTTCTCTCAAGCCTATGACCTATATCGCAAAACAAGGCTCAACTCGTTCAGTTAAAGTTGCACTTGTCACAGCCATAGTCTTCGATTATACAGTACTAACCATGCTCAAGCTCAGAGCCAAAAACTCGGAACTGACGACTACTCTCTAATGGCGACTAAAATAAAACTAGTCATTAACTTCAAACTCGCATAGTCATCACTTTGCTTACTGAACATATAATTGGCTAAAAATCGATATGTTTATTTAAAATACGAAAACACGCAAGGAAATTAAAAATAGTTACATAAAGTTCATTCTATCCTAAAATAAACTACAGTAAGCCCACAATGTCTAAAATGTACAATTGCCTGTTTGAAATTCTGCTACTACAAAATTGCTGCTGCTAAAAGTAAATTTCATAACTTAACGATGTCTAAATAAAAGTATTTAACATTTAAATTTAAAATAATTCGTCTACATTCAATATTATAATAAGTTAAAAAATAAAATTGTTGTGAATTCGCCTGTTTTTCTACCGATTAGCAAATGCAATAATTTGTTTCGTGCAAATAATGGATGAATGAACATTGTTGTAAACTTCACAAACACAGTCAGATGTCCAAACTACTAAATCCAACTATAATTTAAGTGGTTTGAGAACAAACAAATATGCGAAAAAGGAAATGAAATTATCTTATTCACGTTACATTATTGTTGCTATACCACCTCCAGCTACAAGTTCATTTATTTCACTCTCTTCACAGTTCAACATTAAGAAAAAAAATAAACTATGGCTAAAAGTAACAAGCCATGTTCATCGTTCAAAACATTCAACCTCCATACAGTTTAAACTTCCAATTAAAATATGGAAATGACGCCATCATCATCTTCCACACAAAAAAAAACCAACTCGGGCTGGAAATTTTTTTTAAAGTTTATACGTACTTAATATTTAATACTATAGTTTTACAGGTAAACGATGTTGTTAGGGCAATTTAAAAGGCTTGTAATATAGACGTCACCTATGTCAACAGACCATAATATTAAGGTATTTAATTCTGTGGGAAATTGCTGCTTAAATTGAGAGCAAATAAAGCCAGCGAGTGAAATGACGGCCGATTGATATCTTGAATGCTGTATAATCGAGCAAAGGAAAAGACTTGAGAAGAAAAAAATATACTGTATATAAAAAAATACATTTTCTGACATGAACGTAAGAGAGAGATTGGGAAGAGGGAGGAATTTCCTTTACTCACAATTCACTAGACATGAAAAACTTTTTTGCTCTTCCTTTCTCTATAACTTTTGCATTCCCAAATGTTTTTTTTTTTCATTACATTATTAGATGTATGTCCACCCTATTTAACGCCAGGTGGCAGTTACTTGTTTCTACCTTAATTCGTTCATGTTGTTGTCTAAAGTTAAGACGAGTATATTACTGTATATTAAAAACTACTAAAAGCAATTTAAATGTCCGACGTATTTCTATTTTCCAGATCTTTTAAAAAGATAATTTTTTTTTGTTTTTTCCAATTTGAATCGTATGTATTCCACTAATCGAAACAATTTAAAAAAATATCATTACGACTTGATTTTACATTACAAAATTCTCATTACCATTCTATTGCCACTCGCACAAATAAACCAATAATTGAATATTGTTTTACAATGCAATCTTGAAAAGGATTCTCAAATTATGGCACACATACTCTTGGCAGTAAATGACAGGTGCTCTTATTGAAAAGTGTAGACATGTCCTGATATCCTGTACTATCTAAAGATCAAACGCACTAAAATGGACAGAAATGAACAAAAACTCTAACATGTAATAAAGTAATTGCGCAACGATGTACAAATTACTAAAAATGTCATTGTATATAAATCTATAAAATATACTGCAAGACATTTCAAACGCACACAAATTTTTTAATGTCTTAAAAATATTTATAGACATTCACGACGAAATTTAGCAATTAATTTAACAAGAGAATACCTTATAGGCTAGTACTAATAGGAATACCCAGGCTTCAAAAAGTTTGAGAAAAATTTACTGGCATTGTTTAAATTCCAATAACCAAACAACTTCATGCATTTGGATAATGGCAGAGATATTTAAGCCGTGAGAAACAAATCTCATTAATGGCCAACAAAAAAATTAACGTTCTCATATAACATGTGTGTCACCACTTACTACACAAGTTCGGCAGTTAGATCAAAATCCAAGAAAAAAAAAAAAACAAAGTAAAAAACCTCTAGAACTCCAATTGTCATAGGCTAGCTACTGCTGAAATACATACTGTAGACGCCAAATTATAAAAATGCCTCATAAAAATGTAAGAATGCGGGTGGTCCTCTCTCGTATGACATTTATTTTATTTTCTATGTGTGACATTTAATTAATTTTAATAACAAGAAATGAGTAGCCTTACTATGTTATGTTACATTATTCTTGTACTTGTTATGATAATGTTTGCTTTCAGTTTAAAAATTGAGTCCACGAACTAACTATATAGAATTACTGTACATTTCACGGAAATATGTTATGAAAGTTACTATATTTGAAAATTAAGTAACTTGGTTACATTGATTTACATTTTAATCGTTTTATTTGTATAGCTTAAGCTATAATTAACATTATTCAACTTTTTAAATCAAGTTGCCGTCATACGTTGCTGAAAATTCAATGATTGCAAAAGAAAATTTTATCATTGTGATTTTCCATTTTTTTCCCCTTTCATTTCTCATCCCTGAAATTGTTAAAGAAAAAACGCTATCCTAAGCCTGGTAATTTTGCAAAAGTACACAATTAAATAAAATAGACGTTGAAGTCATAATAGTAGGCATTCGTCGGATTGGTCATACGAAAAAAAAAAGGAAGAAAAAACAGCAAACATGTTTTAATAGCTGTTTTTTTTTATTTCATTCTTCGGCTAAGTCCAAAAAATTAAATACAGTACATAAAAAAACAGGTTCCCAATATCTGTGACGTAAACAAGTAGTCTTTATATTTGTTTTATATAAATAAAAACTCTCCTTTGCGTGTTTGTACAATGTTCGTTTTGAAATCAACTTTACGTACAATCAACAATGGCTAACAATTGCAAAGCATGCTGGGACCATCAAAGTTTTCTTTTCCACGCCCACCCACTAAGTGAAACAGTTGAATAAAAACTAAATAAAAAAGTTGCCCAAAATAAGAAACCTAAAACGTCCCACGAGCTTAGCCAACCGTTCATAGCTTTGCGCCGTGATAAAAAATACTTTTGAAAACAAAAATTCATTTCACTACTGTATATTTTTAATGACGCGTTTGGGCATTTTCCACATCAATCTCCATTTGCAAAACCGCCATTGCGTGACAAATTGTTGCCAAATAAATTACATGTTCGCAAAATACAAAATCAGAAATAGGAACTCCAGAACGTCCATAAAAGCAAACGAATCTAAAAATGAACTATTTATGGCTTAAAACGCACTAAAAATTAACATAAATCGAATTGAAATTCTCTACAAGCGAGATTAGCCTAATATTTAACTTATATTCTTGCAAATTCCTCTCAGTCTGTCTACTTTTAATAACACTTTAAAACAATAAAATTATACGAGCTTTTAATTTTTATATACAGTACTGAGGCTACAGGCAAATTCATCAATTTTTTCCCCCCTTAAATTAATCAGATTTAATTATTAATTATATGAATTTTCACTTCCTCAAAAAATGTTGAATGGGTACATTTTTAGTTCAAAGCAATAATTTTATCATCAAAATTTAAGTAAACTTTTTCTGCTCAATGGAAATTACATATGGAAGCTTTAGTAATAAAAAATTAAACAATTTTACATTTACTGATAATGCTGGCGACTACTGTAACCCTAAGTAGACCCTGTGTAATACTAAACCATCTTCATTTAAAAATATTCAAATAAAATTTAAAATATATATAATAATACTAACATGCATAATATAGAAATTAATACAATATCAAAAATAGTTTCACAACCAGTAGATACAGTTTTCTTATAAATTTTACTGAAAAAGTTGGTCTTGGTGACTGGATAATTTCGCATTACATTGATAGGCAAGTGTATCAAATGCGTTTTTATACCAAATTTTATTTTTAAGAAACGTTTTTAAAACAAAGTACAGCAATACATTTAAAAAGCGGACTAGATTGATATTTTTTAAAAAATTAAACCAAGTAACAACATTATTCATTTTCAGCAAATTTTCTTGCCATTTACAGAAAAACATCCCATAAAAATGCGTTTTAATGCTTAAAGAAGTTTTCTTTAGAGATTTCAACTTTTATTCTATTCAATGATAGACAAAATAATAACGATATTAAAAACTGTAAACTATTCTTCTAAAATATAAACATTCATGCTATTTTTAGTTTAACCAATAGCCACTTTAGAAGTTTCCTAACTGCTGATCAAAATAGCAGTAAAAAATGAAATACAATTAAATACTGTACAACATTTTACAAAAAAAAGACTAAAATTTGATGCGAAAATGCCGGAAAAATTGTATGCAGAACTGCGCTAAAGTTGGCAATAAAATAATAAATTATTTAATAAAATGCATATAAACCATTCGAATAGAATAAAATAGATATTAAAAATTTAAAAGCATAAATTCAAACTTTTTCAGTGAGTTCTCAATTTTTTGTCACAACTTCAATATAAATTTGTAGTACCGTTACGAATCAAAAAAAAAACTCAATTTTGAAAATTTAAATTTCATGACTGCGCATGTAGCTTAGCCAAATACTACAGAATAGTATATACTATATAATATCTAGCTAGATAGTATTTGCTCAGTAGATATGCCTTTCTCGAAGCACAGAAGTGCCTTAAACCGCTAGTGTGATTCAATGCAGGGTTTCGATTTGGAGTTTGAAAATCCACAAATCCTCTCTCTTAGATGGTGGTTGTCTATATAGATTTTGTCTTAGTTTATGTTCACTGCAGCGTTTGCCATTTGAATTTCACTCTTTTTCGATTTTTTCCCTCCTACTTTCAATTTACGCATCAATTCACATCTCGCTTACAATTTTAAAGCTGACAGACCTAAAACAATAGAATCAACTAAAGCCTAAAGGACCTCTCGAGATTTTGAAGAGGAATGAAAACAAAAACCGGTGTATCTGAAAAATTAGCGAAGCATAAACGATTTTGAGTGATTTTGCATTGATCAATTTCTGTAAGTAACAGTTGGAAATCGTGTAAAATGCCTGGACTTAAACCTAAAATAGATCGCATGAATGCAGTAGCAACTGTCGACATTAAACGGAAGTGTTGTTATGCACTACACATTACAAGTCTACAAAATAGACTTGAAATAAAAAAATAAAACAAACAATAACAATTTAAAATTGAATTGGATAAAAAATCTACTACTTCTTTTACTTTCAAAAACTAAAAATTTTAAAAAGATTATAAAAAACGTTTAAATTTGAAACTTTTTTAGAGTGAAATTTTGAATTTTTAACATCCTTGTTACACGAATAAGCAAAGGGGAACAACTTCACAGAAATCATAAAATACTTTTTTATAGGAACTAAAGATAATTAAAATTTAATTGCAATTGTTAAAATGAGTCCATTAAATGACATCTCTCCAAAGTATTCAATCCTCACTTAAAAGATCAAAGAGAATAATAATGTTTCTATCAGAGACTTAATTGATTTGCAGCTCCTACTGGAGCATAGTTGAGAATTAATTTAAGAAAGATGAGACCACTTTTATAAACATACTCTAGATAATGCCCTAAAGCTCTAATAACGAAAAAAATATAACGAACACAATCACACATACAGATAATATAAAGTACAGTATCTTTATTTATAATGACGGAGTACCAAATGCATTAAATAAAACCAAATGTACTGTAAAATGCTGCATCATGAAAAATATTTAGCATCCCCAATGCTCATTAATATGAAATATGTTAGCTGCCTTTTGATACATCCGTATAATAAAAGATAGCGAAGACAAAATTACTGCAACTGGTTGAAGAAAAAAAAAAACCGAAGTTTTATTTAAAAATTCATGCCAATTTATTCCAAAATGAATTTAATCGGTTAATTAAGAAAAAAAGTTTCATTAAAATTTGCAGTCCTATTAACGATTATGATATTTTCCTGACAATGTCATTAAACAAGTCAATTGTCTAAAGACTGCCTATTTAAACCAGTCTTTTATTGCTTTACTGCATAACTGCATTTGGGATTGAAAAATGAATGATGAGGTCAAAGTTTAAATTTTGCCAATTTCTTAAATTTTAAAGAAACCATTGAAGCTGAAAAAAACCCACTTCGCCAATCACAAGCAAAGATACCAAAAACAATCAAATACAATTTATAGTTCTGCAGAATTGCAATAAATCACATTTTCGAATTTAGCAAACATTTTACCTCAACAATTTTAGCAATAAAAATTTTAACCGAATATTTACTAAAAGTCATGTCATTAACTAAGATAAATAGAGCAAATTGCGCAGAACAAAAAAATAAGTCTGAATTAGATAGACCCTATCATAAATCACTAGTTACTGTGCAATCACAGTAAAGTTTAGCAAACCATTTACTAATCGAGTTAGTTTGCAGTATGTTTAAATAAATATTTATGGAATAAGAAATTTGTCAAGTGTAATATATAGTACAAGAACAGCCTTTATACCTACAATTTTCCCATGGAAAATAATAATAGTATGACCTCGATCTCACTTTAACCTCCATCACCTTGAAACATGGTCTGAAACCCAAGTCCTTCAATATCTTCCACCATTCACTTTTCATAAAAGATATCTTCCCATTGATATAGAAGACTGTGGAATGCATGGACAAAAGAAAAATGCTCAATTGCCACTGCTTTTACAACATAGCGTATTTTAACATGAGGTCAAATATCTACCAGATGGTTTGATTATACTTGTTCAAAAGTACCACACCACTTAGTTTTATAAAAATTTCTTCAAACCAATGAAAGCCCTAAATACTGTATCATCATCCTTGAAGCCGCACCACTTGAAACATAATATTGTATCAGTTACATAATCAGATCTTCAGTCAAAGAAAATCATGCAACTAAACTCATTGCATAATGCATATACGCAGTTTATATATAAATGCATAAAAATTTATCGTGTAAATAATATATGTTGGTTGTTCCCACTTTTATTTCGATTCAATTTTTGCTTCACGAAATCGCCATAAAACAAGAGTAATATTCTTCTAGCCTCGAAGCCTTTAAGATGTTGACGGGATGGGTTGAAACCAGAGTGGCTCGTAACAAAGCAAACGATTCATAGAAAAATATTAATGCATCGGATGTCTTTACATCCCACGTGTTAGAAATGTTTTTCTAGATATTAACTTATAATTACCTTATCTCTCTTGTACAATTCATAGCTACTTTCAACCGGTTTAACCAAAAGGTCAGTGGACTTACGTAAATTGCAATTTCTCAATGCGTTTTACTATTAACTACCTCTTAATGATTTCTAAATCTATTCTTAATGTTTTGTTTTGTTTGCAAAAAAATAGGACCTAATCACACCCATGGAACTTTCAATTAAATATTTTTAAAACACAATAACTTAAATGACATGGCGTTATGAAAAGTTTCAGAAACGTTTAAGAAAATCCCATTAAGTGTTTTATTTATGCTTTACGGACTATAATTTAATTGACTAAACAAATAACACAAACCAGTTTGTAAAATAATAAATCCAAGGCTCTAATAGCTGTATACTGATGAATGATAGATAAATAATTCTTATATTAAACAAGTAAATATCGCCCGGTAAGCAAATGAAAACTAATAATAGTAACGTTATACTCTTAAGAGATTTAGTCTAATTAATACTATTCACTATTTACAGACATCCAGCTGCTAACAGAATACCTGACAAATTAGCAAACGTTTAATCTACAGTACAGCAACAATGAATATACTGTATTCTTTAATTAATGAAAAAATTAACCCTAGAGGCTCGAGTTAAAATTTAAGAGACTAATTAAATAAAGTGGCAATGACAAAGAATAAAATGATACCGCAAGTGCAGATCTCAAAGCATCGTATAACAGTTTACGTTGTAACACAATTAAAATGGCTGTGGAAAACTGGAAATGTTAATTATCTTCCAAAAATGTAGTGTCAAATATAATTTTAATAAAACGACTACTCTTAAAATTAATTAACTTATAAAATGATGTAGATTCGCGTAATGGAATCCTATGAACAATACAGCATAAATTCTTGTGCTGCTATGGTTGCAATTAAATACCTTGGTAATGTAACCATAGCAACACGTGTATTAGTCATCGTTTCGCGTTATCGGTTATCTTTTGGCCAAAAACCATGACATATGATATGCAACAAATAAACAGCGCTGCTATTAACATTTTCTAGCTAAACCACAGTAAATATAAATAAACCTCTAACGTTTTATTACTCTATTGCAATTGTGTGGTTTAAAGGTGTTGCTGTCATCAAGAAAGATCGTTTACTCAGTATTTATAATTTAATAATGATTTAATTACACACTGTACCAGATATATACAAATTTAAACATATTAACTGTTTTCAAAAACTGGTCTGATCATTGCACAAACAAATCAGTTATGATCTAAATTTAAATTCGAAAACAAATAATAGAAAAACGCCCAACAACTTTGATAAAATTCAAAATACTCTTTTTTATCAAAGACAGTCGCAACAAAAACCCTGACAATTTCAAAAAAAAAAAAACATTTCTTCAGCATAGCAAGAACTGTACAGTACAAATACAATGCCGTATTCTACTTACTGAACAGTCTGGTTACTTCACTTAAAGCAATTCGTTTCGCAAAAATAAAATAAAAAACGTTTTCATTGCAATAATACTTGAGAAAGCAAGTCGATAAGTTAACAAACATATTTTATATTTTTTATATCAATTATATTTGAGCAGATTGTTTACTTTGCTACAAATACCTTCTGCCCTCTTTCTCCCTCTCTACAGATACCGTATAATTCATGGCGGTCGTAGCAAACTAAGTAAATAGCTAGCAGTGAGAAAAATGCTACAACAACACAACATCGAGTGAGCACCTGGATAAACCCAAACTATTGATTATCCGTCTAACCATACACATAAATAATTGCAGTGGCTGGTGCCGACAACCGCATATAACCACCAACTACGTTGACCACCACATAGCAAAGCCAGTGCTGTACCAATATGGCCCATTGATGTCTGTACAAATTGCTGGCAGTAATTCACTATCAGCATAAAACTTTTATTAGTACGGTACTGTATAACAGACAAGCTTTCCACTCACTGCTTATTACACGAAAATTAGCTAAGAAGCTATAACGTCAGCGAAAAAAGTGACTTGAAAGCAACTCTTAATGTACTTATACGCCATTCACACATAAGTTATTGTATTTCTACAAGTACTAACGATTCGAGTTTGATGACATTAGTTAATAACTTTGAACATAAAACACAATACAAGATCACAAATGTATTAAGACAGAAATGCAGTAAATACAGAAATCCATTATGCCTTAAGGTATTACTAAATTTGCTTAGTTTAAACTTTAAAGGACCCTCAGATGTAAAAAAAAAAGGACAAATTTACTAAAATAGCAAACGTGCTTGCATACAGTACATTTCATTAAGAATTCTTACAAAGAATATAACGCTTTAAAGTCATTCGAGTTCAAGCCGACGTAGTAGTAAAGTCTATATAATTGTTGATCAATTTAACAGTTGTTCGACCAGTGAAATTTTAGATTGAAACTCGTCGGTCACTCATCACAATGTTTTAACTTCCGTCATGTAATTTATCAAACAAGCCATCTAAATTAGCCACCAAACGCACGCCATCCCCATAAATATTTACGCATTTTTGAAAGTGACAACGTTATCAAGTTAGAAATTTATTTATTTTTTACAATATGATTTTCATACTTCTCAAGTTCTCGAATAGCAAAATGTTGGAACGTTGAGAACTTGAGATTCTACTAAGCAATATCACAATAATACTTGGAAAATAAAAGAAAATTCGCCAGTTTGTATTTCTAAAGCACAATCATTCAAAAATAACAAATAAAGATGATTGGACGCCTATTATACTCCACAAATGCGTATACCTCACACACCCAGCATTATTGTAAGTCAATAACAGATAAGGTAACGACAGAAGTGTACGGTACAAGTAATTTTGAAGAGCCATAATCTTAAGAGCAGAAAAACTTTTATTTTTCTACTGGCTTTCCACTCAGTATGTGTTGTTGGCATTGGAAACGTAATCCTCTTTGCCATCTTCAACGCTTTCTTTCGCACACACACACTCCATGGTCTACTGAAAAAGTAACTCTTTTTAATATCTCTACGAAAGATGAGCTATACTGTATTATAGCTAGAGAGATATTTTCTGCATTAAATCCGTTTTCTACTCAGCACGTTTTCAGCTTTACAATTTCTCTCGCATCCAATACAATGAACTTCCGGATTATCTCAACAACACATGAACATGTTTGCGTGAAAAATTTCGTTTCTACACAGCTCCCTAAACACACACAGATAAACACGATAGAACAGAAATCTCACTCTCATTATTCAACTATAATTAGGGGGGCTTGCATAGTTTACAAACTCTTTGTTGTCAAATCAAAAACGTAAACAAAATTCCTCGCTCGGCTCAAATTTGCGTTGGAAGCCAAGCGTAAATCCAATTCTCTCTCGTCATGCAATTAAACTCGTGACAAAACTCTGTTTTAGCTTATTAATTTAATATTTTTCTCATTGTGAGAAATATAGGCGTATTAAAGTTAATTAAATAAGCCTAACACGTTAACCTACTCAAATAGATCCACTTAAATGCTGTATTACAATCATCATCTCATCTATCACAAGCTTGGTAGCTCCATCTTCCCAAACCAGTACTAAATGATGTGGGTGTTGCGTTACCATGCAACTTCTTACCTAATTTTTACGGTCACTGCGGCATTGTAACCAAAGTTATTACAAAGTACAGAACTGTAATTACATTCATCAGTTCATGTTTATAGCCTAACAAGATGTTTTGTTAAACCATCAAAGCAACCTGCTACGCCGAGTGCTACAAATTTCCCAATGATGCTAACATAAGAGCAGAAATATTTGCTTTTCATCTGAACATAGCAAACTATCTAAATCATGCAACGTATTATCACTGGGAATAATATGATCAATATAAAACTTTTAAAATGGTCAAATAAAAAACTGGGGGTTTGCAATCGCTGTTAATATTTTTTATAATGTAGTATTAAGTTCACAAACTATCACGCACTGAAGAATCTAAGAAATTGATAACTCCTAAATTATTCAATTTCGAAAACTGCAGTTTAATCGCAATGTAGTCAACTAAATTATCATTTATTACTGACAGATGCCGGTGCTTTAAAAACCTAGCATACCATAATAATTACATTTCGTGATAAAAAAAAATTAAACAAGATACCAGTACTATTTATCAAATTAATTACAAAACTTGTCGTAAAATATCTACCCTGATTTAGTTTGCAGTTGGAACGTCAAACATTTACTGCTCATCTGAGTATAAACACTAGATTACTTATACAGTGAGGCCTCGCCATACGAGCGACCCAACATACGAGATTTTTGAGACACGAGCTGCCAAGTGAGCAATTTTTTGCTCTGAGCTACGAGACATTTTTTAGATACGAGCGCAGCAGACGACCCTAGTAAACGTCAGTTTGTGCTAGTTTCGTCGTGTTTAAAGCATTTTCTCATCGTTTTCTCTCGTTTTTTCTCATTTTAAAAGCAAATTGGGTATGTGTTTTAACTTTTTATTAATTTACAACATATTATCATTTATTTTCAAATGATAATATGTTGTTGCCAAATAGGACTTACATAACAGCAGAGGAGAAAACAATGCCAGGTCACAAACCCATGAAGGATAGATTAACTCTAGCACTTTGTGCCAATGCGAGTGGTGACTGCAAAATCAAACCTTTGCAAATTTACCATTCAGAAAATCCCAGAGCCTTTAAGAAACATAAAATTGTAAAAGAAAAACTACAAGTTATGTGGAGGGCAAATCCGAAAGCGTGGGTTACAAGGAAATTGTTTGTTGAGTGGATGAACCTGGTGTTTGGCCCTTCCGTTAAAAAATATTTACAGGAAAACAACTTTCCCATGCAAGCTCTTAGCACTTTAAATTTCCTTTTATTGTTTTCATAAAACATTTAGAAAGAATATTGTATTTCTAAATAAATGTTTGATTTTGTAAATATATTTTTATTATTGAAAAACACTTTTAAAAAAAATGGGGTGATATTTTGGGGAGCTGGAACGGATTAATGGCATTTCAATGCTTTTCAATGGAGAAAACTGCTTTTAGATACGAGCACTTTTACACACGAGCAAAGTTTTGGAACGAATTAAACTCGTATGTCGAGGCCTCACTGTAATTAAAATCATTCTCAAATTTAACAGTATTCTAAAGACGTTTTACCTAAAACTTTTGATAATTTGATATTTTATCTAATAAAACTAATATTTGCTAATTAAGAAAAAAAGTCACAGGAATATGCTCTCAAATTTAATAATTTATTTTCGCAATAAAACCCACAAAAGTTGTAAGCTGGTCGAATTATTAAATTTAGGCTTTCAAACAGCATACAAATTTATAAAACCGATCCCTCCTTATAATTTGCTACATTAACTTACAAGTCATTATTCGAATAACTTACAGAATTATCAATATACCAGCCTATAAAGAATTTTCTTCCACTTAATTAACCACTTATAACATCTGTAAATATAATAACATATAATAAGTAGCTTGAACAAGTGTTATTTCTTAACCATTAAATCCAAATTGACTGACACCGCATTAAACATGTTTCTAATGACTATTCGTTCAATCGTTACATCACGCAGGGAGAATATCTGAATTATCCCCAATAGTAATACCTTGTCTCTACTGAGAAATCGCCATTTTCACTCTCACTCTGTTGATTTTTTTCTCTCGATATAAATAGGGTAATTTACACGCAAGCTTGGTTCAAAAAGTAAAAGCAACCACTAAATTTTTTTTCTCTCCACAGGCCTTTCCCAGTTTGATTTGAATACAGATTTTTGCTTCACACAAATCTTAGTTCCTGCAATTCTTGTTACAAGGATTGCATTACATCGTTCGCCATTTTGGTAGCTCATTTGCTTTATACATTATTTCAATTTTATGCAAACTTCGACTACTACTGTGGAACAACTAACAGTCAAAAATAGAATGGTGTTCTGGTTCTTTGACCTTTGTCATTCCCAGCTTAAACTACTATCGCCATTTTATCGATTTTACTACAAAATATTTTCACCTTTCATTTTGATACTCAACATTTTAGTATAATTTACAATAACCAGTCATGGCGTGACGACGATGCAAGTATTATAGTATGAATATGTAACTACTAACCATAAAAAAATCATTTCTTGCACTGTACGTACTATAATGTCTAAACATAGGCATGTTTTCTTACGATATCGGTTTTCAGTGATTTGTATGGCCATTTATAATCGCATAAAATCATTTAAAGAACATGAGACACCTCGCAAGCCAAATGCTAAGGTTTACATATGTTCATCACAAACACGAAAAAACTAATCGACGAAAATGGTTTTAAAACGCCACATGACTATAAACTTTGTATGAATTTATAACAATTTAACAAAGATTAACTCAATTTCCAGATTTGTTTTGCTCTATATTTAATACATCATTTGATGTTATCAAGTGTTTATAAACATATTGTTACAATTCCCTATGTATACAAATATTAAAGTTTTATTTTTAAAAAAAATCCAGTTTTCGTGACTACAAACCAAAACGTTGCTTCAAAGTAAAATTAATGCAATAGAAAAATATACTAAACAAAGCTCTCCCTCTTAAGCATTATCACAAACTTAATATCACATAAAATTTTTCTATCTGAAAACTAAATGAATGCAGCATTACATCCACCTGACCCCAAACAATTCCTTTTCCATCGCACTCCGGACAACAATAGTTAGCCAACATCAAAACTCGCCCACCCGAAAATTACCAAAAGCGACTTTGAAAAGAAGGGAGAGAATTTGAAATAAGAAAAAGCTTTAAGAGTGAAGCTGTGGACCGATAAAGAAATTGCGCCGAGATCTCTAAAGGTAGTAATTACTGGAGAAGTATGATCGACCGATGCAACATTCATTTTACAATATGAATAACCTCATATTGTGGGTTAGTATGAGTATGTAAAAACTAAAAAGAATAAAAAGGAAGTTGTTGAAGCTGAGTGGTTTATGGGTTGTTGATGAGTTCACGGCATACATTCAAAAATGCAAGATATATATTAGAAAAAATCTTTTTTTAAATAATAAAAAAAGAAAAACGAAATTGCAGTGTTATAGAAAACTTTGAAGTGCATGGTTTTCTCTGTTATTTGATTGTGAAATCTTTATGGCATGAAAAAAAAAAAAAAGTAAAAAGATGAGAGAAGGAAAATTTTGGCGTAACTTAAAAAGATTTTCTCAATACAGTATTAAATGAATGGCAGTGCCAGTGAATGCTATTTGGGGGCTGGAAAACGCACACGTGTTCACCAGATATCTCAAGTCTTAAAAGATTGAAATATCGATGACCCCAAAACGAAATTTTAAATAACTTACTCTTTATAAATTGTCAATCATTTCCTTCCCCTCCCTTAAACTCTTCCTTAATGTTACTTAAGCACAATTTATCAAGTAAAGCTCTATACCATACTAAAAATTCAAAAGAAATTCGCCTTGATTACCTATAACAATTGAAATTGGTACACAAATAGCACTATTTTGTTCCTTATTTACAATTTTAAGAAAGTGAGCGACTAAAAGGAAATGAATATCGAAATCACTAGTATTTGGCTTTAATAATGTACTTAAACCAATCTATAATAATGTAATTAACTGTACAGATTGTGACGGCAAATACTGAAGTTTCCGAGTCTGTAATCAAGGAAATGTGTATTCCTCTTAATAAATTTCATAAGAAAAAAATTAGCTGCAATAATGGCTCATACACGAGAACAGGAACTTCTTGAGTTCTTGTCAAAAAAATCAATCCGAGTCCATATTAGGACAATGTACAATACCAATCTTTATCTATAAACGATCCCTTGAATTATCAAATTCCTATATAACAGTAATTAAAAGTACATCAATTTTGACAATTCTCCTCTACCGTACATTAGCGAGATGAAATTAACCAGCAAATTAGCTAGTAAGTTGATGATATAATGTTTTAGCACATTAAAGCTAATAAAATACTGCACGACCAAAATCTTTATTCAAACCACCCCTACCGCTTATTATTTTTTTTAAACTTAAAGTCTAATCTACAAGAAAGAAAGCCTAAAAACGCAGTGTGGAAATAATCGACGATATATATGTAATTTATAAGACCAAAAACAATAATTACATGTACGAATGAAAAAATAGAAAAGAAAATTCTAAACTTTAGATAAAGGATAATGAGAGTAAGAAAAAAAGCATTACCTTCGTAAATTTTAATGTCTTTCAACGATCATGACCACAGGCAGAGATTAAAGCAATTGTTTCTACCAACAGCGTTAATAATAGTGCAATTAAATATCATATTTCATCAATGTGAAGCGACAACTAATACGAAATTGAAACTATTAAAACTCAAGATAAAAATCAGCACAAAGAATTAGAAAACGTAGTTTTTGAAATTAACAAAATTATATTCAATTTCAAATAAGCTTAGGCGGTAAAATAACTATCAATCTCATTTATACACCGGCAAAATTCAAATTCTTTCCTATAACTGATTTTACTTTTGAATCGTTTCAAGAGAATATAATGATGTATTAATTCCATCATATAGCAGTATACAATAGTCAAAACCTTCAATTCCATTCTTAAAAACAATAATTAAGAAAAAAACCACATGAAGTGTCTGCATTTCTAAAATGTCGATACATTTAACATGCAGAATTCTGCACATACAGTATAAATATTCCACTGTTAAAAAACTGTCTTGAAATATAAAAATGCATTACCAGTAACTTGTTTTAAAAGGATTTTGAGCAAAAACGGTCAAATGCCAATCAAAATAAATTTATTCTCGCATACTTTTATGTAATTGGAATAGATCTCTATAGTGATAGCTTACAAGATAATAAACTGTCATCAATCATTGTTTTTCAGATTCTTAGTTAATTAAGTATTTAACTCCCAAAAAAAATCAGAAAATTCATTTTAAAAAATTAATCTAATAAAGACGCTTCTTCTTCTTCAAAAAAAATTTGTATAGTTTTGTTTCCTTAATTTTTCAAGGCCTTAATAAAATTCCAACTAAAAATTTTTTTAAAAAATCATTTGACATTTCGGGTTATTGACACTGTTTTATTTATTAATATTTGTGTTATTTAAGCTAATATGTAATTACCACTTTGACGGCAAAATGTAAAAGTGCGCCGACTGATAAAGTAGTCAAACTACAAGCCTAGTACAATCTCACTTGACTATATTAAACATTTTATAGTAAAAATTCACCGACGTTAACAGTCAACGAGAATTGGGAAGGGACGAGAGCGAGGGTAATTTATGGCTTCCCATAACCCAATGAGGGTGAATGCTTGTTTCTTTGTAAACAGAGAGAGCTATGCTGAAAGATTAAATACAGGGAGCTACTAGAACCAGTGGTCTTCAATCCCACACAAGCACACCGAAGAACCTACAGTACACTGCATTAATACGTCAGCAAATGTGATGATGGCCTCTTTTCAAACGCTTTTCTTAACGGATCAAGACTATGCATTTCACAAATAAGCACATAATCTTAATGTATACAGTATAAAAGCTTACAATGTTAGCTAAGGCCTAGGGAACAAATTAAATTAATGTTGTAATGCAATTGGTTGGTTGGGGACTCTTTACTTCTAAGAAACTGATGGAGAAGAGAGTGAAAATGTTGGAAGAAATCCCAAGACGAAAATCTTTCAATTTTTCACTGACTAAATAAGATGAAGTTGAGAAAAGACTTTAAGGTTATCTCGTTGCAAACAGAAACGCTCAGGATTAATAAATTTTCTTTAACTAACCCGATAAAATTCGCATGACAGCAAGAAATGCAACCAAACTAGGTTGAGGTCTCAAAATTACATTTTTTCTGTATTAATAAAAACTTTTTTGCTATGAATAAATTAGCACATTAAAGACTTAAGTTATTGGTTTTTCCTTTCTAAACAGCAATTTACTGAACCATTCAAATTTAAAATCCAAATAATGAAACGACCAACAAACATGTGAACTAGAAATTTAACTTCTTCCATAAAAGGCATAAATTTTCGACAAACGACAATGTTGTCTCAAAAAAAAAAAAACATAAAAAATAACTAAGTTACAAATTTAATAAAAAGATAATTTAGTTCAAAACAGATTTCTTCGACTATTTATTTATGCTACCTTTTCACTTATGCTGTGTTCGAATTGCAATTGGTCAAACCAGATTTTCACATTTTAAATTAATTCCTCAAAAATACGACAACAGGTTATCTCCCTGTTTTTACTAACAAAATTACATTACAATCGATCCAAACAGGTCAACTAATATTTTTGTCAACTCTCACGAGAATGACATGACCAAAAACATTTAATTAGAAGTTTTTAATGCAGCCTTGATAATGCATTCGTTAAATTCAATACGTCAGATTCACAAATTCAGAATCACATTAAAAACAGCATAATTAAATACTCTTGTAATGATTCTTTAATAAACCCTAAATAGACCAAAATGCCTACTGTAGATGATTCAGTCATGTAATTTCTGAAATCGATGTAGACTATCCTTCTCTTAAACAAAAACCTATCTTAAAAATAGTACAGGTACAGTATACAGAAAGAAAAAATAAAATCATACCCCTAAAGGTCAAGTATATTGTCTCAAAAGTAATTTTTTTTTTTTTTTTTGCTTTAATCGTTTTATTACCCATTGTAATATCAATCCAATCAAGAGAGCAAAGCGGCGACTATTCATTCATTGCATTCGTGAGTGAAATACGATGACATTTAGTTAAGACCTTAAGATAAATAGACACCTATTCCTATATTTCAGTTTCTAAAACGACTTGCAAAGGAACTAATTTCAGCTTTTTAAGAAATTTTTACCTATGAGCTCTACCTCCATCAATTTGAAATAGTCATTGGTCAGGACCTATTGATTACGTTTGGTACAGTATTATATATTTTAAAACTTTTCCATCTAGTCTTTAATCGTTAATTTTGTTTGCATTAACTAAACATTATTAGTGTATAGATTAAGACCATTACAGGAGGTCCAAAAGTCCTCCAACAGAAAAGATCAGGTACCGGTATAGACAAATACAATACAATACCGGTACATAGACATATTACAAACGTTTCATGCTGTAAATACAAATATACTGTATTAAATATTTTGGAGATAAAACTAATTATTTGTGATGCTTGGTAATGTTTAGTTATCCCAGGAATTATTAATACAAGACAGCATTTAAAATGGGGAATTCTTAATATTGTAATCTCTTTACTGAAACCGATGTCATTTCAAATTCATTAGATCATTTTTTTAATATAAAGAATTTTTGGTTAAAGTGAACAACTTCCACCTTGCAATTATTTTTTTTATATTGAAGTTTAACTTGTACTATAATTTAAAAATTCCACGACAAAAAGGAGAACCATAAAATCGTTCATAAAACTCAAGAACTCTTCAGCCACAGCAAAATTTCACTTTGCCACTTCATTTTAATTGCAGCTATTTCTGTATTTAAAAAAAAGTCACATATTTTGTTTCACTACTAGATAAACATTAAAATTAGCATCTGTTACACTGGTTAACGTTCTTAAAGTCGTAGGGCGATTGACAACGGCGATGACCTTTAACTACAATATCAAGCAAGGCTTAGCAAGTAAACCAACTGCACCATGTGTTTACTCAGATTAACCTGGTTTGCATTTCCCCAATCTTTCAACTCACAAATTCTCTTACAAACTATTACAATAGACATTGTATATATTTCTTAAAAGCATTTCCCACCCAAAATAAATCTATCCGCCATTTTGGTTATCGCTTAAAATGCAGGAGAAATACACCGTAACAGAATAAGAGAGAGCATCCATCCATGCAACGCTGTCTCCTCCCTTTTTTTTAAATAAAATAAACCCATCACTTACCTTTCTACAAGAAGAATCCCCCTTTGCGTTGATCAATACAACAACAAATAGTCCAAACACATTTTCAACTCATTATACACACTACAAAATCTTTTAAATACTATTGCGCGAAATTATGTTCAAAATCTCATCCAACATTAATCGATATCCATGTGAGGCTATATATGATCGGTGCATGTAGTGCTTGATGTCAAAACTCCATCGAAAACCATGCCCGCTAGCAAACTGACCAGACTGGTAAACAATTTTAACTCGCAGTCCCCAACTTGTACGATAGGGGAAAAAATGTTAACATAAAAAGCAGCTTTAGAGCGATCTTACTGTGCTACGTCACGTTAAGTAACCGGAAAAACCACCCACAAAACTGTCTAAGGATAAATTTTACTTCCTCAATAGAGGGAGCTACTAGTTTGGACACGTTCAATTACGGCAATAAGTCGCAATACAGTATTTTAATATTAACAGGGATTTAAATAAAGGTCTGGCGGATAATGTTTGGGACTCAATTACGTTGCTGATTGCCCCACTACTGTATTTTGCCTTTTTAATCAATTGCCCAACCATTTAGTCAGTCCTTAATTTAAATGCCCACTAATGTTTACTACTCGCTATATTTTCTTATTTACAAAATTACCGGAATTTTCGTTTTCTTAGCGATCAACTTCTCCAAACACGATATCTAGTGTTCCTAAATTGAAAATAAATATTGTAAATATAGAAAAATATTACAAGTTAATAAGCTATAAAGTGCCGCAAGAAGAATGACACGCAATTATTGGCTCTTAAAAGTGATAAACCGATTTGACAGTAAAATCGTAACAATGTTTTTAAAAATAGAAAAAAAATCATATTCACGGAAAAACAAACTAAATTAAAAAGTTACTGAAAATGTCAAAGAAATGACATACAGTATTTCAGGGCAAATTCAAAGGGATGAAAAATGATACTTCATTGTATTGAGTGTTACCAAATCTTGCGACGCCAATGAGCTTATTTAGATTTATTCACTTACCGATGATAGCAACTATATCTGCTAAAAAGTGGTTCTTTCCTATTTTTTCCAAAGCAGCCTAAATAAAAAAATAATTACAACTTTTAATTAAGAGTATAAAAGTTGTGTTTTTACTAAATGAGCGAAGCCTGGAGCCTTAATTTTGCATCGGTAAGGTCGACTGCTTCCATCTGATACTAAATACACGCCAAATTCGCCCTAATAATAACACAATTAAAGGTATTATTAAAAGTAAACATTAGTATTAAATATATCGTACTTTTGGAGCTTCAACTGCAGTGTACGTAGCACCAGGTGGCACTTGATATCCTTCAGTAAATAATTTAAAGTGATGAATTAGAGCTTCCATCGAGTCTTTCATATCAGCTCGTTTAGGTGGAACAATTTTGTGATCATCCACTTTTATTTCGCCTTTAGGCATTTTATTTAAACATTGATGAATAATTCGCAAACTTTGTCTCATTTCTTCCATACGAATCAAATAGCTGTGCATAAAAATAATTTAATTAAAATTCAGAACTTTTAGCTTGCTTAATATAAAGTCAAGATATACCGATCGTAACAATCTCCTTTAATACCAATTGGAACATCAAATTCGACTTCATCGTAAGCGTCGTATGGTTGTGTCTTGCGTAAATCCCATTTAATACCAGAACCTCTGAGCATAACGCCACTAAAACCGTAATTAAGAGCGTCCTCCGCTGTTACAACGCCAATATCAATTGTTCGAGCCGTCCAAATACGGTTGTTGGTAAGTAAATCATCAACTTCATCCAATCGCTCACCAAATTTATCAATGAATTGAAAAATGTCATCCATAAGTCCCAATGGGATGTCCTAATTAATAATGTAATACATTATGCAACGTCCTCAGTGATATTAAAATAATAAAGTTTAAACCTGAGAAACTCCTCCAGGTCTAATATAAGCTGCATGCATACGAGCTCCGGAAGCCCTTTCGTAAAACTCCATCATCTGTATATATCAACCAAATTAAGTTAAGACTAATTAAATAGACGTATTTAGTTATAAAAATACCTTTTCTCTCTCTTCAAAAAGCCAGAAAAACGGAGTTAAAGCTCCAATGTCAAGAGCATGAGTTCCAACCGCCATAATGTGATTTAAAAGTCTTGTGATTTCAGCAAACAACACTAAACAACTCTTATTATTATACAGATCAGTAAATGAGTGCTAAATAAAATCCAACCTCTAATAAATTTAGCTCTGGGTGGTACTTCAATATTTAGTAACTTCTCTATTGCTAATGAATAGCATTGTTCATTACACATCATAGACACATAGTCTAAACGATCAAAATATGGCAGTGCTTGCGTGTAAGTCTTGTATTCAATCAATTTCTCAGTTCCACGATGAAGCAAACCAATGTGCGGATCAGCTCTCACCACAATTTCTCCATCAAGCTCTAAAATAAGTCGCAAAACTCCGTGTGCTGCCGGGTGTTGAGGTCCAAAGTTAAGAGTGATGTTCCGTACACTTCTTTCAATTGGTGGATATTTAGCTGCAAACGAAAAAGGCTAAGTTTGCTACCTGTTTAATCAACTTATTCGCATTGAAATCGTTTACAATTCCAAGGTAGCATCCGAATATTAGATCCTTCAGGAGGATATAGAATAGGTCCTTCGAAAGTTTTCAAAAATTCCGGATCTGGATACCATCTTTTCGCCCCACGTCTAACAACACATATACACGTCAAATTAATTAACAATCAATAGATAAATTGATTAGTAACTTACTTAGGCTCATAAAATAAATCAGGGTTAGATGTTGCTCCAACTTTCCAGCCGTATCTAAAGATATTCGGGGCACATCTTAACCCCAGTTTCTGCAAAACGGCAGCCATTTTATCCTAATGATAGTCCGATTATTCCTCTATCGATTTGCGGTAATCGAGGACAAAACAAGTCATCACATTATGTAACAAGCTTAATACTGTAATACAATTAACCTGTTAATAAATTTACTCAGAAATATTTTTACGTTTTTAAATTTACTTAAATCCCCATCATCGTTATACTATACTTAGACATAAATTTCCAACATAAATTCTCATTTTAATGGACATAAACAAAATACGGTTAGTAAATAACGCTATAAAAAAATTGAATTGAAATAAGTACGTTATTTGGTTTTGGTAGATCGTTGCATTAGTCGCTTATTAAAAAAATCTTACCGATATTTTCATATACAGTACAGTATAAATAATATCAGACAGAACTTAAATCACCTTGTTAACGTTATTGAGCGCGTTATTTAAGACACAACAGATTTATTAAATTCCACTTTCACCGCATCGCCGCCAATACTAATAAGACACTGAGCTTGATTTTTGTGGGGATTATGCAAAAGAACGCACTGATTCATAAAAAATGCCACCAAAGCATTGCCACCTAAAGCAGCCACATGTGCTCTCATGATAGCTAATGCTTCAGCTACAAATCCTTGAGTGAATCCACTCAGCCCACCAATTTCTCTCAGAGTTGTACATTCGCGAATAAGAAAAAAATTGGTATTACCCAGATATTTTTCAATTTTAGTACCAGGAATGTTTGATGATGATGTAATGTCAACACCATGATGAATAGAGGCCGTCTAACAGAAATTTAGTCTATTAAATTTGGTATCAACAATTGAGAAAAATGTTTCTGATAATTACGTGATATTTAATCCTTTTTTGTTGACAATCAATCGACTTTTCTTTACTATTTTGCTCAGATTCGGCATGTTTATCTTTAGCAGATTCTCCAAGACCTACAGCGTTCCCTATGGCTATAATCTGAATCTCTTCATCCTCAGCCAAGTCCACAAAAAATCGTAGATTGCATAAAGCACAAGGCTTCATTCTTCTTAACTTGAAAAACAAACTCTGAATAACATTTTCGCACATTTGAGAAAATTGTCTAGTAGCAAATCCTATTTGAGGCAATTTCATCCTCCAAATTTGAATAAACATCTAAATACATTAAACTTACATACATTAATATCAATTATACATATCCATTGATCTATATTAATTTACCTGTAAATTGCAAACAAGGTTGTCCAACCCAGGAATTGTTTCAGTATTAAACAATTCAAATCCGTCTGGTACCGGTTTATCAATGAGAAGACTAATGATATCCACATCTTCCGAATCATCAATCTCTAATACGCATGCATCTTTATTTCCAGTTGAAAGATCCAACTCTGGAAGCTCATCTTCACTGGATAGCAATTCTTCAGTTTTCTCTATGAACACTTTTTCTTTCTTCAAATCCTAAATTGGGATAAATTATAAACAAATTATAATTTCTAAAAGTTGACAAACAATACTGAAGAGCGGATGCCATAAAATTCCCTATTTCGATTAACAGTATCATCGATCCATCGCTGAACTCCAGCAATTCGAAGATCATCTTCACTTACCTAACCATTATCATGCAGTTAATAACAACTGATACAAAAGTACCATTGGAAAACTACCTTTCCGGATGAGATTTTTGGAACGAGTGGAGGAGGAAGCGGCGTCAAAAAAACACCAGTAGCAGTCTAAGTAATAAAAAATTACAAAATATTTTTAAAACAACATTATTAATGTTAAATATAATTTTCCAAACACATTTTAATTGTCAATGAATTCTAAATTATAAGCTCTTAAAAACTTTTAAACTTACTGCGGTAGCTAGCATCATCCTTGTTCCAACACTAATTTGCACTTTAAGACCAAATAAAGCATTCATACCTTTCACCTATGTCAACAGAAAACTTCATTTAAGAAATTGTAAAATAATATGATTTCGTAGCGATTAATAAAACCGATAATTTATATAAAAATATTACAGTTAACTGAAGGTTTGGCTGATGACACTAGGTTCGGCCTAAGTGCCAACCAAATATCGCTTTGTTTAGGTTATTTATCAACAAGAATTATTATACAAGTATAAAATAATTCCATTACAAATTTACCTTTAGCTTATTCAGTAGCTGCCTATGCAACTCATATTCCAAGAAGGGAAGACTCTAAAATTTTATCATCGTTATTATTTCATTTGTTATTTCAATACTGACTGTTATTGTTATACATCACTAATCTCTTTGGCATTCATTTCTCCTTTGGCATCCCTTTTTAAACGACATACTCTAGCTTGCACTAAACAACCGCGTCCAGTACTGAGAGTTCCAGCAGGAATTTGAATGGTACTGAACAATATATCGGGAACTCGACCTTTTTTGCATACTAAGCATTTTACCAAAGTCACAGGAAAAGGAACGCTAGATTCACTGTAAGGAATGTGGCAAGTTATACACTGAGGTTGTTGTTGCAGTCCATCTTCAAATCTAAAAAAATAAACTTTTAAATAAACAGCCTAATTCGGAAGTTAATTGCGGCACCAACCCGTCAATAGGTTTGTTTTGGACTTCAGTGTCAATTTTATTCTCAGATTCATCAGGTTGATTAGCACTATTATTCCACCATTTAAGATTCACAACCGCTGCAGTACCGTTAGCAGATAGCAAACATACATCGTCACTACAAATTAATAAGGTTAGAAATATTGGTTAAATAAACTTAAAAATGACTTAGTAAATATACGTGATGCTTGTTGTTTCCGAATATCCAAGAACGATATTACAACCAAGAGCTCTGGCATGAGCTCTAATTTCCATTCTCAGTTCAGTCCACCATGAATCCCTAGTCTCATGCTCGTCAGGATTGCTTGTACGACCTAACAATTTTACTGATCGTGCAGAAACAACTCCTCCCAAATGTATAATAAAACCACAAGGAAATTGAGTCATTGACAAAAATGGATATTCCTTAATCATATAAATTCAGTCATTAGTAAATACAACATATGACAAACTAGAAGTAATTTTACCAACATGTCCAAACTTTTTTGAGCATGAACTGGCTTTTGAAGACGTCCACTGCTTACGTTGTCATTCTCTGATGTACGGTGTAACTGCAAACCCAAGTTACATCTGACTGGTGATACTGACAGCAACGACTTGAATGTCGGAGATGATGGTGGACCTAACGCATCATCATTAATATTTGACGTTCCAATAACCAATTCTTTAGTAGGCGATGATGCGTGCAAATTACAGCCAGTCGAATAACGAATTATGCTAACAGCAGTTCCTAAACCGCGAACAACTAATCCTGATTCTCCCTCCAAATCAAAGCACTGTTTGTAACTGTTAATACAAAATTATATTTTATTTTAAATTTATAAATGGTATAAATTGATTACCCTATAATCGCATTTGCTCCCATCTCTAAAGCCTTTAGACCTATTTTTCTTTGTACTTCTCCAGATAGTTTTAAAAATAGAGTTTGCCTGGCTTCATTAGACGCTCTTGGAGTTCTAATTTTGTCAATCCATTGATATTCTGGGTCTTCATTTACAACAAGCTCCTCAACAAATCCGCAAACCATTTGAAGACGAAATCCATTCGGTATTCCAGATGCTTTACATAAATATACAGCATTTAATAAAGACACTTAACATGTGATTATACAGTATTTGTTTTACCGTAGAAGAACTTAACTCCACAAGATGACTCGCGAAATTTATTAAGATCACTAAACAACTCTACTTTAATAACCACATTCACCTCACCACGAATGCCTATAATTAGTCAGTCATTTCAGTATAAAAATAAAGTAAATTAGGTGGGATTTTAATTAATATAATAATGATTACTTCGCACCATGCATGGTGTCGTATATAGGTATCCATCCACTCATCACTGAACTGGATTCGCGATTTAATAACAGTGGATTTAAATCTATGTACACTTTCCCAATGGCATCATTAGCACTGTAGGTGTCATAATCCATAACTCTGCAATTGGATAGCTCATTATATTTCAACATAATTATATTGTCCAAAAATTAATGACAAACCTTATGTGTAGAGGCTCATCTTGTAACTCTTCATCTTCCATCTAAATTTAAAAACGCTTTATGTTAAGTTCCCAACTAACAGCTTTTAATAAACAGTAACTACCTCGAACTTAAACCATTCTGAATTCCATTGTGGATGAAGAGATTTTCTATAGACATCGGTTTTGCATGTTGTATTACCTAGCTTTACTTCAACGTATGCGTCTGAGGTGTCTGATGCTCTATCCATAACAGGAAGATTCCTTCCTGCTAAAATTTTTACTTTTACCTTCCCAGGCATTTTCAATTCAGCTCTATAACATAATATGATATGAATCCATTAAAATTTCAAAAAATTATCCAGGATCAGTCAGCAACATTTGTGCCTGTTAAACTTCACGAAGTTCAAATGCCAATGATCTTGGATTTGGAGGCTGGGCTTAAAGTGACGCCTTAAATAACGTTACGCATGCGCCGCATGAGTTATTTCTGATTACGTGATAAAGGAAAACCTATGGCACATGCCCAACTTTAAATGTCGTATGTTACTTTTAAATTTTATAAAGTCAGTATTGAGTTAAAAACCAAATAATTTTTTTTGTGTCTCGTGTTTCAAGAAAACTAAAAAAATAAGTTATATCACCAAAACAAAAATAAACTTCATTTCCAACATCACAAGCGAATTATTTAAATTTATTTCAACATTTCTGTAAAATTATCACTTAAATTGTATACTACATTATTATACTGTACATCTTAATTATTTATTGCATAATCATAAATTCATGAGCATAAATGTTTAACTTTAAACTGGCCAATCGGCCAATGTATTACCAAATATTTCTTTTTGTTATGGTTCTTTAATGATGGTTCAAAATTAGTTTCCATTTTTGTGTAATCAAAAAAAGTGGAGACTTAACTTTAAAAGAAGTTTATCAGACGATGTGTTTTAACCTAATAGTTTTCCAGCTTTCAATTTTCTTGGAACAATTATATCTAAATTTTTCTTTTCTTGGCACACTTATTAAAAATTAGTGGAACCTTGGGCTTCGCTCTACGAAGCAAAATAAATGCTAATAAGCAATGCCAAGTAGTAGAAATGATGGTAAACGATTTCAAGTTGTAAAGAATAATTGATCCTTAAACTGACAAATAGCAAATAAACAAAATCGATGTACACCGCTACCTAATGTTTTGCAATTCGCTATTTTTTAAAACGTAATTTGAGTTGCTGTATTTTCATATTAACAGTATAGTTAAAACATATTGTATTCTTTTTCTTTCTTCAAACTGACAAACTAACTCACCAAAATTTAAAACCCACATTGAAGCTTACGATGCAATGTTAAATTTTCATAATACGGTACTAAAAATGAACACTTAAATTGTTTTTAAATTAAAAATAAAATTAACTAGTTACTTTTGACAATCGTAAGTCGATATCTCCGGTGATTTGTTACGAGTAATTACAAGTAATTATTTGAGTTATTTTAGACATAATAACATTCCCCCAGATAATTTCTAGATAAACGATTAGATAAAGAAATAAATATCAGAAGTATAAATTACGATCAAATTAAGTATCGATTGTTCAAGTTGATGTAGTACACCATCAGATTCTTTGCAGTTTAATAACATTTATTTAAAATGCTACCAAATTTAAGGAAATTATGCCGTTCATTTTTGATTTTTCCATTATTTTTATTAGTTGCCTTAAACGCATTTCATGTTTCAAAAGATCTTGAAACTACTGAAAATAATTACATTGCACTTGATGAGGAAAATTCAGATAAATTGGGTACTGGTTTTCCGGTTAATCTCAACTGTTCATCAATGCCATCAGCTTTAGTCGATGAAATTGCAAGTTACCGACAAGTAGCTGAAGAAATCCGAGATTTCATTATTAATGGCCCAATGAAAGGATTAACTTATAACTACTTAGCAACATTTGTTGATAAGTTTGGATCACGCCTTACTGGAACTCAAAATTTGGAAGATTCTATCGATTATTTAGTTAATTGGATGAGGCAGACGCAACTGTCAAATGTTCACACAGAAAATGTCACAGTACCGGTATGGCGACGGTAATAAAAAAATATTTCTTTCTCAATCGATTATATCTTTTGCCAAACTCAACTATCATTGTTTCATTTAATTATTTATCACAAAGTACCCAGTAATGCTTTTAAGACTTTATAAATAAAACTGATGATCTAGCCCTATTTGTAATTCGATAAATCCTATTGTCGGTATTATTATTATATTCCATATTATAGAAATCGATTAGTAAATTGAAATATAACTTTAGAACTATAAATAATATAAAAAACCATTTACATTAAATATTGACTTGATATCGATTTCTTAAACAGAGGCGATGAATCACTGACAATGCTTCAACCACGGTACAAGCCACTGGCAATGATGGGCTTAGGAGGAAGTATAGGTACTCCAGCTGAAGGAATCACCGGTGAAATCATTGTCGTACGAAATTTTACTGAATTAGCCGAAAAAGGAGATCAAGTAAATCCTGACGTGTTTAACCTATTGAACCTGTACATAAAAAATCTTTTTAAAATTGAAGGTACCTGGCAAAATTGTTGTGTTCAATGAACGGTTTATCAACTATGGCTACGCTTATCTTTATCGTGAAAACGGGGCTTCGCATGCTGCAAAATACGGAGCTATTGCTGTGTTAATTAGATCAGCGGCTACAAGTTCCATCTATTCTCCTCACACTGGATGGCAAGATTATGACTTAGATGTTAGCCCAGTTAAAATACCTGCTGCTTGCATTACTATCGAAGATGCAGAAATGTTTAAACGAATGACCGATCGGGGTTAGTGCTACATTATTATATCAGTTAAAATTATTACATAAAGCAATTTTATTTACCAGGTGATACAGTCGAAGTTAGTCTATACATGGAAGCCCAAAGTTTTCCTGATGGAGTTTCAAGAAATACCATTGCGGAATGGTCTGGAACAACGCATCCTAATGAGGAACTAAAAATAAACGATTTTCATAAATATAGAAAGCTATAGCAATGAATATTTTTATAGGTGGTGGTTGTAAGCGGTCACATCGATAGCTGGGATGTTGGTCAAGGCGCAATGGATGATGGTGGAGGAGCGTTCATTTCAATTATGGCTCCATATGTTTTAAGTCAACTTGGATTGGAAACTAAGCGACCAGTTCGTACTGTTTTGTGGACATCTGAAGAAACTGGAAACTTCAATGGTGCCTACGCTTATGCAGATGAGCATGCTAATGAACTGGCAGACTTTGATATTATTATGGAATCGGATGAAGGAACTGCAAAACCATTGGGTTTGGCATTTTCAGGAACGGATGACGCTGCATGTATCATTCAAGAAATTCTAAAACTGACAGATTCCCTTAATGCTACTCAACTTTTTAGACCAGATTTGGGCTCTGATACACCTGTATTTAGCAATTTAGGTGTTCCCACTAGTGGTTTAGTTACATTCGCAACTAATTATTTTGACTATCATCATAGCAATGGCGATACAATGACAGTATTAAATCCTGATTGGATGGATGAAAGTCTAGTAGTGTGGACAGTTTCATCGTATGTATTAGCCAACATTACTGAGAAAATTCCACGTTAAAACCATAATTAAATGATAATATACCAAAGCTTTTATGTCAATTAAATTCTAACAAAACTCCTGTAAGTTAACTGTTACTAATGCCACATGATTTTATTAGAAATTATCGAAATATGTCAAGTGTGTTCGGTACTCACAACAAAATAAAACTTTTAATTTGTAAACATAGTATACTAAAATCACATGACTGATCGATATAATAACAGTAGTCTAACGTCCATCCTCTTATCAATGCTCATGAAACATTACATTACAGATAATCTTCATTTCCTACTTGATTTTCAACGTTCAACAACATGTCAAATCTCAAGGCAATAGTAAGCCTATTAACGCCATTAATTTTTCTGAAGCAGTGTTTCCTAGTAAAGTGTGAAAATCTCAATTGTTCAGCTTTACCACCTGCTCTTATAAATGAGATAGCAAGCTACGATTGGTTGTTTAAAAATGTAAGCGATTTAGTGATAAACGGTGCTCTCAAGGGAGCCACTTATAGGCAATTAGCCCATTTTGTTGATCAATTTGGTGCTCGTTTCACTGGTACCGAAACACTCGAAAACTCCATCGATTATCTTATCAATTTTCTAAATAGTAGTGGATTAGAAAACGTGCACACCGAAAATGTATCAGTTCCAATATGGAAAAGGTAACTAAAATATAAATAAACATTGATAGCTGTTACCCTAACCTCAAGTATAAAATAATTAAAGATTTACAATATGGCTCTACTAGCAAATAAAAAGTCTTCCACTAAATAATTGGCTTATCAATCAATTAGCTATATAATTTTTTTTTTGATTTCCAAGTTTGACCTTTTAATACTAATATAATATCTAATTTTTTTTCTATATCTACAGTATTATACTATACTAAATAATTGGTTGCAAACATAATGCTTACAATGCAAAAGCTGTCTAAGAATTATTCGACATACTTTAAAGTAATAAATATCGTACACTGCTTTATAAAGAATTGACGATGCATGTTGCTTTTATAATAATGCTTAAAGAAATACAGTTACTCAAAACAAAAGTCATTATCTTTGGTTCTGACCGGAATTCTAGTGGCATATCCTGTGTTTTTACAATCCAAGGTTTTGTAACAAATTGTAATTTTATTATTAATATTTCAGAGGAAATGAATCGTTATACATGCTCAAACCACGATTTCATAAGTTAGATTTGCTCGGTCTAGGAAGTACTATTGGAACTCCGCCAGAAGGAATAACCGCAGACATTATAGTTGTGAAAAGTTTTGAAGAATTAGCTGCTAAAGCTGACCAGGTAAAAATATACCAGCTAACCATCAAATGCGGTATACAATAAATAATTCAAACTTACTGGTATTAGGTTCCTGGTAAAATTGTTGTTTACAATCAGCCATACTATAGCTATGGACAGTCAGTTCAATTCAGGTCACACGGATCCTCAAAAGCTGCTCGCTATGGCGCGGTTGCAGCACTAGTTCGCTCCGTTACGCCTATGTCTATTTATTCTCCTCATACTGGATGGCAAAACTATGACGAAGATGTATCTTCCATTAAAATTCCAATAGCATGCATCACTGTTGAAGATGTTGATATGTTTCAAAGAATGACAGATGCAGGTGAAATCACATCATTTCTAATTCTAAACTAGTTATAAAATTCTCATTTTGAAATGGTCAACTCTAGGATATACTGTAACACTTAAGTTGATAATGGGAGCACAAAACTTCCCAGATGGGGTATCCAGAAATACTGTTGCAGAATGGCAGGGTCGTACAAAGCCTGAAGAAGTTTGTATTTTGTATAACAAAATCAATTCGTTTATTTGCTAAATTGCTGGTTTTAGGTGGTGATTTTAAGTGGTCATTTGGACAGTTGGGATGTTGGTCAAGGTGCTATGGACGATGGTGGTGGAGCATTTATCTCTTATATGGCTCCATATGTTATTCGTGACTTAGGACTTCGACCAAAACGTACAATTCGCGCTATATTATGGACTGGTGAAGAAGTTGGATTGCGTGGATCTTTATCATACAGCAAAACTCATGAACACGAACTAAATAATTTTTCGATTGTACTTGAATCTGATGAAGGAACATTTAATCCTACTGGTTTATCTTTCACCGGTGGAAATGACGCAGCATGCATTTTACAAGAAATTCTAAAACTTAGTAAAAGTCTAAATGCGACCACTGTTGAGACGCCAGACAGTGGGTCTGATACCACTGTATTTGAGCAACTTGGTTTGCCCGCAGCTAGTTTAACAGTTGAAGATAAGCACTATTTCAACTATCACCACTCAAACGGTGACACCATGACTGTAGAAAACCCTGATGAGCTAGACAAATGTTTAGTTTTCTGGACAGTCACTGCTTACGTTATTGCTGACTTGAGCATAATGTTACCAAGAAATAATTCAACAAACAATGTCTAATGTTACGTTAAACATCATAGTTAAGAGAATCTTTCAAGATAAACAGTTTGACTTGTAAAACACTGCAATCTCCGCTGTAAAGCATTTCTTCATAGTTATATAATCTTACATTAAAAATCTTGCATCAACTAAAGTCTTTCTTGCCAGGTTTCTTTTTGTCAATATTCGATATAGTAACACAATACCCTTCAAATACACTGCAATTAACATTCTAATTCCAGAAAACAAAATTGAAAAGTAAACTTACTTTGGCAATTAAAAATGTGATTACTCCAGATGAAACAAAATCTTGAGTAGCCAAGTCAAATGATATGAACACCAAAATATCAAATACAGTTAATGTAAATTCATGACCATATAACAAAGCCGCATCATAAGAATGTCCATTATCTAAAAATTTACTTAATTAAATGAACAAATTAAAAAAAATTATGTTAAACCTTGATAAAAAATGCTTTTATCGATGGGCTCTTGAAATTCAATATCCAACACCATTTCCATAAACGTTTTTTCCTTTACACTATAATCCACATCCCGCAATGCCTAAATATACCAATAATAGCATTTACAAAAATTTAAACTATTAGATGCATACGTGTTCTAAAAATGAAGACAAAAATCTATTCATTTCTTGATATGCTTCAACATTTTTTTCGAATCCAACGGCTAAGCCCATTCCTGGTAAACCTAAACGTTGACTATTTAATTCCAATAAAGATTAAAATTTCGATGCAAACCTTGCACGGAGGTCAGACGATCAGCCATTGGACTGGATTGAATAATTCTAGACATTACTTGTTCGTAAAATGTGCGTAATTTTGATTGTAGCGCCATATGAAATGTTTGATGATCACAATTAGGTAAAAGACCACGTTGACTACATAAGTTTTCCTAAAGCAAAATTTATTACCGATTTTTATTTTTTTTTTTGACTCAAAATCTAATGATACTTACCTCTTCTCTTTTTAATTGTTGATGCATGACTTTCATAGTAGTGTCGGCATGACCATGCACTGATCTTCCGTGGATATAAAATCCATACTGCCTGACTATCATAGCAAACACACTTATCTACAATTTACTAAGTTTTTAAATTTTATGTTAAACCATAACAATATTCGGATTACTAACGTTACTTATTGAACACAAGTCAACAAATTGTCGTATCTTGTCGTCAAATAAACGTTCATACAAGAATGTAAACAGCGACTGTTAAATAATAAATTCAGTACCAAAGAATTGCTTCAAACATTCATGAACTTAAAAAGTATTGTTTTTACCTGCACAACGGCCACAGCGGCATAACATCCAATTCCAACGGCAATTCGGCATGCTGTACTGATTGGGCTTTGATAAATGTTTTCAGTTTGTTTAAAATTGGAAAACGAATCCGCTGTTGCGAGATTTTCCATTCCAACTACCTTCATAAATAAATAACACATTTAAGTTGCACTCTTAAAATTATAGCTTATATCATTTTCATGGTAAATTACTTTAAGAAAAAACACTGTGACTAAAATCTGAAATCCTAGGCTACTTCGTCGCTCTCCTTGTAATTCTAACCATTCATTTGCAACCAGATATGTTCTCCATATGCTGACTGAGTCCTCATCGTCTTTTCTAGAAGCATCTCTATTGGCTGGATGCGGAATTGAATGCTTTGGCTGAGGTCTTTCCCAGTCAATGAAGAAAATGTCAGTCGTTATTTGAATGTACAAAACATGCATTACATGTATTAACTAAAATGTGGTATACATTCAATAAAAATCATATTTAGACATTTTATGGAATAAACTTACTTTCAAAAAACATGCAGCAACTATAAGTGCTATAAAAATCAGTTCCTGTTGATTTGTTGGCAATATGACATAAACAACCTCTTGTTTCTGCCAATAATAACCAGTCGTTAGAAACTCAAAATAACCAAATACCATTAAAATCATTACCTTAAAAAATATTAACAGATACAAACAAGTAAGAAAAGTCGTACATAAAAAGATAGTAGCCAAATTACCACAAGTAAAAAATAAAAACTTTGCTAAAGCCTAAAAGTTCAACGTTCATATATAATAATTAAAATACACATCAAAATACAAGTACTGTATATCTATATCGGTATAATATTCACTTACCACACCATCAAGTCCTAGTTTTCCAGAACGTTTTAACCACGACCACGTCTGAATTGCAGAGTAAATAATTGCAAGGGAACTTAGCACGCCAACTGCTATCTAATATATTATAAAAATTAGCGACGAATTTTGCGCAACAAAATCTCAGATCAAATACTGAAAAGTCCATTTCTTCTTTAGTTCTGTCCATCTCATAATTGACAGAAAAGGACACCTACATAGCATCATCAATTAGCGATAATTGTAGATCATAAAAACAAAAATACAGTACGTCACTTACTTCAATATTTCGATTTGCTAGATAGTCATCTAAGGACACTTCACCATATTCTACAGTAACCAAAGGAGCGTATATACGACTGGCTTCATAACCCAAGCGATACATTTCAATTCTAATTTAACGACCGTTAACATTTTTTTTTGAACAAATATTAGTTTTAATTTAGAGCTTGAATTTACCTGATCACAATATTTTTAGCGTAACGTACAACTGAAGCTAGAGGTTGTGGATCAGAACATGGAGTTCTACCACTCACATTATCTACAAGATAAAATCTTCTAAACAATTTCCACCCACTTTGGATTCCTAATTTAAAAACAAAATTATAAACTAGCCAGATTTGATAAAACCTAAATTTTACCTTCGTTAACTTTGTTTCCATTTTCAACGTAGTTTTTTATGCGAATTGGAATGGCATACAACACGGCGTTCTTTGATCCTTCATAATACAAATCTTCAACAGTCAAGAATTTTATAAGATAACAATACAACACAATTTTACACTTTTGGTTATGACTTTAGCAACCAAACTAAGCAACTTTCAAATATACATTCATATACACGCGTTAGTTGCTAAAGTTTTGACCACAAGTATTTCGAAGAAACGTTAAGGATACACAAGTCATAAAATGTTGTTTGATAATCATGCCACAAACTTCTAGCTGGCAAAACACACTATAAAATCATTTTTTACTTTATTTCATCAAAGCATAAAGAATTTAATTGCTTACTTTTCTTTCATAACGAGTTCCAAAATTGAAGGCAGCATTTAAAATATTGAAAGAAGCAGGACAAAACTAGAACATTAATATTTACTTAATTACATCATCTTTCACCGAAAGACATGATATAATGTACAATATTACTACCGGTAGATATCTATAATTAACTAAACTAGAAATCATTATACAGTACCTGCAACTCGGCTCCTGAGAGCGGTTTCAAATCTAAAAATCTTCCATCTAAACTATAAATCGCCGCAGTAAAATTCAGTCGATGATTCTGTCAAATTAACCAATGTAAATTAATATTTAAGCATCAACAAAACGGGTAAATCATTACTTTGTCGGTACTTTTAAAGCTATAAGTAGCTTCTAGGTCCTTTTTTCTCAAAGTTTCTTCAGCAGAATCTCCCATATAATAAAGCCATGGGCCTTTGCGAGGCCACTGCGCCGCCGTTAAAGACGTCCTCTGAGAAATCAACTCTACATATTTAGTGCAAGCATTTGGTTGTTCGTTGACGTATCGATAATGTAGCAGTACACACAAGTTGGCCAAAGATTGACAGGAGGTTGCATTGTTGTACACCTATTTGCAGAAATCAGATGACTAACTTTAACTAAAACTTACTAGATAATTCTACCCAATATACCTGACAAAGACCAGCCATAGCACGTACATTTTTACAAAAATGTAAAGACTCCTGCTCTTTATACTGAATACAAATAAATTAAATTTTAGTCTGTACAAATAATATCCTTTAACTTACATCATATTTAACATTATAAAGAGACATTTTATCAGGAATATCAGCCAAATCACTTTTGCGAAAACAATACCCATTAATCTAAATAATAAGATTTTGATAAAATATTCAGACATATTAAAGTTACAAAAGCCAAACGTTTTCTCGAAGGCCAGAACAATTGCAGGACTTCTCGCCAACAAGCAATGGGTCAGTACAAGGAATACACCTAAATTCAAACATGTGAAAAACCTTAAAAAAGTTTCAATATTATTGCAAAACACTCCTTAATCTTACAAATTTCGATCTTCATTTGGTATAGTTCCAGGGGCACACGACATACACTTATAATTCCCAACCGATCCATTTAAATACCGATCAACTAAGCAGCAATGAAATGAACAAATTGCATACACCCTAAAGTTCTGTGCATTTTACGTTTACCTCGAATTTTGCCAGGTGAACAACGTTGACAAGTACCTGTCGCACTTGAAAACGGATTACTTTCATGGCAAAAGACACAATGACGTCCATCAATAGAAGCAGTCTATAGCAATTCACACAATTTGTAAATATAAGCAAAATTTAGTACAGTATATTACTATAGAATATCACCTGAGGATATGGACAAGGTTCACAATGTATTCCTTCTGGTGTAATACCTGCAAGTCGACATCTAGCTTTGCACTTGCATTCAAATCCTGTTAAAATAATTATAATGTAGTTCAGACTTTATGTACATCTGGTTTTATAGTAACCTGAAACATCCTTTGTTATACAGGATGATCGACTACTATTACCACAGCTAACACACTGAAGTTTAGAGATATCGTAACGCATTGTGGCATCACACATTGTCTGTTCAACATAATTTATCGCATGAATTTCACTAGTTGCTACTTTAAACAATAATAAGAAAGCTATTCCGAAAAAATAAGTTTGCATACAGTACAAAACAACCATGTTAATCCAAACAAGTAGAAACCACAGTATCTCTTCACCAAACAAACGTCCCACCAAAACAATGTTACCATGGCAACAAAATACAAACAGAACGCCGATCATTGCGATAAATTACGAAATAAAAAACCACAAGTTATTTGAATAAAGTGTATTATATTACAGCAAAGGTTTGGCATGTCGTTAATTGAAAAAAAAAATGGTTACTTTACGATTTCCATACATACAAAATAGTAACCATTTGAATGCTTTCAACAATATTGAATGGTAAAACATCTCGTTCCTAAATAAGTTTAACGAAAATTTTTAGCATTAATTTTACCATTTGGTAAACCGCCAACGTAAACTTATCATAAAAATATAATTAAAATGAATGACCGGTCTTATGCACCAATCTCAGTGACGAGATGAAGGCGAGAGTAAATTGCTTGCTGCTATGGAGTCTGGAAACAAGCTATGATAATTAACCAACGGAACGTAAGCGGCTGTAATCATTTTTCCTGCAATAAAAATACACTTATAAAACAAGTTAAAAAAAAGGTATGAATACTATGCTTACCAGCAAACCACCTCCCATGTAATGCGTTTACCGTTGCAATTGCAGAGTTAACTGATGGACACTTAACATATACATTACCCGATGGTGAAATTTTATCTACAAACACATGCAACACTCCACCATGCTTGTTGCACTCTTCAATAACATCATCCTTTATATCAAGATCCCAACTTGTGTTAATGTCACTAAAAGAAACCAGAATTGCAAAAGTTAAAACAAGACACATCAAAAATGGACACGAGTACTTACATGGTCTTTGGGTCAAACATATTAGATAACATGAAACACTGCGTGGCTATAGGAGGTGCTACAACAGCAGCCGGCGGAGCTGGAACACTGTTTATTGGATTCAAATTTAAAGCGTTGGCTGCAGCCGCTGGGATTTCAAATCCTGTACCCTCAGCTAATTTAGCCATTAACTGCAGACGGCCCGTTGCACCTAAATCAATTCCAGTTCTGTCCAGTTCATCACTATCTAAAAATGAAGGTCCTTGTACGATATCAGTTCTTTCAGTAACGTGGCCTACTTTCATTGGCCTTCCTGCTAATTCAAAACCATTAAGCTGTTCTAAAGCTTTTTTAGCATCTTCCGAATCATGGAACTAAAAACAAAATTTATTAAAAAAAAGCTGCTTACAACAATAGCCCGTTTGAAACTTACTGTAATGAACCCATAACCCCTTGATCTACCAGTTTCCGGATCCATGATAAGTTGAATATGATCAATCTAAATTAAAACAATTAAAATACCATTCTACAGTTACGAAAAAAACGCAATACTTACTCTTCCGAATGGTTCGAAAATTCCTCTCATCATCTCCTCCGTTATGTTAAAATGCAACGAACCTACATACAATCGCATGGGACCAGAGTTGCCTTTTTGTATTGTAGCGCTTGCAGCCGCAGCTCTGTTTTTCTCTGCCTGCGTTAGCTGTACTATAACGGGAACACCTAGAAGTTTCTGTCCATTCAATCCTAAGGCCTACCGAAATAACAAAAACCATATTGTAACGAATTAAAGTATAAATTCTTACACGTTACTTACCAGAGTAGCCGATTCAACGTCACGAAATTCAATATAAGCAATTCCTTTTGAACGCCTAGTCTTGTTATCTTGAATAAGTCGGACATCTCGTACTTTACCAACAGATGAGAAAAATTCCTCCAAATCTCTAGCTCGGATACGAGCAGCCAACTGCATACAAAAAACAGTTCTTTGATCTCTCTCTTCTGGTGTTAATTCCGGTTCTGGAGGCCGTCTAGGTAACGGCTCCCTAAATTAGCAAAATATACATTAACAACACAAGCAAAGAAATTTCAAATTAATATATAGAAAATTTAAAGTCAGTTCCATAAAATGGGTTTGTTTATCCGCAATTATGTTAGGTATGGTGCATGAGATAACATCATATAAAACTATGTAAACTCAAGTAAAACTTCTTTTAAAAGATTTTTAAATCACCTTAATGGGCTTGGAGACTTTCGTTTTCTGTCTCGATCCAAATCTCGTCGAGGTGAGCGACTACGCTTTCTATCTTTGTCTTTGGATCTACGGCTGAACAAAAAAAAAGTTTAAAACATAATTTTGGGTTATCATTTTCAAGACTTACTCGCTTCGTCGATCCCGGTCTCTACGATCTCTATCTCGATCTTTATCCCGATCACTTTTGTGACGATGATCTCTGTCCCTCGAGCGACTGCGACGACGCTCATGCGATCTAGATCTTTTCCTTCTTGAACGATCGCCATCTGATTTGCTATAATTAAAAGCATGATAAATTCTGTGATATATAAAACTATATTGAAAACCAAACGTTACCTTTTTTCATCTTTATATCCATTTTCAGCCGCTTTGTTACCTTCATCCTGCGATGTCAAAAACACCAGAGAGTAGAATTTAAGTGGCAGCACATCAGCATTTTAGGGAGGGGAAATGGAGATGGTTAAAAGGAAATAAAACAATAAATAAAAAGCGTAATGTAATAAAGTTATCAAGTAATTTGTTTGATAAAATGCACATATAATACAAATATAATTGACAAAAATATTAGAAAATTTGGGAAGAAAAGGGAAGGAAGGGAACGAAAAAAAAAAAAAAAACAAAAAAGATTAGATTTGAATAATGATAATTTGTGTCGCTTCTACCTTTGGGATTAGAAACAAGTAGGAAGAAGCGACTTAGCTACCCTAACTGTTACCTTAAAACAGTAGTACAAATTGCTGCAAGAGACAGGGTTTTAGCGAACCTACAAAAATGACAATATTGGTGGGGATAAAACAAAATTGCACCAAATTTCGAAGGTCAAACACACATTTGTATCCTTCTCACACAACTTATATATAAAAACTAATTCAATATACAATTCCTTCATTGTAATGCTACAATTAATCAAATAACTGACTTAATACTACTCCAACAACAAAACTAATTTTATATTAATAACGGTTTACAGATAAAACAAACTTAAGTCAGATAATCTTCATACAAGTTATGACAGATTTGGTGCAATTGATTAAAGGAACAATTGTGTGATCTACACTTTTGTTAATGTAAACCTCTTCGGGGGAGTTTCATCCCTGAGAGTCCAGGTTGTCCGAAGGTGTCACAACTGAAGGCAGCCCTGAGACAAGAGCAAGGGATACCAAGTGAATATGTGCTTTTCTTTTTTTAATCAAATGAAATACAAAACCCCCATAATGACTTTTGGAAATCTCATTGTAATATTCAATAACTTTATATTCTACTTTACCAATCATGCACTAAATTTAAGTCATCAGTAGTTAAAACTTTTTTCACCATATTAAATTTAAAATTTGTTTTTTTTAAATGTCCCCAACCACAAGTGCGCAACTACCTCATTTAAGCTTCCATGTGTGTGCAAAGGAAACAACAGCAACAATGTTGAAATGACACTTTAGCTTTCAATGGAAATTTCTACAAGATAATAAAACGGGGAAGAAAGTTTAGCAATGTTTTTGGTAACCGTAAATAATATTTAAAATAAAGAACTAAAATAGTCCCTTTCATCACACAAATTCACATCACAGTGGTTGCAGACAAGACTGTAGCACGTGGTCACCACTCACCACATTTTTACAATAAATTTATAATATACCAAATTGTTAAACAATTTTAAATATAAAATGCAACTTCACCGTAAATATATTAAAGTTATATTTCAAGATACTAAATTAGATTTACAAAATAATAAAAAGGAATAACTATTCGTAGTTTTACATGAAAACACATTTCAAAAAATAATAAAAACTAGACGGAATTGGAGTCCTCTGGAACCTAAAATTTACGTACATAATAATACCAACAAAATAAATTTTCCGTCTATACTCGAATATGCTTATAAGCCACTATTATTACTGCTGTGCGTCACCATTATCATGGTAGTCTGCAAAGACAAAAAGTCCCCATTTTATTATCTATATCAAGTAAAAGCTATATCATATTAAAATTAAAAAAATATTTGCGTTCCCTAACCTTAGATATTTCACTTTTGATCGCAAGACAAAGGCAAAAATTTGGCACCACATTCATTCACTCCTTTGATTTTTTTTTTCAATCTGGCAACGATATAGATTATTACCGTTGCTATACAACAATTTTTTGCGCAAAAGCAAAATAAAACATTCATTTACAATCAATACTTCTCTAAGTTATTTTCAAATTGGTTTACTTTGCAATCATTTCTTTTTTAACGCTGGATCAACCTCGTGATAGACCTAACACATCAAGGAAATTACATCATTTACATAGACACAAAGCATGCGATTCAAAATTGCGTCCTTTTAATTGATTTCTAATATAATAGATTCACCACTTCCTAGATATCAACTATTATAGTACTAAAAAAAAGAATAACTTACCCCACGTTTATATGGAGCTTCCAGCAACGCTTCTACGTCCAAATCATCCGCCATTCCGTTAACACTAATCAACACCACCTTCAATTTAAAATAAAGTGTTAATAATTATGCAATATTTAGTTCAAGTATTAACGTATAAGTTTCGTAAATTTTTTTAAAGAAATATTCTCAAGTTCCTAAATAACTCCTAAGTTAAAATTAGTTAGCCACGCCGATTTGTTGCATAAAACATGCGTCTTAGCCCTAACCTCCTCGACAATAAACAAAATAACGTGACTTAGGGTTATTTTACCGAATTATATACTTACTCAAAATATACTTACTTAAAATGTAAAGCTATCTTGAATAAAATGACTATTTCGCAATTAATTTAAGAACAACCAAATAATAGTCGCGCACGAAATATTTCAACTCTTATCTTCTTCGAATGAAAAACTTAAATAAGCAACTTACTCTATTCAGCAAATTCTGCACACTGCCTAGATTGTGAGTACGGAAGAAGCTCTACGGGGTTCACGTCTGTTAATAAAAAGTTCATTCTCACTACGCAAGCGTAATGTTCAAGGCGGGTAAATTAAATGTTTACTTCAGCACCCAAATTAATGGTACCGGTACATGTCTTCTATTTTTATATACCGGTATAACTTATTTCCGCCTGATCGTTTTAATACCGGCACCGTAACTAATAACTACAGTACACCCAAAATTATACAATACTATACCTGTAGATTAATAGACGTAGTTTATTTTTTAATTGAATACTTTTGTTTTTGAAACTTTGATATTAAATGATTAGTTCAATTAAATAGTCGTATACTTATTTTAAAGAATTTGTTGCATAATAAACCCTATTGTATTCGTTCATTTTTTTATTATTGATATGATCGATGGTTATCAACAAAATAAACTGAGTAAAAGTGATCATCAACGTTCTTTTCCAATTAAATCGGTTACGTTTAAAATACAATGTACAATCGTTTTATGATATTATCGAGTTAATGATCTGGGGTGCCTATTATGCTCACGATTCCTATTAGAACGTCCAGAACTTGGAAATCTTTCAAAATAATATTTTATAATTAAGTAATTTAAAATTAATATTATCAATTTAAATCATCAGATTACCTATTATCCCGTGTCTTTCCACCTACACTGGACCATAAATCTCCACTATGAGCTGCAGTTGCCGCCGGCCTATTAAGTCGAGCCAAACGATTAACTGAAATATCCAACAGACGTCCTGATGATGCTGGCTGTCGATTACCAGATCGTATGTCAGATCTTAAATCACCCACTCTACAATTATTAACAATTTATATTAGCGTAAGATCAACATAAATGTGTAAAAAAAATCAAAGATAAAATTTTATAACAATATACGGTCGTTAAACGTTTTGCAAATGAACAATGTAGTGATTTAAAATTTAAGTTTATAACTTCATACCCAGAATGAACAAATGATGACCTTGCAGAAACTGAGTTAAACTTTGGCATCGATTTTGATGATGAAGCGCTGGGAATGCTTCCTCCCCAACCAGGTGTATTTGGTCTAGAGTTTCCTCTTATGTTGCCTATCATTTTCCGTAAATTCAATTTAATAACTAAAAATAATAAAAAAGAAGCATTTGATACCTCCTCTATCTTCACTGCGAGCGTAACTATTTGATGATGTTTGAAATGAACGACCTCTGGAAGTGTTAAATTCACGGTTTCCTTCAAATCCTCTTCCTCTTGTTCTACTTGTATCCTAATATAAAAAATTCTCTCATCTTAGTCTTAATTTCTAATAAAGCTTCAAAAACCAAATTAATACTCGTTTAATAGATGTTCCAGCTGGCGCACTGGATGGCTGAAGAGTTTCCATAGCAACAAAATCATCGACGTGCATTGATGGTGGTCGACTGGTGTTAGGTGGGCGCGATCTAAACGGATCATTTGCTCGACTGGAATGGATGCCAGCACGAGCATATCCACGTCCACGCATAGGAGCAACTAAATTATATTTTTAAAATTACTTGCAATCTAAATTTCGTATATAAACTTGCACGTACCAAACGGTTTCTTTCTAATAGGATCTTTACTTCCTGAATTTATTATTGGTTGATATTTTCTCTTTCCAATATCAACGTTTATTTTTCGTGCTTTCTCAACATCAGGAGTATCATCTTTAGCCAAAAATAACTTCTCAAGTTCATTGTTAAAATCAAAATTTGGGCAAACTTGGGTAGCCAGTGCCGAAAGATCAACTGGAACCTAAATTATAAATCGATCGATTAGCAAATAAATCAAATTCATAATAAATCTCTCAATAAATTACTGTTTCATTATCTTGATCCAAATCATCTGAATTAATTTGAGGTAACCATAACAAATTATTAATACTCTCGTCGTCGAAATCGCCAACAACATAAGGAACCCGCTGATTAAACTGTTGAGCCAATGAGTCGGCGTTTGGTAATATAACTTCTTGAATCTCAACTACGATAATAAGAATTAATATCAATATAAATACGGTAAAATAAAATACAAAAATTTTAAAATATATTACCCGTTTCTTTGATTTGTTGTGAATTAAGAAAAAGAATTAAATCGTTAATGTTTTCCAAAGCTTGCGTTTCCATATCTTCTTCACGATTCATGTCCTACAAACACAATATGTGTTCAAATAATAATTTACATGATGTAAAGACAAGTCGATTCACCTTCACTATATTCTTCAATCGTAAAAGAGGATGGGCTGTTTCAGGCTGAACCTTCTCTGTTTTCACAGTGTCATCAATTGGTTCTATAATTGGCGGAATACCTGTATCCATTTCCTCTACAGCATCGACTTTTTCCCATTTCAAGTACTGAGTTAACTCAGCAACACTTATCTCATAAGTTCTTCCCTGATTATAGCCAAATAATTTAAAATCACTCATAACAAATATCGTTGCTTCAACCCAACCTTAATATTATCTGCGTCAATCATCAGATTAATTAATTCAAGACCAGCATTCAATATGCTCAAAAACTCAGGAGCTTCTCGAGCATAATTCTGAGACAATGTCATTAAAAATGTATGCAATGCATCAGGTATTTTATCCAGAGTTCTAAGAATTAAAAAAGAAACTTATCGATTATATTATTTTGATATAAAGTTCATTTAGAATACGTACGTCTTCAGATAATAAAACCCATAATCATGTTCAGTAAGCATAATTAAAGTTCTGAGAGCCAGTAAAACAGAAGGAGCAGCAAAAGGTCCATTTGCAACATGATCCCAAACAGCTGAACAAATGCTAATCATGTGTTCTTTATTTGGTAAGTTGTAAGCAAGCTGAAAACAATGAAGTGTTTTATTACCGATTTTACATTGACGTTTAAACTATTTATATGGTACCTGTTCAAGTTGTAACATTTGCAAATCATTTCCAGCAAATGAAATCTCAGTATCACAGAGAGACTGGAAAATCGACTGCAACGAGACACATTATTGCAAAATAAGAAATATACTGTAAACTTAAATTGCTTCAATGACATTTACGGTTCATACCATTATCCAATCCTGTATTGGCTGAGAAGAAGTTGGTTTATCCGCAGGTTGTTGCGCGGAAATAGTGGACAAGAGATCGTTAATTTTGGGAATGAATTCGCTGTACTTCTTATCAATTTTTGTACTAAAATGCAAACAAAAACATCGTAAACTGGTTCTAATAAAAATGAAACAAGTAACTCACATTCCTTTAATTAGATGAAGAAGTGGAATTTTAATGCAAGGTTGGGACACCAGAAACGATAAAAGATTTAATAATCGGCTTAGATGACCTAAATGAGCTACATTTCCAATAGTTTCATTGTCCAATATGTCCAAAACAGAATCCAAAAGACCCCTTAATATGAATTAACATTGCCAATAAAATTTTTTTGTAAAAACAATGGGATTTCAAAAGTTAAAAATCGTACCGAATAACAACTAGTGAAGTAGAAGATGACAAGTCAGCCAGTTGAACGCAAACACGTTTAACAACTTGATGTAAAGTTTGATCACCAGAACCTCCAACAGTAGTCACAACATTTTGAATTTCAGGTGACAAACAGTGCAAATGTAAGCTCCACAGTTTACGATAATTAATAGCCTTATTAACTTCTTCCGGACTTAAAGGCTGTAAAAAACACATTAGTTCATTATAATAAAAATTCTTTTAAAACAAGTTCAAACCTCATGACATTGAATTGGTAGAGGAAAAGGCAGAAGTTCTGAAAGTAAGGTCAAACTGCTAACAAACACACTAGGCGATTTTGTAATGTGTTTAAGAATTTCTTGAATCATTTTTGTCCACAAACTCTCAGCGACAGCCGCTTTAAAATAAGCATAAATTTAAATATAATATTTCATTCTACTACTTTATTAAGTTAAATAATTTACCTTCATCTGTTTCTGTAATTTTAACAACAGATTGTGTAAATGTCATTAAAATGTCGATAACATCACTCTGAATCTGAAAAAGCAAATATACAGTATGATTAAACATTAAAAGTTGTTAAAAAATTCCAAAATCCTTTTACATTTTGTATTGCTTGAGATTGAACTGACACTGCAGGAAAGTATGACATTAACGCATAAACTTTCATTAAAACCGAAACCGAAGTAATGTTTTTAAACTGAAACTAAAATCAAATAATTATTTGCATGGCATATCTGTAACACAATCCAAATATTGCTGAACAGTAAAGTAAATACCTCCTGATTTCTACACGAAACAATATACCAGAGCATATACTTTATCATTGACACAGCCGATTTTATAACAGCAATTAATAAAACGCCCTTTTGTCCCACAAATGTTGAAGAGTAGATATAAGGATAATTAAAAGTATCACATATTTTCTGGAAACAAAAATACCATTATGTAAATTGTGATTCTGGTACTGTAGCATATAAAAGATAAATACTTCTAAAATGGTAATCAGTAAAGACATTCCATCGTTTGCATGCAACAATACAACAGCGTATTTGTATTTAAAGTCTTCCAACACACAATCTAAAAATAAACAATACATTAATAACGACTAGATTATAAAATACAAATTTAATAATCAAACCCGCAGAATTTCCAATTAATTTATCAGCGTATGGAGGAACAACGAAATGTCTAAGGATCCTCATTACTGTAACCAGTTCTTCAGAAAACGATAATACGTTCTCCATACACGATTTAAGAATAACACAAATCTGAGGTATTTCCTGGTATGAAAATGTTGATATTTTCCTTATTGGTGATAACCATAATCCAAGTTCTTGTATTTTTGGATTTGATTCTATTCAAAATAGATACATTTTAAAAAACGCTTAAATAAGTTATGATCAATCAACTAAATACCTTGTCCAGCTATGACAAGTAGATGATCACATAATTTATCTAAATACTCTACGTTATCAGACAAACGAATAGTTAAAAGTAGTAATTCGACTGCGTAACCCATACAAGACGATTTTTTTAACTTTAAATCGTGATCTTCTTCTCCTAAAAAATTTACAACAATCATTTATTAACTTTTATTACATTTGACGTTCTTACCGATAAAATGCATAAAAGGAAAAATTGCTTCTAAATTGCGCTCCATTGCTAGAATAGAAGCAACTGCATGTTGACCCTGGCTAGTAAACGTCATTGTATACAAATCGTGCAAGTTCGATAAAACTTCTGGATCATCGATTTCTCTGCAACGCTGTCCTAATAATACAAATATAAACCATTCTTAAAAAGTACTAAACCCTATAAAACCAAAACATTGACATTTACCTGGTGGGATTTCAGCAAATAAATTATCAACACACTGCAGTACATGAAGATAATGTGCCATTTGTTGTCCTAGTTCTTGTAATGCAGAGTCATAGGAAATCTCATCTCGTACATCCTCCTAACCAACACAAAAATTATATTAAAAACTCCTATAGGTTATGAAGTTTATATTTACTGGACTAGCAGAACTCTGCAAAAGAATCCGAATAATGGCATTTGTCGTTTCATGATGCGAGAGTAAGTATAGCATTCCATGTTGCGTAGAAAGCATGCTATTTAATATGTCTTTGATTAATGACACAATGGTTGGCTGAGTTAAAGTCGGAGGGAATGACAAAAGCACTAAAATGCTTTCTAAAAAGTTACTGAAAATATCATATGATTATATCAGTTTCTTAAAAATCATAATTAAAAGTATAATTACCATTCGTTAAACAGTGTGTAAATACCATTAAAAGGGTTGTGACTATTACGCTTAACATCAAATTTCATTTTAATTGGAGGTAAAATTATCAGTTGAACCTAATGCATTAACACATACACATCAATGTAAAAAAAACAATTTAAATTAAATATTGCAGTTTAAATTTTTGCTCACAATTAGATTCTCAGCGTAGCGATATATAGTGTAAATTTCCTTTAAACAGCTTATTATCGACCTCAAATCAGACTTATTTGACTCCATCCAGGATTTTACACCACTTAAAAGATTTTCAGATATGTCGTTTTCATCGTTTACTCGATCAGCGTCTTCTTTTGATTGTACAGACAATTTTAAAAAACTATTCGCAATTCTATTAAAAAAAAGATAAAAATTGTTAACAGAAGCTAATCACTTTATAAATCGTTCAATTACCCTTCAGTGATTTGAGTAAGCTTATCAAGAGTTTCGTAGAAATGAATTTTGCGTAAAAGAGATGCAATAGTCACAACTGATCTTGAAGACTAAGAAATGAAATAAACGGAAATTAATTATTATGCAAACATGAATAAAAAAAAATCGCATCACTCACTTGTTTTGATATTAGCATTTCCAACAGCATTTGATATCCAGTTTTTAAACTTTTAGTACTGTTCACATCGTCATCATTGTCTGAACAGTTATCAACAATATATTTTCTATTTAAAAGCATGTCAAGCCCATATTTAAAACGAGAAGCTGCATCAAGAGCTCGCACCACAATACGCTTCACCACAAACTGCATAAACGGCGCATTGTGAAGATCCAAAAGTTTCTTTTGCACATCTTTGTCCTAGATTTCCAAAAAATTAAAACATATCAAACGCCTGGCAATTGATTTCTTACCAGCAGTTTAATAGCGTATTCTTTAGGATAATCTAGCATAATTGTTGCTAATTTTATTCCAGCTTTAAGATGACGAAGTTTATATACGATATGGGCATTATGTAAAATTAATTCAAGATCTAAAGAATCGCACACCCACTGAATTAATACGTCACTATATTCTGCAAATTACAAATAAAACGTAAATACTCTTAAAAAAAAACAAAATCTGAAAAATCTAATAAACCTTTCAGTTGGGTTGCCGATAATCGAGCAGCAAATCTTGGCAAAGCTTCCAAAATCTCAACCCATCTACAACATTTAAAGAAAATAGAATGATAAAATTATGATTAATTGGCTAAAATAATCAAGCATAGTGATATTTACCTGTCAGTATGTAACTTTTCTTGTCCTTCTTTAATTAATTGTGACAATTTGTCTAAATGTTCACCGTCAACTTCAACAACTTTGTTGATTTCAATCTCGCACTCAGTAAAACTCGGATCATAAAAATACTAATAAAAAATTATAAATTTAATATGCAAACAGCGTAACTATCGTTCGTATACCATTGGAGGAGAAATTTCGCAGTTAAAAGGATTAAAAGCAGTAATATACGCATCGTCCAAGTCGTACTCCATTTCATTTTGAAACTAAAATATTAAAATTCAAAAAGCAGCTGTAACGATTAAATATAAGTAAAGATCCAAATACTATTGTACCTCGATTGGCTCATCTTCTTCGATTATTTCTTCTTCATCACTAACGATTTCTTCGTAATAATCTTGGCAATGGGGTTCTTTTGCTTCGCCATCTGAAGTCATTTCTACTTGATCCGCTAAAGGAACTTCTGGAGTCAGAGGTTCAAAAATTTCGTCTTGAATTTCAAGTAATTAAATAGAAATCCCAATAATTATCATGCATTTAAAAAAAGGATCTTTTAAGATCACACAAACCACCTTTCATAATGTCTGAATTTTGTAATTGTGAAACAGGCGAACTAGGTTTATTTATGTTCTCGAACGTTTCTGGATGTGGAGTTAGTGGTGTTCTAGGTCGATGGCGCTCTTTAGGTGATGGCGGATGTCGTCTTATTGGAGTTCCCGGTGGACTACGAATATTGCGATGATCGCGATGGGAATGGCTTCCACCATCTTGTCGATCCCTCACACTTTTTAAACTTTTACCGTCACGATCTCTATCTCGGTCTCTTTCTCTGTTACGATCTCTTTCTCCTCGATCATCAATGCTTCTATCTCTATCACGAGTAGGTTTTTCTCTATCGCGATCTCTCTCATTTTTATCCGAATCTTTGTAGGCTCCACCACTAAGATCTCTCTTATCGTCTCGAGAAGATTCTCTCGATTTGCTGCGCGCCCGATCATCTCTTCGTTTGTGTCCACTGTCACCAAAAGACGTAAGTATAGGGTATTCTTGAGTTCTCAATTCAGGCTCTGTCCACTGTTCATAATCGGGTTGGGAATGACTGCTAGGTACAGTGGGAATCTGCCAGCAAATATTCATTAACAACTAAACAAAATTTAATTAAATTATAGTTACAGGATACTGAGGCGAAAGTTCAGGACTAGACGATCTAATTTCAGACTTTACTGATGTCCTATCGTTAAATTCTCGCGACCAACTGTCACTAACAGACTCTTCTGGCTTTATTTCGATTTCATCGACATCTAAAAACCAATTTTACTTTGATACTGTGTATAAATAAAATAATACTTAACTTCCTTACTTAAAATCGCTTTTGATTTTGTCGACGAAGGTGGTGGAGGTGAATGAACTTTTTTTTCATTTACTTTGGCTAAAGTGCCATAAATAGCCAAAGTAATTGTTGTATACAAGCCTTGTAAAACTAAACCATCTGTTGGAATCTAAGTGCAATGTTAATGAACAACATTATTTTACATCTTTATCAACAAAACAATATAAGCTACTATAACCAAGTGTATACGTAAGTGACCAGTGGAACCATTATAATACACTTTTTCTATATACAGTATATTTTAAAATATTATGAGATTTACTTCCGAAATCAATAAATTAGTTTATGCAAAGTTTTGCACTAATGACAAACTTAAAACTAAATAAATAACTGTAAACGAAAAACTTACAACATTAGGGTAGATAAGTTGTATGTCAACATTATGTTTGTAATCCAACCTGTAAATACAAAATTATGGATTTTTGCGTATAAACAGTTAACGATTGAAATACATTACCCTCCTAATTGATGAAATGTTGAGGCACCAGTTTTGCTTAAATCATTGACAAAAAAATCAATCCGAAACTGTGATGGATTTGTTGCTCTATGTTGAAAAAATAATACTGTTATTAATCAGAACCAACTGAGCTACTGTACATTAGCTGTCTTTTTTTGTGATTGCTGAAATTTACCCTAGTCGAACGCCTCCTGGAAAATCAGCTTGTACTTTTGTTCCTAATGGTATTACTCGTATTTCATTAATAAATACTGGTCGAGGAAATTGTACTAAATCTAAATTGTAATCCTAAAAATTTTGATCATTAGAAAATGTCTTCAGAACGAGTAATTAAAACAATGACAACTTACGTCGCAACCTTCATGAGCAAAAGTATCGAAAAATAACAATTCCATAGAATTGGCGTCATTTGCCATTTTAGAGTATTTAATTAAGTTCTTAAAATTTAATCATAAGAAGAAATGAAAATATTTAACACAAACATTAGTTCTGTGCTTAGCTATACCAGCAAAGTAAACCCATATAGACCATCTATTATTGATGGAAGACTATGGTAAACCGCACGCCGTTAACACTGCGAACGTACCATGGGACAATGGGATCACTGTAATGGAATTGAGCATCCAAAACGGATTTTGAGGAACTTTACACGCTCCCATGACAATTTATACCTACGACAATTTGTCCTGACCATCAAAATAACAAAATGTTATACTGTAATACCGGTAGCTATTTTCAATAGATAAGTCATAGTTTCCTATTAAACTGAAAATTAACTCAATTAGTTGACGTTTATCAATGAATTATACTGTAGTGGCGGAGAATTTTCCAGATAAGCAACAAACATTAATGACGTCACTTACAGTAGATGCTTATTGATTTAAATAATTTTTATTGAATTGCATTAAGTTATTGCAATTTTTCAATCCCAGAATTTTATCAAGAATAAATTTGAAAATTAAAGTAATTTCGAGAATGTTTAACTGATTAATTGAATTACTTTTCTTTTATTAACTTCTTACCGTAACTGTCATTAAAACGAGAAAAATCATTGTTTTTTTTTTCCTGGAAATTAATTAAGTTATAACAAACGGATAACATCGAAATTTGAATAAAATTAACGAAAATACCTGTATAAACATCAATAATTATTTTATTAAACATTAACTAAACCAGCGCTTCTCAAGTTTCATCCACTCTTGAGTCGTGTCCCATTTCTTCCAAAATCGTTAACAAAACTAGCTAAGCTATTATTTGCCGTAATTTACGGTAATAATAAACTTATTATGATAGAAATCGTAAATTATAAAAAAATATAATTATCAAGTTTTTCACAACCCACTAAAGACCAGAACCTCAACTTTAAGTAGCGCTGATCTAGTTTTATAATTAAACTTTTAAAATTATATTAGGATTTTATGTCAAGTTGATGTAACCATCTTTGTACAAACAAAATACGTTAATGAGTTAAAATTTAATATTTAGTAACATTTTTATCATTCAAAATTTACATTCATTTCGCATATCAAAATACCCCAACTCTCCAGTCATTTAAAAAACCATTATACAGTACCGGTATTTACGTTTAAGCAAATTTGATCGAATTCACGTAATCAAGAAATTCTTTTTCCAATAAAAATATATAGTACTGTACATTTACAAGTATAATTATAAATCAGTGTAGACATTAAATTTTATCGCCATTTAAAGGCAACAGAAACAATTATATTATTGCTTCTTCAATAGTAATTACGAGGAACCTCAATAAAATTAATTTCGATGCCGTCATAAAACTGTATATTTATCCTATATGAATACGTCAATTAACTATTATGATTCAATAAACTAAAATTGAGCAAACAACTGTTTTAAATCATGTTATGTTTACGAAATTAAATTTTCTATAACTATTCATATTCGTCATGATCATAATATTCTGCATGTCACTTGACTTGAAGGATAAGCCAGTAATTGATTAGAACTGGCCTTCAAAGTTAAGCAACTTTTTTATATGTATGTAATAAATACACCTGCTTCACAAACTTTTTTAAACAATTTTCATTAACAAAATCATTTAGTTTGTGAAATGGAAACAATGTACAAATTTAATTATTACTTGTTGGAATTTATTACCCACTTCTGCGTTTACTCCTCATGGACGGTAGGTGGAAATGTTATTTCAATTATTAACTAACATTTAAAAGAGCACTAAAATGATAAATAGTTTTGATTTTCTAAAATGTATCGCTTCCAATATAGCTAAGAGCCTTCTTGACTTCGAAGATCTGCTTCGTTGCTAAGAACACTAAGAGACAATAAGGAAGGAACAAAGAATTCTACCCAAACTGGAGACTGCGAACTAACTGAACCACCCAAACTCCATCCTTTTGGTATCGTCAAATGGCAAAGGCCTTTTCTTACAATTCCAGAAACGCCTTTAATAAAAATGATATTTGATTCAAGATTCGAACTTAGTATATTTTTAGGATAAATAATAATGAAATTTACCTGTATAAAATTTTTGTACTGATAAACTCATCCATATATTCTGAAATGTCAAACCTTCAGAATCTCCACTGTCAAGGTCGTCCAAACCGCCAACAGGTATTAACCTGTCAAACCGCTCACTTAGCATGCCAAAATCTAATAGAAAAAAAATAATAGAAAAGTTAAATGAGCACATGCTGGCGTCACAATGACTTAAATTACATATTTTATACAAATTACCTTTAGCTAAAATGTCGGAATTGAAGTCGCCAAGAACAATTAGTAATGACGTCTCTAAAATATTTTAAACAAAATACCGATGTAATTTTGAATAGATACAATAATTACAAAAAAAAACTAAGTAATATTTACCTTTCACTCTTTCTAACCATGTTTCTAAAATGATTGCCGTAGATGCATTTTCATTGCTTGACAATACTTCTTCAGGCAGTCTTACTGATAATACACTAAACTCAATATTTTCAACTTTGAATGTAGCATAAAAAGCACCAGGAAAAGTAGGACCATTATTATTCGATGGAGTAAACTGTAAAGTCTCGCTTTTAACAACCGTGATTCCACGACATGAATCGTAAAGAAATGCTAAATATTCCGATTCCTACATTAATAAGAAATAAATGACATTTTTAAAATGCTACTATGATACTAAATATTAATAGAAAACTTACTTGTCCGTCTAGGCTGACAGATTCTGAAACGTGACATTTCCAAATTCCAACTGATCCAGGCCAAGACTTTACTTTATTAAGATATGGCGTATTCAGTTCATCACAAAGCTTTAATACAGTTTATTACAAATGACTAAATTAGTTGATAAAGAAACTTCCATTGAATTATAAATTTACTTACTCTTTCGACGGTTAATGGATCTCTTACATCTTGAAAAGCAACCAAACTAATTCTATAAACAAAATTAATAAGATTTATTGCTCCATTAGTGTATTGGCAAATAAATTTACCCATTCTCTAATATGGTGCGGCAAACAACTTCGATTACGCCTAAATTATTAGCTTTGGCCATTGTAAAATGTTCAAGATTCCATGAACCTAACCTTAAAGCAGGTTGGCCTTTTCTTTTAAACTGAAATAGTTCGTGTGTAATCGGTCTCGGACAACGCAGTGAAAGCATTTCATACACAGCTTTATCATCAAATAAATCATCTGTACAGCTAAGTTCATCGGTTGAAGCTTCAGAATCGTTAATACCATTTGTCCCGTTGAAGTTACCCATAGTTGTGACAGGCTCCGAACTGGATCTCCTAAAATGTTCTCTTGAGAGACCGTTAGCCTCGTATTTATGACACACATTTACCGTTTCATTCGATGCATTCACGCATAAATATAATTTAAGTTCGTTAATCTTTTTATGACCGATTCCTTTTACTTTAGCTAAATCATCCATAGATTTAAAAGGGCCTTTACGTTCACGATAACATACGATGTTTGCAGCCAATTTCTGATTAACTCCCCTGACAGTCATCAACTGAAAAATATTCGCTCCATTTACATCAAGAATTTTATACGAATACAGTTTATCACTAGAAGCATAGCCATTTACGACAGAACCATTCACTGTGTGAATATTGGATTTCACATCTTGATTGTCAATGGTTCCAGCAATGGAATCTTCAGAATGTGTTCCACCTGATGACGAAGATCTGCTATGCCGTCTACGCCTTGATTGATTAACGCAAATTTCAGTTCGAATTAAAGCCAATTTGTTAGCACCAACACCGGAAACTAATGCCAAATCTTCTACTTTCTTAAATTGGCCAATGGCTTGTCTATAATCAACGATGTTATGAGCGACTGTGCGATTTATTCCAACTAATGTCATCAGCTCCTCTTCAGTAGCCGTATTAATATCTAATAGTTCAACATGAAAATCCTCTTTGTACATGTTAAAAGTTGCGCTAAGTTCCCGTTTCGGTCTTCGTAATATACTTCCTTTTCTTTCTAAGAAAGATCTTCGCTTCATTTGACGATTAAACGGATTATCCGTTGCTGAGCGTGTTGATGTCCCTTGACCCATAGTTAAGTTTCTCAACTTTGATGACTTTCAAACTACTCACAAATCGGTTAAACGTCTTTTCAACAACGCTTCATTTTGTTGTGCAATGTGTCAATAAATGATGTTGCCCTCTATAATAAAAAAAAACAAAAAAATTATTCGATAAGTTGTGGATAAAATTAGAAGAAAAAAAAATCGAAACCCAACCGTCCACTTTATGTTATTAAATTATAATCTTATAATACAGTGTCAAATTTATATGTCACAATAATACTGAATACTGTAGCATTACGTATACAGGCAACAGAAAATGTGGTTGTCTCAACGATTATTCGAGAGACTTCGTTCACAAAAATGTTGCTACTTAAAAATTAATAGAATAAACAAGATAAATACAAAAAAAGGCAGCTCATTAACAACTTTTAACAGCTGACAAGCTCCCATTTATTGAAAAGTTTTCCCTCTCTCCACTTTTCTTATCAAACTTAAAAGTTCAAAAGTCACAAGTCAATAAAACATCTTGTAACCAAAATTAAGTTTCCAAAATTAACAAATGGAAATAAAAGAAACTACTGTATACAGTAACTTGTAAAATAAAAATTAAATACTACAACAATACAAATATTGTCAAATATCACATTATAAAGTAATCAACATTACCAAAATATACACAATAAAGTGTAGATAAAATAGATTTAAACTGCTGACAAAAATCATTGTTCGCATAGATAGCTTAAAAGACCGTCTTTCTATTGTATTATGAAAACAATCGAGTTTTAAATAGCATTGTAATATAAAAACTGTGATGATTGTTAAATAAAACAGTTTCACTGACAATTCAAAAACCAAAGTTAAGCACTTGTGGTATGCCACAATTAGCATCATCAAGTAAAAGTAACTTTACTATAGTGAATTAGATTAGATATTTTACCAAAATGAAATCAAAACACTATACCAAATAGTAAAAGTGTCAACTAAAAAATAAAAACCTATAACACTAGAGTTTAAAGTAAAGAGTCCACAAATCCCATGTAAATGCAAAATATATAACCTTCAAGAACAACAAATACTGTATTAAAATCTATCATAGATAAGTTATCATATCAAGCTGAAATAAGGTCAAAAACATTTTGTAATTTATTTTATTGGTTACCAATTTCTATAAAAATTTAGAATTTAGTAACTGTAGTTTAAAAGCATAAATATCGAAGTCTAATAGCTAAATTGAATGAAGGACACATTTGGCCCTAAAATACAATCAACTATGTTTCTTGAAGTACAGTAAACAAAATCAATAATAATTCATGAGGTAAAGTTTGCATATAATAAATGACAGTATTATTGAAACTTTCATTTACATACACAACAGTTTCAAGAACTACTGCAACTCTATATGACTTAACAGATTCTACATTAGCTCAGTCCTCACTAATCAATTCCTAAAATGAAACAATCTTATAAAGATAAATGCAATTTTACAGTATAACACACGCCTATCGTTGACTATTTTTAAATGGCATTTTCTTTGTCAATGTCAACACTATTGATAAATAAGTTCACCAATGTATACAAATTGTTAGTATCGAGTGGCCTCACAGTATAAATGCACAGGTAGCTCAAATTTATCTTCGTCTGAAGCACGTCAACAAGGTCAATGTATAATTAACAGTCTTTCGAGCCCATTAAAATGTCAATGTAAGATTAGATGCTGAAACTAGTTTTCACATTAAAATTGTGCTGTTGACGCAAATCTATAAGTATGTGACATTAACCCATAAATTTTAAATGAAATCTAATCATAAAACTAAAAAAGTAAACTGTAGTCATTTTTTGTACCGACTAATTGAGTTAAAAAGAGAAAACAGTATCCATCACTTAATGATATTCAAAACAAAATTAAATATTCAATATTGATAAAATTTTTGCATTTAATATAACTTACGAGTAGAATGTAGGCCAACTTAGTAATATATTTAAAAAAAAAAAAAACTTTTTTAAACCAAAAGAAAGCGTGTGCCACGTACATTGTACTCAATTTGTACAGAGAAATTAGGTGAATGATTTTACACGCAAAGTGAGCATATCGATATACAGTACATAAAAAATCGCATGTTACACTCGATCACATCACGAAAAAGTACACTGACACTATTCAACAACTACATGGATAAGCTATTTATACACACGAATAAAAACACTTGGATTAACAACGTATTTGTGCATTACAACAACAATAACAAACAAAGAATAGCCCGAAATTTTTCAGAAAAAAATGAAGGGCTAAACTGTGAATAAAAGTACATGAAAGTGAAAAATAATCTGTATTACGTGCACGAAATTCATCGCATGCTAGTTTTGTTACAAAAGCGTTTTAATTAACCTAATGAAAAAATTATAATTTAAAATTTCATCATTAAAATGACCCTACTATTAAACAGTATTAAATACAGGAAATACAGTATTAAAATATCAGCTGTACCTAATACAGTACTGTATAATAATTTGCCATGATGAAAGTTGTACTGCATCTCATTAAAAAGTTAGCTAAAGTTCAAAATGAATTATTAAAATAATGTAATCATAAAACCCAACGTACTGTATATAAAATTAACTAAATACAGTAACCATAGTCATCGTCACGACACCGATGAACCAAGAGATGTCAGAGTCATAGAGCGCAATGTGTTTCAAATGACATTGAAAACGCATGGTGCTCCATAGACTTTTGACTGATCGGTGTCGTGGTAATGAGTATAAACACTTCAAGTACATTGTAAAAGTACTTTATATTACAGTACTAATTAGCCAAAAACTAAATCAGGCAAGTGTACAAGAACTCAACAAACATATGAAATAAAACGATGTAATAATAATGACAAATTTCATCGGAACCAAATACCCTCTACAACTAAAATTCGTAACTAAAAGCTTTTACTATAATTAGCATGATGACAGACGTTCAAGCATTTTATACACCTACACTACTATAATTTTACTATTACGCAATAAGGAAAGAAAACGTTACCCAGATACAGTAATAAGAAAAAGCGATTTAATCATTTGAAAGTCAAAGTTTATGCACAAAACCTAGATAAGCTAAATTGCATCGTCTAAAACACAAAATCAGCAGGTGTGATGTGGGAACTTGTATTAAGCAAACAACAAGCAAGTAGCTTCTGCAGACGAAATTGAACACGCTTTCATATTTTTATTAAAAACTTAACAATGCCATACAATTAAATCATTTATCAACTTATCATATTAATAAAGCAATATTGCTTAAATTATTTCAAAGATACAGTAAGTGTAAATACTCTTGTAACTGTAATTATAAGATACTGTACTTAACATACTTACTTTAAAGGTGCTTTTAATATTGAGCATTTAAAAATATATATATATTATGCTACGTAGCTACTTTACAATATATTTATTGTAATACTGTATCTGACAATCACTGATCTAGTTCAAATCTAGTGCAATCTAGATCAAACTCAACGACTAACACGGGCTAAATAAACAATTTTTAAGTTTTTGATGGTTTTGGACAAAGCCCCAGAAGCTTTTTTTTTTTCATTTAAGAACATCATATTTTGCAAAAAATTTCAAAAAATTCTACTTAAATTGAATGTAAAATTCTTTGGCCAGGCCATAAAAAAGTCATTCAGGACACCACGAAATTGTAGCACAGTATTGTAAATTCTAACAATTTTAACCGTTTGGTACTTCGGGTGACGACGTATTTCATTACGAATCTTTGATCATGTGTTCGGAATCGATCGGTACATTACACGTCTCTGGTACAAACATAACGGCATGACGTCAAGTATAATACATTTTATTTTTCGGAGGCCATTCGGTGCAACTGCACTCAACTTATGCTGCAATAGCTACCATACATTTCTGCCTTTATTTATTTGGACGCGAGACATTATTAATGTATACCACATGTGTACAAGTTATACTAGAATAATGACTATTACTAGGCAATACTAATACCACTATGTATATTTAATTAATACAAAATTATTGCATTAAACAAATATCAAGGTACTGCAATCGCAAACCCGAATATTATTCAGGTTAAAATGCTGATTCATATAAGCAAGAACTACAGTATATCGTTTAAATTATAAAAAGTTTAAACCGATATTCACTGACAAATTTAAATGCATAAAACTATGTAAACAATAAAGGGTATGCTTTAATAACTATAAACAGGAAATAGCACAAGATGAGTGCTAAGAAACAAAAGGAAATTGCATAGGTTAATCATAAACAACACTTCACTATCATGTTTTGTATAATATACGCATACGTTGGCTTACTCATTGTGGCCACCAGGCATTGATTTTTCATTTATGAGTACATCGTCATAAGCTTAATTGCAAAAACATGCTGAGTTTTACGATCAATTTTCAAACGATGCAGTGGTTCGTGGTTAGATAAAAATCATTAAGTCTCATAAATATAGGAAAAATATTCAGTCAAAAGACATGAAATTATCAATTCTTAAACATAATTACATTATTAGAAATTAAATATTAAATACACTGTTTACAAATCATTTAATTAGATTTTCTATCATTAAGTTAATAACTGGAGGAAATAAGTACCGGTACTGTAATTTTACACTGCGTTATTTAACTGCACAAGAAATTAGTTTTGGGTGCTGAACACAATGTAGTCTTTCTAAGAAAACAAGTTGAAATTTGCTACTTATAACTTCGTTATTGCATTATAATAATTTGGATAAAAAATATGATAATGCCTATAAGCTCACCGAAAAAAAAACTTAACAAAAACAAATTTAATCTTTGAAGGTTCCAAGTACCATGCACTAAAATATATAATGTATTACTAATACAAGGTCCTTTAAAGTAATAAAAAAACCTCATTCAAAATCAAAGTTATAAACACCAACTTGTATATCCTTACTGTACTTTTATAGAATGATACTTTAAAATTCAAAATCAGTCTAAAATTAAATTTTAAACTAAATTTGAGCGCTATATTTTAAACATTTTAAAAGTTAAAATTAGTCGCTTAAGTATTATAAAAGTTACAGTTAAAGCAGAATGTTTCTCCTTAAAATGCTAGTAATAGAAAAAAAACCTAATTATCATTGAGTCCTTAATATGCATTTGAGCTTCTATTGTATGTTTATATCTTCTATATTTTAGGTACGTCATTCATTAAAACCATCATAACGTACTAGGGAACATAATACACTACCGTACCAACAAATTGTGATTTAACTACGAGTTTGAGAACCCCTAGTCTACGGTATAATTAGCGTTTACATAAATATCCAACCAAAACATAAGTAACAAAATAAATCTGGTAGAGATAGAACACTTAAAATAGGTGTGACGCCTATGGCAAAAATCCAAAATCCCTGAAAATTCTCTCCAAGGAGAAAAAGCTGATTATTTCAATATCCTGAAGGCGTCATCCTGTAGGGTCTTCAGTAATTAGCTGTAGAATTTAGGATTTATATACAACAAACTGGGCAATTTACATAACCGTATATTTTCAATACCGTATACCAACATGAACACAGGACAATAAAAATATTACCTACATCTCATAATACTGTAGAACACTGCTGGTATGATGAATGAACAACGCCTTGATTCAGTTTAATTGACAACGAAGAAGTAGGTACAAATGTAACTAAATGCAATAAACGATAAAAAGCAATGATTAATAAAGATGGCCCTACTACGATTATGCTGTAACACTAACACATAGTCACGATATGTATCGCCTGATTCAATAATCTCTGGTAATCTTTCCGATAATCACTAACCAAACTTCTCATTGAAAGAAAATAAAATGAACTGTGACAGTTGGGTACATACTTCATAATGACGATATGAACTAAAGTTAAAAACGCCTTCTATGATTTTCCATACATTACTTTTTTTGATATGAAGGACGTGAATTTAATATTGTTACAAATAAGTTACAACAATTGGCATTTACGAATACGCCTACATAACAATTTATAAAAAGAAAAGAAAAAAAGCAATAATATTGATGATTACATCGACCAAGGCGTGTGCATAACTGAAGCAAACATTTTGAACAAACTAATATTTAACGATCAATCGCGTCTTTTGCCTTGAACTAACATTGACCTAAATTTCGTTTTACAACCTGCAGCCTCACTTTATGATGATGAATACGAGACAGGAAGAAAAAAAAATAGTAACACCACCATAAAGCTTCTTCATTTCACAAAGGTTACCCAACATCTAATTTAACTCCACTGTACTAAATATACAGTGCACTATTTAGCACACAATTCGAAAAACAAACATTACTGTATGCTTGTACATGTAACTGTAGTGAAGTACATCTTTGGCGAGGAATTACAACCATAGTTCCTAGAGAAGGATAACGATTAAAAAATTGTGTATAGAACTTTTTAAAACCATACGTTCGTTGCCATGGAATAAAAATCAATCGTTCGATATAACAGTAGCCATCTTTTCTGGCATAATTTATACCGAACAAGTTCATAACGACTGCAAAAACTTTTAGTTTTACAGTGCAGTAAAGAGGAATTTTTAAAGCCACAAGACATTTGTTTCATTTGCATACAGTAATTATGCTTATCAGATGAATGTCAATAAAAAACAATAGAATGGTTTTAACTTTCCGTGATCAATTAATAAATTCAGATTTACTTTTTAAAAAAAAAAACTCGTTTCTTATTATTATTCAATTCTTGACAAATTTATTCATCGTGCACAGTTTGGATAAAGTATAGTATAAAGACACTACAGAAATGTTTAACGATATCACCAAAATATGGTTCAAACACAAAGATTGATAAAATATCCAAAAAATGACAAGAGTTTAGAATTTTAATTTACTAGAAACGATAATTCTTAAGCTCAACTATACAACACAGTAAAAAAAAATAAAATACGATAGGAAAAGACATGCTAATAGGAAAATGTAATATAAAGTCTAGCATGCAGTAAAATAGATTGACTTTTTTTTATAAAAAAAACAACAACAAATAAATGACATTAAAAACTTTCAACATTTTTCTTAGATGCTAAATTCATTGTACAGTAGAAAAAATTGCTCTTCATAGTTTCATGCCATTTACACAAGATTATAATGCAATTCTTCATTGTGTTAATGTAAAAATAAATAATACATTAAAAAACCTTTATTAACACCTACTTAAACTTTATTCGGTAATGCACATACTATACTGTATTACTATTTATGCATTATCTAGTGTCAGTAATGCACATCACGGATGAATCAACATAATGATAATTTGTAAGCAAAACGCTTACTAAAATGAAAAATTCTACAATAATCATAGGTGTAGCCAAGCGGTTTACTTAGCAGTAACAAAAAAACAGCTTGTTATTAAAATTAAATTAAAATTTTGAATTTTTGTATTGTCAATTTTTAGGTCAAATTTCTTGTTTTGCTACAAGAAGGTCAATGGAGCTGAAAAGAAGTTTGTATACTGACAATTTATAAATTTTTGTAAATACTACATCATATTATTATTTATCCAAAACAAATCCTTGCAGACTCGCATTTTCAGCGTACCGATTATGTTAAATCCTGCAAGTCATAGAATTTTGACATAACTTTGTTTCATTAAAACTATCTTTGACCAAAACTTCCATAAGCTCGTAAGATACTGTAATAATAAAAATCGCAAAAATGTAAAACATACAAGTAGAAATTTCTCATTGCATTTTTTGTTATTATATAGCAGATTTCTAGTACCTTTTGAAATTAACACGTCACCATAATATAAATTGCACTTTGACTTAGGTTTTTCAATCAGTCAAAGCAAGAACTTCTGATAAACTACTAAATGTGATAATGCTATACATATAGTACAAAAATATATAAAACTTTACTGCATAAACTGATTACACAGTAAATATAACAGTACAATATAAAAAACTGATATAATAAAATGAAGTCTGACCGATTTTTGTTCACGTGTTCAACCAAAGTACTTCAGTATTTAACTTTAGACTACGTCATCTAAAACGTTTTTTTACTGTCGATTGTTTTATCAGTTTCATGTACCTTTCCAGTTGTCAACTTAAAGAAAACTTTGGTATATACAGTATTATCGATTTATACCTGACAAACAATAATAGCTTTCCGCATGACAATATGCTTTATCAACTACTGCAAAATGTTATTATGGTGTAACTTAGCTTATAAATAATATCTTTTTCACTAATTTTGACAAATAAATTTATTCATTATTTTACACTTTAGTACTGCATTTGTTAACTGCTAAGTTGATGATTTTTACAAATTTATATCAATAGTAATTTTGAATTTTTCAAGCATCGTTTTCAGTTTTGTCCTGACTTGTATTCTTTTACCAAAATAATATAAAACTAAACAATAATAAAAACTTTTATTAACGATAAATATAAAAATACTTTAATAGTCTCGAATTCACTAAAACTAAATATTAAAACATTAAAATTTCATAAATGCTGTATCGTATACAAAAAAAAGGCATTAAGTTTGAGAAAATTTGTATTCATTTATGAAAAATTAGAGAAAGTGAGACCCTAGTTACAGTGTAAGGTATATAATTTTGTAAATACGCTAAACAGTACATACTGTAAGTCGACTATGGATAATAACTGCACATTATAAATATAGAGAATGAATCGTCTTGTTGTCATGGATTTTTTTTATCTATTTAACTGCAAGGTTAAACTGCTTCGTCAACCAAATTCACATTTTTAGACCGAATACAAGATGAATAATTTTAGATATTTTTCCCAGTGCTGCATGAGATTCTTTTCATATTTTGGCAGGAACAGCACTTTCTCTAGCACTTACTGTATGTTTCACAGCCTTAACCGATACGACGATATACTTGAGCATTTTATACGGTTTTAATGGCTCTTTATAATTACAAAGCCAATATAATCGACATTTTAAAACTGCATCTACCAAATAATGATAAATACAGCGATAGATGTACAACAATCGATTATCCATGTATTGATTTCGATTTTTGAATTGTCATCAATAACTATGGTCTATATTAAAACACAGCAGTTTCAGCATAAACTATTTAATCGTCAACGCGCGATCACTCTTTAAATTATTTATAGAAAGCAAATAAGAACTAAAACTCACAGAAGAGACTGCACGATTAATTTTAATTAGTTATACGATAAGCTAATTTCTCGTTCCATATACAGTAAATTAAATCAATTAAACGATTAAATCCTACAGTAAATCTGACACCGATTCATCATGAGTTCGAAGTTCTGATAATAAACTTACAGTCTGTACAAGTACTGTATATTAATACATTATATGACACGGGTACAATTGGCCGCACACGACCCTGCATTTTTCAGGGTTAGATTTAATTTCTTCAATTATTGCTGACAGTGCAATTTTTAATTTAAAGATTAATGTCGAAAGCATTTAGTACACTACAAGAAATTTAAACGAATAATTCCAGTAAATTTTACTTGGTAACCAAAAGGATTTTTGTTGTACTGCAGTTATCCATTGACCTTCTTCAAAGCTTTTCAAAATAAACAAACTAACCTTCACTAAAATTGCTACAAGTACATTATACAGTATGCATTCAATTATTATTGAAATATTTATTTTAAATTATACGTAAAGAATCGTAAAACTTAATAAGTTGAAAGCAAATTCACATTAAAAATAGTACAATGGTAATTTTACATTCAGTAAATGATTGAAATGTAAAAATAATGTTCTCGTATTTGGCTAACAGCTTTTTTTTCTGTCAGATATAGATAATTTCAGTTGGGAATTCCTTCAATATTCACCTCAAACTACAGTAATCAGCTGTAACAAAACAGCTGATGTTCATTACGGCAAAAAACCGTTTGAGCCTGTTGAAAATACAATTACAGGAATTCTTATCTGCATGTTTAAGAAATTTTGCAATGTAGCAGGCAATTCAACGTGCCAAAATATTTTTATCGTTTACATAATACATAAATTTTAATCTCATTTCACTACAACTGAATTAATCAGATTTATAAAAACAAGCAAAATATATTGCTGAAATTGCAAGTGTTACATACTCAATCTTTTGAAGTATGGAAGTTAAAAATACATAACGCCTTAAAAATAAAAATTCCTTTTGCATAAGGAATTTGTACAGCTGTGAAAGACGCTACTACATAAAAGCCTTACACATTCCCACACCATTTTTACTTTTTTTATGATATTTCTTACTATTATTACTTTCTGCCAACCCATTTCGTTGAGTCTATGACTCACTAATCTGCCATCACATTGCCTCTTTAGATCCTTTTCAAAATAAATAAATAAAAGTTTCAAGCAGCGATGAGCTCCCACATCCACACACAGAAAGAATTCACTGTATTTCCTTCCTGAATATAATACATTGAGTAAGTAGACTAGTCTGCAATCTGCGAACGTCATGATGCTTATTTTACTACCCGTAAAATGTTTGATCTAATTAATAACTGAATTCTAAACATTGTATAGCTTGTCTGTCATTTAATAAACAATAAACCACGAATGCTTTTAGTACATGCATGATTCGCAACAAACGCTTTATCAAAATAAAATAAAAATAATGTACTTAAACATTTGGTTCATATCCATAGCTATAATTATTATTATTATGACTATAGTCACTAAGTGATGATGTATGATTAATATGTTCAATTTATTATTTTAGGCATTAGACTCAGCTTTTGAGCAAAATATTCTATTTTAGAGCAGAAATTAATTTAATGTTTGGGGAGTTCCATTAGTGTTTTGAAAACCTAATTTTTATTTTAAAAACAAAAATTGATTAAAAAATATCAATATCAATATGAGCATCATATTTTGTTCCAGTGACTTACTTCAACATTGAGTTTACTAATTTTGGCAATTTAGATAGAAATTGAATGACAGTAAGCAGTAAGTTGCACAAGTTAAAACTGTATAATTAATCAATGTAATTACCACATTTAGCAGTTGGTGTTCTTAATTTGTGAGTTTATACGAGCTAATTTTAGCATCGTAGTTACTGGTATAATGTGTTTATAGCGTTTTAAACTTATAAATTGATAACATAGAAAATTATAAATTACAATAATCTAAAGGTAAATTATAGTTCAAACTGTACACAATTATACTGTTATTAGATACAGAACTGTAGTTGCAAAAATGTATAGTTCAATCCAAACTGTATAAGATGAAATGCAACTAAGCTGTAATGATTGATTCTAACTTGAAGCAAAATCTGAACAGTAAATTTGTGACTTAATGTTAACAGTGTCTTTATCAGCAAATTAAAACACATCAAACTGCAGCGATAATTGAATTTAACTGACATAATGTATAGCGATAGTTTTCTTTGTAGAATCGAAAACTTATTTTATAATTAGTATGATTAAAGAAAGCCAAGACAACTTCAACCACCGAGAAGAGCTAATGAATTTATCGATAATACTGTATAGACATTGCAAAAGCTTTTGAAAATTCATGAAATCACCTGATATACGGTAATACAATTTGTTTGCAAGACGTTAGTCGCCAATAGTTATAATAATTGTTTACTCATTCAAAATATCAAATTGAATGTGTTAAAGCTGTATTTAGCACACTCATGTTTAAAGATGTTTTTATCATCATACAGTATCAGCTAATCAATATTATGAAAGTCTCTTAAGGTTTTATCTTTTCAAACGATCATATCAATTTAATAATCGATTAAAATTCACAAAAGAAAGAGCAAAGCGGAAATTGCATTCGTGAATTGAACTAAGTTAATACAATATATTATTTATGATTTTAAAATAAGAGTTAAAACACTCACGTGATATGTCATTGAAGTTCTCCTTCGGTCGCTGAACTGATTGCCAATACCTTCCATTACGATTTTATTATTATATTAATTGTATTGCCGTCTAATGCTAGATTTTTATCTACGCGATTGTAAACACATTATGACAAAATAGTAGTACAGGTTGAACGCGAAGAGTATCAATCAATTAACACAAAATTATTACAATACCAGCCTTCGCGACGCTTTCAGCAGAAATATTTTCAAGAAAAAATACACCTACTTAGCGAGCACTACCGATTCATACGAATCGTTCCAGCTCTCTGAGTCTCTGTTGGAATGCTAGTTTCAGCTCAAATTGCTTGGTTGCGCTCCATTGAATTTGAGTAGCTACTGTATTTAAACGTTGCTATTGTAGCATTAGCGCTACCAAACGCTTAATAACCAACTTACCCAATCAGTTATCATACCAAATATTTTAATACTGTACTTAAATCAATTTAAAATCATGAAAACATTTACTCGATTATAGCATAAATCAATAAATATTAAATTAAATAATTTAAAAATTAGCCAACCTTAAAGATGCAACAAAATTATTACCGGTACCGTGCAAATCTTACAGCCTTTTGACTTGCAAATTGTTGAAGCTATAGCGTCGTTACTCAGTTCAGAACGATGAAGCGCTAATTATAAAAATGAAAATAAACGCAGTAATAAATACTACAGCATTATAATTAAAAATACAATACAAGTATCTGTAATAAAGTGATTACAGTCAATGATTTTACTCGGGTTCACAGCAAATTTCCTGGAAATCCCTTCCATCACTTATGTGACAAACCCTAATAAATCGGACCTAGTCCATTGCACATGCGAAATCTGTCAAACGAGCCTTTTTTTTTTTAAATAAAATATTTGATAATGAGACCGTGAGATTTCTTGGTTTAAGATTTTATCTTACGCTACAAGTTTAACTTCATCTTAAATTAGCGGTCATACTGTATAATTATCAATAACGTTATAATGTAATGATTAAATGTGCTTTTGTTAATAGTAGTAAGGCGGTACGTCTTAAAACACTTTCTATGTTTATAAATAAAATTCACAACACTTAAAAACATTCGCCATTGAATAAGTTTTAAGCAACTACAAAAATATTTTGTTCACAAAAATAGCTTAAGTAGGATTTTATAACATTTAAAAGACATTATATTGGCTAATGTACAGGAATTGCAGATATTTTTAAAATTTTAATGGTTTCCTCAAGTAATCAATGAGATCTAAAAGCATAAAACGATGTTTGCAACTTTTAGAATAGCCTAACTACAATTGTGTTTAGGGCCCATAAGTATTATTGATCACATAGATATAAAACTGCTACATTAATAACTTAATTGTGGTCAAGTTACTAAAACTTAAAATCAATGCTTCACTAATTCATTAAAACATACACTACAACAAAATATTACTGACAAGTTACTGTATACTGGTTTTATAAATGAAAAAAATACTGGTTAAATTGGAATTAATACCCTGTAACAATACAATAACTAATCAGTGGTGTAAAATAATCATTTAAAACAGCCATTTCAAAAAAAAAATTAAAAAAGCTTATGTGTAACATCTTTTCGCAAATTTTCAGAGTCGAAATTTGATTTAATATACTAAATTACTTAATCACGAAAAGAGTTCAACTTCGTTGTACATAAGCGACACTAAAAAGAAGAATTTTGTCATATTTCATAATCACAAGTCATAATATATGATTTATGGTCAAACTGAAGCGTCACTTTGTATTTTTTTTATAATTAAGCGTTTTTGCAACCTGAAATCTCGGTGGGACTCAAAAATGGTAAAACTTTAACTAGTTCAGTAATGCCCTGATTTATGCTAATAGTACTTCGGTAACCCAAATTTTTAATCTTGGCATACGAAACAGCGTAGTTTCTTTCATCTCTATCTTCACCACTGCAAGACTCGTTTACAACAGTGTGCGGGACTTGTTTGGCTATTTCCATGGCAGCTTGAGCTTTCGATATGTTTAAATCTTCGTCTCCAACGTTGAACACATCCCCTTTCATCTGATCGTAATGATCCAAAGCAAAAACAAAGGCTCTAGCTGCGTCTTTAACGTGAAGAAAAGTACGACGAAATGCACCTTGGTAAAGATCAAATTGTCGATCTTTTAGCGCCCTCAAAGTCAAATCATTAATAAGTAAATCCAGCCTCATGCGAGGAGAAACCCCAAACACAGTAGCTAATCGAAGAGCAACCCCACCATGATGTTGTACATATTCTTCGCCTTTTGCTTTTGTTTTGCCATATAAAGTAAGGGGTGAAATGGGTGTTACTTCAGTACAGAGTCCATTTTGAACAGCACCATAACAAGAACCAGTAGAAGCATAAATTAATTTCTGATCCGACTTCAAGAGCTCAGTCACGTTTCGAGTTCCTTCTTCATTAATCGAAATCGCAGCCTGCAATTAAAAACATATTGACAACTTGATAACATTTATATAAAAAAAAATGAGATAATGCATATGCTAAACATTAAAACCAAATCATTAGACAAAATTTTGTAGTGTAATTCCATAAAAGAAAGCGAGAGGAAAACTTTTTAAAATTATTAGAAGCAATATCTTTTTGGTCAATGAAATTGTGAACTAAATCAAAATTACGCTTAATTATGCTGTATTTTATTAAAAGATTAGCAAAAAAGATGTTATTCTCGTATGGATATTTTAATGTTCTAGCATACGGTACACTTTCACATTAATAATGGCACTATTACTTACCTGTGGATTTAAATCGCATGCAGGATACCCCACAACCGCTGCCAGATGAATCACAGCATTGACATCTTTCATGGCTTTAGCTAGAGCTTCTCTATCTCTAACATCTCCTTTAATAAAATGTAAATATGGATCGCTCACATGTGGCAAAAGTGGTGTTAACCCATAAGTAAACAGATCAAAAACTGTAACTTCATATCCTTCGTTGAGAAGCAGAGGTATCATAGTGGATCCCAAATATCCAGCTCCACCGGTCACCAACACGTGATTATTTTCACGCTTATGATGACCATTATTCAAAATTGGTGGTTTGTAATGACCATTAGTAGGCTGCTGTTTAGTAGGAGAATGAAAACCATTCGACATCTTTATGGCAACTAGTTTAAAACAAAAATTAATAAATTAATAATTTAAAACCGGAGAATTTACGAGAACATTCAAATATAGAAACCGTATATACAGTATATCTACACAACTTTTTGACGCGTTGCCAATTTTAATGTATTAGTTCGCTGGATATTAATATCTTGGTTAATTAGTTTTAATACGTAAATGAGAATTTTCATATCAATTAGTTTTGCTGAGTCACGTTTACACTACGTGTGTTGGATTTCTTCCTCTAGATGAGTTACAATTCAAGGTTCCCAGCATAGATAGCCAAGTTTTTAATATTGGTAATGTATAAAGAAAAATGTTAGGAATTTTTTTATTTGATCTAAAGAATTTGGTATTGAAGTACCGGTTATATACTGAGCACTACAGCTGTACAGTACAAGTTTTATTGAATTTTATGGTTTTAATATGGAACATTTTACTTTTTATTCGATATGATGAAGTGTCTTATTGAATAAATCAACTACCGGTATTTTAAAATTAATTAAGGATTCAGATCAGACATCAGTTACTGTATAATGGATTTAAATGGTCATTTTAGCCAAAGCGTTGGATAATCGTCGATTTGAAAGAAGAAAAAAAACTCCATTAGACAGTAAGCGATGAAATGCCAAAAAACACATTTTTATTGATTATTGGATTTTTTTATTAACTGCATGTCTATTGAAGATACGGTATAAAAATCGACCAAATAATTCATGACATTTAAGAAAATGTCGATAGACAGTACAGTATCTAAAAATACCACAACTAAAAGTTTTAATGGATATATATGTCCCTCCTCCTTCAACAAAGACGTACGAAAGACTTAATCCCTTTAACTTAAAATTTTTATGAGAATTATTCTGATACCGTTAATAAGGCTTCTCAACTTTCGGTCATTGAACAAAGATTTTTTAAAAGTTGATTTGAATACAAATGTCAACGTTCAAGCGACAAACAGTCAGCTATTAAAGCCATTTCAAGGTTTAGTTGGAAACTTGGAATCTGACCTTACTCAGTCTTCCACATTTTCTTTTTTTGCTTTTAGTAATTAAAATTTATCGCGCAAGTTTATACAAACTGGGAAGAAGAATTAAATACCAAGAAAAAATGTGGCTATTAACCCTTACTCTAGCCATATCAAATTAAAAAAAGGACAAATTCCAACTTCGATAGTACATATGTCATTATTTATACTAATTTAAGTATGCAGTACCGTAACAAAATATTATCAACAAAATTTTACAGTACAGAATATTTATACAGTATGCTTATAATTATGTTAAGATAATACTTGTACTGTAGGTCTGTGCATCCCTAGTTTACAACTACTGTACCAGTACAGACGTTAAAAAACTAAACTATTAGTCTTGCAAACGTTAAAAGTTGTCTCAATTTCAATCAAATAATTTTGTTAATTAAGACTTGGTAAAAAATCTTAGCAAAGAAAGTTATCGGGTTTCACTTTCATTCTTTAATACCAGGTAATATAATAATGATTAATTTGATATTGTATTTTGATTTATTGTCATCAATTGCTTTACAGTGCAGCCTACAATTTGTAATAAGGGGCATTTCTATTGATTCTTCAAAATTAACCACAAAAATTGACGTAAAAAATTTGCTGCCTACAAACAAGTTGATAAACATAATTGAAATTTTATATATTAATTCAAGTCTCAACAACCCGATTGTTTGCTAAAGAAAAACTAATAGCTAACCACCTCTCAATGAATGAAGGATTCGATATAGCATTTCGCCGGTTTTCACTAATACTGGTCACCAATATTAAAACTTTACACAATTTCCAGAAAAATATTCATTTAAAGACATTAAATATGGGATCTCAGTAATAAATATTTTGTTAGCTTTACTTAATGATAATTTCTAATTAAATAACGTTTAAAAAACAAAGTGAACATCTTACCTTAAAAGCTGTTTAAATAGATTTCAAAGCTAAAATCCACAGTTTCTATCTTGGTCACGCTGATGCAAGCGGATGGCTGACACAAAACCTATTATAGAATGTCCAATTATTAAAATAGAATTCAAAAAAACAATTATCATAGTAATCACTTCTGGTTAGATTTAAATGACTGATAAAAATACTTGGCCGGACTCGTTAAAATTAATTTAGACTATGGAGCTTGCAAGTTTCGTGCTTCGCTCCCTCTGTATCATGGAGAATGCAATCATCCTAAGCTGCTGCCAATGTACTTGCCTAGAGAGCGTTACCGTGGCGACGGAATTACGCCACTCTTTCCCTACAAACCACGTGACTATAGCTTCAAAGGCGCTAAATTAAAATCAAGGAAATTTATATTAAAAATACTTATTTAATAATACAATATCAAGAGTATACGGTACTGTATCTTCTTGATAATATGGTATATCGGTAGAGAGAAATTCATTTAATTAACACCAAGATACTGTTTATAACGAAATTATATTCATTACACATCAAACTTAAGTACAGTATCTCATTCGTTTACAACAATGTGTTTTGGTTCGGTTGTTTTACATTTAAAACTTGTACTGTAAATTAGCCGACCGAAATTTAAATATTAGTATCAAGTTATAAAGAATTAGTTTGCTGCTTAATTTAATACGATGAATAAGCGTTATTTTTTTATTACATATACATCTTTTTTTACCGGCTTTTTGAACTTTGAAATGCTCTTAATTCTTACTTTAGACAGCATCCAAATTACAGGGTGTTCATAAAGTCAATCATTTTCCTTAATAATTGCATGTTCTACCTGTCCTGTATAACTTCTTAAAATCGTCCAAAGATTTTTAGAAACATCCTGTAGAAATTATTGGTAATTTAAATGTCAATCCGAGATGCAAATTATACAAAGAACCAGTTTGGTAAGTTATATTTGAAACGTAATTATTGTTTTTATTTTAATATAAAAACACAATTCAGGTTAATATACAGGACTCTTGTGAACGCTCAAATTAATGATACCGGTATTTACGCTAGTAATGTATTTTCGGGAATGTTTGTGTTATTTTTTTAGTTATTTATTGATATTGTCACTGCGAAATTTTTCAACAACGTTGTAATAGATTCATGTAAAAAAGGTATATTCATATTTTATAAATAACACTACACGATTCGATCGCTTTAAATCAAAATACTAGTAGTAGTATTACAGGATTGAGGAGGGAAGAAAACAATCCAATTGGATGCAAACGAGATCCAATTTACCACAAGGAATGAAAATAAGCGTTCTTACAACACTGCGATTGGCATATACATCAAAATATTATTATACAACTCGAAAGCCTCGTTAAACCGCCTCGATGTCTAAACAAATGCGGAAAAATAAGTTTCCAAAGTGAATACACATGTACACACCATCGCTAATCGATTTCAGTAGGTGGAACCATCAGGTAGTAAAACTGCCTTTTTTTTTTAGGAATATTTTTCTATCTTTAGACTTGTACTTCAATTACATTAAATGAAGTAAAACATTATCTATCAAATATGCTTTTAGTGTCATTAAATTATGCACAATCAAACTAGTAATATCTTTTTTTTTTCTTCATAAAAAATTATTAAAAATAATCTATATCTAGAGTTTTTAGTGCAAGTAGATTTCAAAAATATATTTAAAAAAAATATTTAACTTATGGTTAACATAAAAGAAAAATATCCACATAATTGGTTTTATAAAATGGGAAATTATAATGATGTATTATACGTATGAATCATGACATCATATCAATAATAAATGACCACAACTACGGTATATGCAAATTCAACAAAAATAAATCTGTTTTTAAAATTATATTCTGTTTGGCCATACAATAATAATGAAATCACAACAAACAAAAAACTCGTCAATCACTACTGTAATAAACTGAGAAAATAATGTTGTGCAAGTCAACGGTAGTTAAGTGTTCGCTATTGTGGTCTTTTAGTAGGTTAATTCATGGCATTTTCTCTGTCTATTTTTGACAGTAATCAAACAACTTTGTGCGCAATTTACAATTTTACATTTTCTAAAGTAATAACCGTTAAAAATCATCAATTTAAATAAGAAAGACTTGATTGTGATCGATGAGGATCATTGAAATTAAACCGTTTATGTTTCTGTACATTAGTCATTGTACGTACCGATACAATGGAATAAATGCTATCGAAGATCTTTCAGGAAGCACTTTAAATTATCAATAGCTTGATGGAGGCACTGCCGTTCTTCGTTTAAACCTTCCCTTAAACCAATATATTCCTATAATATATAATTTTATATTTTAGCTTCAAAATTAACACACAGTACTCTTTTTAAAATATAAATTAAAAGTCTAGAAGTTCATACCGCCATTCTTTGGCTGAGCCTCTCGGCTGTATTATTAAGTTCTCGATTTTGTGCTAGCAGCCTAGAACACTGCTCCGACAGAACATCTCGTTCAAGTTTTTGCTCTTAAAATACAACAAAATTTGTCATTCATTATTAGCTTATCAGTGAACACACATGTTTACAGTTAACCATCATACTTTTAAAAATCAAACATGTCTAATTTTCATCATTAAGCACAATAATGCAAAATAATTTAGATTGAAAGATGAATTTGGCTTTTAGAAAATAAAATAATTGAAATTAAAGAACGTAAACTAGATTAGAAAATATGTAATAAGAGACATAATGTATTTAAATTTAAAATCTCGTACCTTGTTGATGCTTCTGATAAGCTGCCATCAACATTTCAATACCAGGCCAGCTAGACTGGGATTCGACGCCACTTTCTACATTTAAAGGCGATACGGTTCCATCAGAATTTAAATGTCTGCTTCCAGCGTTGTTATCTACATCACTATTGCCTACAAAAAGAAAGAATTAGTCAAGATTTACAAGTCAATTCAGTTTATTTACATACATCTTTTATTAACTGCCCTCGTCTGGAGCAAAACTGACTCGTGAAATTCTTGAGCAAAATCACGTCTATATTTTTTGTACTGTTCATTATTTACGCCATCCGTTACTCTGTTTTCAACAGACTGATTTCGTTGTACTGAACTTGTTATCCCTAAAGTTAAATCGCCATCTAATTTTATTTACAATAATATAAATAAGCAACACATAAAAAAACCGAAATTAAATTCAAGTACCTTGTCTACTCAATTCGTTTGCCAGATTGTCACACACCGTTGACGATATGCCTTTTGAATTTGTGACTATTTTACTCGGTGGATTTTCACTTTCTGTATGTTCCCAGTCAACTTTCCTCTTTAAATTTACCAAAGAATTTACCTCTAATAACATTAAACAATTTAAATACAGTTTCTTTATAATCTTTTTAAATAATGTCGAAATAACCTGCTGGCCAATCTGAATCAGCGACGCTGCTAGTAATTGCTCTTACAGTAGAGGGCAAAGCATTAGAATGACATGGAACAGCATAACCATTTCGGCGCAACTTCTCTTCGACCACAGCTTCAACAATCTTCTTATGATCTGGATAAGATACAGTTAACATTATAAGCTCAACAGTTTATTAAATTCCAATACCTTCCAATTTGTTAGGCGGAACTAAGAGCAAGTTGAGATTTAGAAGAAATTGCACTTTTTGCGTTATATCAGACTCACTTCGAAGTTTATCAGACGCAAATTTCGTAGATAAAGAGGTATTTAAAAACCAAGGTACAGATTTCTCTTCAACCTTTTTCTCAGTCACAATTTCGCAAGTACCATTAAAAAAACGATGACGTTTCATGTAGCGATCAAATTCCATTTCTTTTAACAAAAACAACAGTTTTATTATACTAAAACTAAATATTTTTTTTTATAATTGTTACCTCGTCTTCTTTTATGTGTTGTTAAACCAAAACAAGATAAAAACTGAATTTTCTGTTTTTAAAAGATAAACAAGTTATTAGCTTTTCAGTTGTATTGACGATAAATGATACAAGTTTTAAATACCTTTTTTGAAGTATCTAAAGGCAGTGGAGGACCACTATAAATAATCAAATTTTGGTATATACTTTTGGAATTATTCACATAATTTTCTTCATCGTCATCATCATCAGAATTCTCATCCTGATTATTCAATCTCCTTAATTTCGCACGTTCAGCTGCTAAATCTAATTTGCTTTTCACTTTATCACAAACAGCTTCTGGACAAATTTTTGCTGATGGAACGATCTGATCACATTTTTCAAATTTCGTTATTTGCCTGGACGAGGCATGACTAAAACGTAAATATGGATCCCAAGAAGGAACTGTCTCAATTTCTTCCACATTATGTACAATAACTGATGCATCGCGATTTTCAGAATCATTAAGTTTCCCTGAAATTCCATCCAATGTTTTAGAATAGAATGATACTGGAAGTTTTTTCTTTCCTCTCCCATCATCGTCATCATTTGCTTTTAAAGCATCCTTTTCACAATTTGTCTGAGGTACTTCAGAAAGTTTGTGATTTTTTACGTAATTATTTTCAGGAACGATATAATGACGAGACAGTGAATTATTATTATTATACACAACAGCATCCTTCAAACGCGAATCTGAAGTCCTTGACAATTTTTTAGACACCGAATTTGTATCACTGCTTTCATATTGACCCGTTTCATAATTAGAAATCCGTGATTGTTCTCTATCAACACTAGGCGATTTCTCACGATTATAAGATGAAGACAAAAATGTCTATTAATAAAATATATTGAAATCATTATTCATAAGAATATAGTTCCAAAAATAAATCATAGATTACAAATCAGAAATGCCATTTAATAAAATAAATATATTTCCTTCAACAATAATTCATAACGATTAAAAAATAACTTTTAGATCCGTTTTAATTGAAAAATTTAGAAATATTACCGTGCTATTTTCGAATTTGTAAAATTAATTAGTTTAAATTTTCTTTCACCTAAATAGATTTAGACTCGTTATTACGCTACTGCAAACAATTTTTAAAAAAATAACATTTAAAAAACTTACAGCACTTCTAAACTTTAGAAAACTATCTGAAAACAATTACTTACACTTTATTCAAGGACTGGCATTTCTGTTAATTAGATACTTTTTACGTTTATTATATACCTTGTTTCGATAACTGTTTGAATAACTACTACTTCCATCGGTTCGATCATTCAAGTCACCTGGAGATTTACTATGCCTGGAAACATGAGCAGATAACATTTCGACTGAATTTTCTGCCGATGTTAATCTTGACGGAGACGGCGAAGGTAACATAGGCCTTACTGGTGATGAACGGCTAACTAAATCAGCTCTGGGAATTCCTTGCGTTATGGATCCGACACTTCCGACTCCTATCAAAAAGCAAGTTATAGATGAATTCCCACAAATCTGTATAATTTATTTAAAATTATAATACCTGGCGATTCTGTATTTGATCCTAAAGACCATGAATTTCGTTGACGCTTTTCCTGTTCTTTTCCATTTATCGCACCATTAATATAATCTACTTCTCGTTCCTGTTCTCTCTCACGCCCACGATTTCTTTCCTGATCAAAAACGTCATATGAACGCTCACGACGTTGTTCTTCCAACTTGAGCCTACTACTATAAAAAAAAAATCATATTTTAAATTAAACTATTATTTAACTATATTAAACTATTTATACAAACAATAAATTTAACTAAACTAGCCTTTCTTGAGCAAGAAGTTGTGATCCGGTAGGCGACACCAGACCAAGTGAATGAGGCAACATTTCAGGAGTGTAGCGAGACCCAGGAAAGAAAGATAAGGCATGATGTGGTGGCAAGACTCCAGGATGTGGAAGAGGAAACAATGGCGGTCTGAATATACTACATCGCTCCAAGTACAATGGATCATCAAGCCTATAAAACACTTCAATATTACAAAAAAATATTGAAATTGTTTCTAGTGCTAAAATAACCTAAAAGATGGATGCTGTAATTGTGGAGGCAGAAATGCAGCAGGATGATATCCAAACGGAGATGTGGAATCATAAGTTGGAGGAATATGCGGTGAAATACCATGTCTTAAATCTTCTGGAGACGGTCTATATGGTTGAAAACTACTGTTAACATTTAAGTGATCATCCAATCGAGAGGATACAGACGTTGGTGCTTGATGAGACCTTTAAAACAACAAAATATTGTCATACGAACAATATTAATCAAAAGAACAACCTTCTGCTCACCATGAAGGTGACAATAACCTGAGTTGTTGCGATGGAGGAGGTCTATTAGATAGATACCCAGACTCTTCTCTTCCCCGGTCACCATAGTAACCGCTACCACCTCCTTTAGTATCGGAAGGTTGATGACTGGATAAATAACTTGAAGCGGTATTCTTAGCAGGCGATGAATTGATATCAACTCTATCTCCATACAACGGCGGTGGGCACCCTCTACTAAGAGAAGCGGATCCGGATCTACCACTATCGTCAGGTCCTGGGTCGCCATGAGGACGGTGTGACGAGTAACTGGATTTTTTGGAGTCGTCATATAATCCTTTACTAGATCCTCTAGAGTGAACGATTACCGGTCGTTCAGAGTTCTAATTTCAAGTAAAAAATAATGAAAGTAATCAGAAACTTAAGAAAAATTGACTTTCTATACCTTTCGGCTGTCATTATAATGCTGATTGGACGCTAATGTTACAGTTGGAGATGATGAGTAGCTAACTGGTGGAATGTGCGAAGCCGTAGTGGAAGATTGTGACGATGAATGAGAATCGTTCATGAGAACTAAGGAAGGTGGACCACGTTTTGGTGCCGATGTTGGAGCGGGAGAATTTGCTGGAGATATAGGTGACAGTTCTTTATCTAAAAAAAACCACACAAAGCCGATTGTGAGTATACAATATTGTTTGACAAGTATAACGCATCATACCGGTTATAGGGTCAGTAGCTTGTTCAGCTAACTTCCTCAATGCAGCGGCAAAACTCGAAGTTCTTGCGTTTGTATTGTGCGTTTGAATACCAGAAGTTCCGCTGGGTGAAACTTGAGCATGGTGATGATGAGAAGGAGGAAGTGATGGTACAGCTATCATATTTCCACTATTTTTACCACCACTCGCTTGAGTCACCTGTACAGATGCTTTTGAGCTGTGACCCAACCCTAAGTAATAAAAATGTACGTAAATGTTAAAAACTAATTAACAACGATTTATTTAACATTTCTGAACTTTCATATCTGCGACAAACCAAACAAGTACTTAGATGCTGTATATCATACGAGCATAAAATTGTAAAATGGCACATGTGTCACAAGTCAACATCCGAACAGCAAAAATAGCAAATATTTAATATTGGATTTTCAAATAACTAAATTAAGTGTAGTACAACGACCACATGTCATATTAAGAACCTTTGCAACGCTTCTTTGCCAACAGAAGTATTCCATATGTTGAATTTGGCACTTGTATATGCTATATATTCGTGTTTATAAGAGAATAAATACAATGTGTACACTTGTACATTGCAAACACAGCTACGTATTGTATAAAACAAGCTCAGCATTTCAATTTAAACGATTCGCACGTTTAATCTAATTAATCACATTGTGACAAAATAAACATTTACATTGAAAACTCGTTTTAACAAGTCATTTAAATAACGCTTGATAGTCAATTAGTCTTGCTATAATGAACTCATTGTCACAATTCCACTCGAATTGCAGTATTAAAACAACTCAATTACTTTAGATTATCCGAAATTTAAGATTTCCAGACAGAACTTTTCACTTAAAACGCAAACAACTGCAAGTTGTTTTTATCAACACCGCGAAATGATGAACATGAACAAAATCAATTCTTGATTTTCTTAATCTCTCAAACAGTCGGTCGATTTGTTGCCAAGAAATAACGACTATATAGAGTATTTAAATGCGAGAACAAACAAACAATCTGATTGCAGCGGAAACTAAAATGAGCTTCTATTTAAACATCAAGAGAATGCATAGACACACCAAGTATAGTACATAAAATTGAGAAAGAGATAGGTGAATGGGGTCGAAAAAGAAAAAATCTGTTATATAGCCGTGTATATGCATACAAAATTGATTTTTCCATTTCCTTCTCTAGTGAATCCGCAAAAGAATAAAAGATGTTTGCGTGGTGGAACGGTTCACCTCCTCTATACTAAACAATAGACTACTAACAATTATTTTATAAAAAAAAATAAAATGCACATAAAAACAGTTCTTCCTTTTCTCATTTTGTCACTAACAATACAAATCCAAACCAATAAAAAAATTCATATCTAAACTTCTCACTTATTGCAGCATAAAAAAAGTCCTGGACCTGGGAAAATAGCAGACTTTTATTAAAATATTTAAATAGCAATGACACTTTCCCATCTAAAGAAAAAAAAAATTTAAGAATTTTAAAAAATAGCAGGTTCAATCTGCATATCAAGCGAATCTTTGGTGTAAAACGTAAGTTGAAACTCGTACCATTAGATAATATAAAATTATTGTCATAATAATCTAGTAAAGTTTATAACGATTTAGAAATATTACTCTGTAGTTAGATTTCCCCCCCCCCCCAAATTTAGACTCCATTAAAACATTATAATGTAATTGTTATTAATGTAACAATAAATTTAAAAGCCACGTTAAGAACTTATCTCCTATAAAAAAATATAAAAGATTGGAAAGTTTGATATGCAAATTAAAAAAAAGCTTCCATTCCGGTGTATATTACAATCAAATTGAACTAACTTACAAATGCCAGTATATAATAATCCGCTCCCTATAGTCTGAAATCTAACATTAATACACGAATATAAACCTGATTTGAAACTCTCATTAAATGACAAGTAGCATAATAAAAAAATTCAAAACAACAAAAGCTAATCACTCGTCACGCATTTTTCACCTTCATAAGCAAGCAACAAAACATTAATTTTGACAAAACATATCCTGCTCTCTGCATGACATCTCACGACCAACATGATAAAATACACATCACAAGCCACGCAACTTTCATGCAATCATTCAAATAAAAAACCCAAACTCAAGACATCGCATTTCAAATACAAAATATCCAAAACAGCAAAAAGAAATATTCAATGTCTACGCCCACACAGAGATCATATTCTCAGACTATCGCTAATATATAATGATCGTAACACAATATTGCAGCATCCGAATACAATTGCAGAAAAACGACCAAACAATCTTAATAATTTGGTTTTACTCTATAACTTTCAATATGCCTTAAACTCACATACTCTTATTTCCAGTACATTACAGTAAAATCAATTAAAACCACACCAATTACAATATCTGTAATACCAATGACTGATCTTTATAAGATTTTAGAAAGTTTTCTTCAATTCTGTAGAAAACGTCGATAAATTTTAAAACATCAGTAGGAAAAATTATCGGTTTTATCATTACTACCAATATACTAAACAAGAAATTAGGTGTCAATAGCTATCATCAAATATTATTAACTTATTGTCTTAAAATACAAGTAGATGTTGTCTTCATGATCGCATTGCACGTTCATGCACATTAATTAGCCACTTTAATAAAAGCTTGTCCCAGAATTAATAATCGGGATAATTTAATGCTTATAAATATGTAAGAGATGTTGGAGCTATTGTCCAGCAATATTGTTAATGTCAAAAGTTGGACCGTGTAATTGTTTTGTATAGAGGAAACGAGTGAGAGACAATTCCTTTATAAACGATAAACATCCCATTATTAATTAATGAAAAGTACGCTTTCATCGATTAGAAGCCAGTTTATGGCATCACAGCCGAGTTTGCAATTGTATTTGTTTTCGTAACGATTATAAGTGGTCAATTATGGGCGAGGACAACTTGCCACCGATATTAATAGCGGTCACGTGATTAATTACCCCACATCGAAACTCGGGTCCATTAACATTGGCGTAATGGGAAAGCAATGCGGTGTATCTAGCGCTGAGTCGCTTGGCACTTTTAATCTATCGATTGAATCCCACATCACCCCTAAATTACACCATATACTGTATGGCACACTCTCGTATTTATGGCTATCCGCGCGCCATTAGCAACTTCCCCTTCCATACAAGCACATTCAATCGATAAATCCATGAAACCCTATAATAATAAAGGACTCGTTTATAGTCCAATGGGTGGTTCCGGATGACTCGTTTAGAACAGTGACTGGAATATTTGTACAATCCATTTTTCAAAACGTCCGCATAAAGAGAAAAATATTCAATGCATTATAGATATGTATTATATGTATAAAGTATGTGCGGTTGGAGATGCCAGACCATCTCAGTACAAATAAATCTATGACCTCCAAGGTCATCATCGAGTCATCGTTTCAACTCACTACAGTATTTCGCTTCTTTACTAGTCATCATAGGACCAAATCCGTTTAATACGCTCGACATTCCTGACCTAAATAACCCTCCACACAGTGCCGTCTAAAGACACCAAAGATCCATCAAATTCCCTCTGTACATTCCACAATGAAAAAAGATTTTCCTAGCATTTACTACTCTGTGCATCTTTTTAATTTTTTTTATCACCACATTGCACGTTGGTTTTTATTCTTAAAAGTAAGCCATTAATAATGCAAAATAAAAAATATATTTTTTTGTAAGTTAAAAATCAACTGTTACTAAAGAGAAATTTAACCGTGAACGAAAATTTTAGCCTCATAATTTTGTCAAATTGACTAATTGCACTTTAAACAGAAGCTCAAAACCACTGCATGAAATTGACCAAAACAGTCAATTTGCTTTTGTTGTACATTTTTATTTAAGTTTAACTAAAATAACACATCTTAATCTTGGAGTTACTACCACATAAGTCATTACCGTACATTACACAACTCGCATACAAAAACTAAAATGGCCCATTTATCAATTTTTTATGACATGATCTCTACGCTATAGAAATGGCATTTGCATGTTTTCTTAATGATGCGTAAAATGATTTTTTATAAAGTCGAGAGTTTTCAACTAAATGTTCATTATAAATGTTGATAAAACCGTGAAATGTTTTCTAACGTTGAATGCAGCCGAGCGTGAATTGCAAACTCTTAGCTGAAAAACATAAACACAAAAGTCGTAACTATCTTTTTGTGCATATTAAACCATCAGAACTGGCGTTAACTCGCAAAATTTTAATACAGCCACTTATACACTGTCTAACGGACAACGACTGATCAACTTTTTCTATAATAGGCGTAATAACATGTTTTGCACCAGACAGTTGATTCCATAATCCCAACGATATTTATGTAAATGTTAACATAAACTAAAACATTTTCAGTTTTCATGCATGCACCTAACGAAAGCTTTACGTAGTTTTACAAAGAGAATAAGTTATTCAAAAGCAACTAAAAACCCGCATTATAAACTTAATTTAAATACAGAAATAACAAAAACCAAAACTTCACCAAGTGATCAGTTAATTTGACGCTGCAATACGGTACCAAAAATCACGCAAAAATTATCTACAGTAAAATAAAGAAATAACTGACAGTTTAAAAATATAAAGTTTGATAAAAATGGATATTAATTTGCACGGACTAAACAATAATCGATTGTACATAATGTATAAAATACTACATACCAAACTAAGATAATATACTGTATAAATAAAAAAATCTATTATTGTTCAATAATTAGCTACTCGTTCTCAAAAGCTCTTTAATCTTCTGTTCAGAAAGCTTTATTAACAGGAGACCAAACGTTTCTCAAAGCGAAAGTGACTACATTACTAGCAATTCCTTTACAAGTGCGGTTATTGTTATGTAAGTTAGAAGTCGTTTAGTTATTGACAGCAGCCCATTCAAAATTTTATTTCAAATTTAACAAAAGAAGTTAATTTTTTTTTTCCGCAACAATCTCCCAACTATAGTACAATTACCGGATTTATATATCAAACTTACGACATTATCATTAAACTATTGATCTGTATAAACTGCAGTTCCCCCAAACGACAAGATTTTTAAAACAAAAAAAAAAAGATTAATACGGTAATAATAAAAACGCCCACAGACATGTTTTAAACTTATTTCAATAATACGACTACGAATAAAAGTTAAAGCAATCGATCGATTGTCAAGCAGACTATAATAAATAAAAGTTTAAATAACAAAAACTAAAAAAAAACAGAATTAGATACCAAAATCAAAATTTATATTCAATTTCAAATACTGCTAACACAAACATGTATTTTCTTTTTAAGCTCAACCATAACAGACCATTCAATTAAGAGTGAAAAATACTTCAAGGTTCTGTCAGAATCTACTTTTGATGACACAGCATCTGAATCTTCATCAAATTAAACTGCATCAGTAAGGGGAAAAAAAGTGAAGAAAAATGTAAAGTTGTGCAATGGATAAAGGCAGATAGATGGGTTGGATATTTTCTATCATCAACTGACACCACTTAATAGCAACTGTAGCATATACACATGCACAAGTCAAGGACTTCCGAGATCCTTCTCGCCTCACTTTAATATCGATTTTTTCAGGCTCAACCTACGAGTATACCGTATTATATCGTGTTGTAATATAATGTACCTGCTGCTGTTGAAGCTGCTGCTGCTATCTAAATGTAACAAATAAAAACACCCGCCTTCAGTGTAAATATATAGTGTTGCGAGCCGATAATACAATGAAGGGAAAAAGCAAACAACTCGAGCGCAAAAATTAAACACGACCAATCTCCTTCTTTCACCCCTTTAGAACTAAACTGTAGTTCGGATTTTTGACAAAAAAACTACTGTACTGTATGTAATTTAGTCGAGCTCTATGCAGATAAAGCAAAACACTCAACCCACGACTTGTGACTTGCCTAAAGTCTTGCACAACGCCATTCGAAGAACATACAGTACATTTGATTTGCTTTTTTTCTTTCTTCGATTTTTTTTGTTGGCAATAACTTTACCTTCGTCTTTAGAAGCCATCGAGATACAACACAGATATACGACATAATTACTACAGTTGGCAATGCCAAACGGTCACTTTTTATCCAACATGGCTTAAATCTTTTCTATCTTCTTTCAGTAAAAACTAAACAGGAAAGTTTATTATGGGAAGAAAGCTAGATATTTGACATTTCAGATCTAATAACTAAACGAATTTATAGCTACCAACTACTGCGCTAGACAAAAATTGCACACAAAAACATTAAAATGTTACATTTAATTAAATTGTCGCTCAGGAGTCAGCACGTTATTTTATACGTCTTCCTAACGCAATAATGTATAATGACTGCATTGCATTTAAAAGTATGTTTTCAGGAGCTAGTATAATCACTGATCATGGGACACCGGTAATAGTATCAAGTCCTACAATGGTCTTGATAAGGTACCATTGAGTAACAACTTAAGTAGCAATAGTAATACAGTAGTAGAAAATAGACTTCTAAATCATTGGTAAACTAAAATTTAGTAAATAAACTGCTGAATACTGGATTAAGTAAGACCTTACTCAACTAACATTAACTTGGTTTCATTTTTAACTAAATAATGATAAAAACTATTACATAGTTATTTAACAAATGAATACCGTATTCGAATATATTACTTAAAAGCAGAGAAAACTGAACCTGTCACCTTTGCGTGACATTTGCGTGGCAATCTAAATTATCTGTTAGTTTATCTGCTGCATCCGACATCCATTATAACCACGTGTTTATCTGCGACAACTCAAACATTTGAGTGTAAACATTCAAGGCACAACCCTCGATCGCATATGGCAGTTATCAACCACGTTAATGTTCAAATTACAATGCATAATACGCAACAACATGCAAGTGTCTCACATTCGTATGCAAGCATCGATTGCAAATATTTAAAAAAATTAATAAAAGAAAAACATTTATATTTACTGCTTTCGTAATTGATACACGATTTTCAAGATAGAAACCATGAACATTCAGCAGGAATACAAGTTATAAGCTTACAGATTCAGTACGGTATAACAAAACGGAGAATATACTGCGATTTCAATTACTGAAAATAATATTCAACACTTGTGTACTTCTAGAGAAGTAACATGACCCAACACATATGATTGCAATAACATCCGCACCTGTTCTAATGGGCCTTACTTTATTGTAGTATTCTCCCCAAATAACAATATCCAATTTTCTTACAGAAGCTTAAAATGATCCAATGATAAATTGAAAATTTCAATAAACAGCTATAATATGTTACGATTACTTAGTGTAATGGTGCAAAAGTGTATGGCATATTTTAGTTAAAGCCAATTATAAAGCAATGTTGTAAGTAAAATTACAATAATTACGGAACTTATGATAGATCCATTATGTTTACATTTTAAAACTTTATGAAATTGAGCACTCAACAAAATATTTACAAATCAAATCCGATTACTACTCGTACTAGCATATAATCCTCAAAAAGTCGTGTTTGAAATACGATAGATAAACCAAAATAATATTTTACATTACATTTTAAGCGATAAATTTGTGTTTATTCTTTACAAACAAATTAATGAAGCAACACAAAACTCCAATAGATGATAAAACTTAAGAGAACCATATTTAATACTAATTATCCTTTTAAAAACCACGTTTAAATTAATTTTTTTTTTAGTTTGTTAGCATCAAATTGTGAAACAACAGTAAAACACTGTAATTATCTCAATGATACTTATTGGTCAATCTCAGTGAGCTACGAGCACGTAAATCCCCCAATTGGTTTAACCATAAATGTGTCATATGCGTTAATACCCGCTGGGCCAGTATATAATGTAACTTTTCAGCTCAACTTGTCATATAAATCACATTTTGAAATCGATGAAGAATGTCGTTAACTTTAATAAATCTTTAAACGCATAAAAAGCCTTATGCTGTTTGTCCAACTTATCCTGGCCATTTTAAATATATGAAATCACTATAAATTGTTAAGATCAAACTGTCCTACAAAATTTCTGTAATAATCCAATAACCACAGAAGCTACTATAAATATCGCTTACAGATTTTATAACCAAAACTTGACATCCGGTTACGGTTATTGTTATAGTATTACATAAGCAAAAAAGGGGTTTCCAAAAGTAAATATTCAAACAACGGTATTTAACGTGTATATTAGCCAATATTGCTTTTGTTCTGGCAAATATCTGCCGACCACAGTGATTAAAGAGAAAGCCACGAAAAAGAAACTCGATTATAAAGTGCAGTTAGAAGATGGAGAAATAAAAGATGTGACGGAAACACTACTGCTCTCTCCTATGTACAGTACTGTACACACATACACAAGTACACATGCCACCCGAAACCAAAGATGGCCTTTCACTTGACCCTCAATAAACATGGCAAGTTGATCTTTTGTGGCCTTTTACATAAACAACCTCCGCGCACGCCCCTTACACCCCAACACTCACAGTTGTGTCTTCTGAAAAATGATAACGCAGTTTCTCTCTTTCGTTTGACGACCTTTTCTTAATCGGCAAATACAGTAGAGCGAGGTGAAAGGGAGAATATTCAATGCAATGTGTCTTTCATAGTTAGACAGGGGTTAAAAACAAAGGTTACAAAAGAGAAAAATTTTTCTGAGGCTAATAGTTATCGAGCACTTCCCATGGCATAACACTTGATACTTTCGTAATTACGAAAATTTACTACCAAACAACTCGACTATAAGAGCCAACTTAATCGTCCATTAAACAAAGTCTATATTGCTATGCAGTATTAGAATGATAAAGATTTGATGGAAATAAGAAGACGTCTTAAACAGCACAAAACGTACCATGTGCCAAAATTAAGCAGTAAACCAAACTAGGAATATTTGAGCTAAAAACTAAATTCCTACATGTTCAAAACTGTACTACAACTTCCTAAACATGAACTAAAAATTAATGATAATAGGACAAGAGCTTATGCTAATACTGTATTGACAAAAATGTTGCAAGAACTTGCTATAACAATACCGGTATGTTAAATCTCATTACACAAAAACACTCAAACGTTTGCCAACATTAGCACACATTGTTATAAAGATGAGCATGAATACTAATATCCACCAACTTGCTCAATAGCATAAATCAATATTATATATCGTCACTGTAGATGCAACATAACGAATCTCAGTTTTTCGAATTTTTCAGGAGAGCGAAAAAATCATCTTGTTCTTACATTGTCAGCCTGCATAAACCATGTTACAAAATCTTAAATTCTAGAAAAACTAAGTGGAATTTTCATGAACTTGAGATTTCAGGGAGATTCAGCGAAACATTTTGCACATCATGATAAGTGTAACTCAATTTAGCCCAAAAATGAGTTTCGTCATGTTGCATCTACAGTGACGATATATTTATTTTATTTTTGTTTAAACAGTATAAAATGTTCGCTATTAAAATTGTCCCAACATTCACTTACAAAAATGCCATTCAATGGAAACATGTCGAGGTCAACCAATAAAATAATACGACATTAATCATATTTTAACTATAGTATAATTATGCATGTTTGCATTACAGTGCATCTGCCAATAACTAATACAACTCGATGTATATCAGCCATAAAAATAATTATTAAAAGTTATTATCATGCATTTCCATTTACACGTCAACTGCATTTTTATGGTTGGACTATCACGTTCAAGGCTAAGGTTATAATAATTATTATCGCTGTTATATAATAAATATGCTTATAGCCTCGTCTGCTTTCACGCAATTGCTCTTAGAAATTTAGCATCAATATATTAATAATCGTAGTACAGCGCCATTATACAGAACAAGTCATCGGCAAAATTAGCCAACATGAAACTTCCAAATAACTTACAAGTAAACAGCCCTTACCTACAACTTTATGTTGACCAGTAAATGTTAAAACATTTCTGTATACTAAAATAACCCAAAACGATTGGAAACCACAATTAAGATGGCAAAATAAAGTAAAAGTAAAATCAATTGAAAACCACTTCTGTTTCTCCCTATTTTAGTGTGTGTGTGTGTGTAATGAAGGCCATTCGCAGGAAGTTGAGAACAATAAAAACAGCGAGGGCAAATACAGGTATTGGCAGTTAATTGAAAATCCCATATTAAAAAATATAATAGACCATTGTTAAATGATGCCTAATAGTTGGCATGACATTCGTTTTGTTTGATAAACGGTTTACCTTGATAACTCCCATTAGATCTAACTAATGAAATATGTGAGGGATGGATAATTCCACTTGTGGCCGTAATAGGAGAATGAAAAGCCGTGTTAGTCGATGAGTGTGAAAGGCCATAGCCTTTAACACTCCGTAGAGATGATGCAGAAGACACCGTTGCATCATGATTTCCGTTTGAAGATCGGCTTGACCGCCGATGATGATGATGGTGATGGCTACTACCACCGTTGCTATTACTGCTACTGCCGTTTCTTCCTCCGCCGCCGCCACCACCATGGACACTATTGCTACTACTAGTGCTGCTGTTATTACTACGATTTCCGTTAGCAGTTGAGGAAGAAAGGTCATCGGAAACTATGACTGGATTGACATAAAGATCGCGGTTATAGAAGCCGTTAGTGACCGATGAGACACCGTGAGTTGAGGGTTGCAGCGGTGGGGGTAACGGCCGACTGCAAATGCCATCGGTATTTGCATAGGTGGGAGCCGACAAGGGATGATGATGGAATTGGAATGGATAAGAAGGATGGAGTGGATAACATCCGTTAAATACAACCACCGAAGAATGACTGTTTAAATTGACAGCCATCGAAATTTCTAAAACTTTATATAACTAAATAAGCTGTAACATTTTTCACAGATATCACTCGGTAAACTTAAATGCAGATGTTTATCCACTGTCAGTACCAGCAGCATCCATGTACACAACAAACTATGTGTCACTTCCACAATATTATCTAAATGCACTATTCAGGTGTAGGCTATATTATATGGTATGTATTAAGAAATAGAAATTGATTGCAGCCTTTAAATCCCAGCTGCTGTTGTCTTGGAAATGGGATGAGCGTGGTAGTCAAATCTACGGTATATGAGAGAGTGCTTTAACCCGACAAAGCAAGACACATTTTTATACCGTAGAATCATGGCTGATTACCACAAAGTTATGAGAAATGCAATACGGAAAAAATGATCACCTATTTAGAAATCCCATATAAAAAGGAGATCACGTCGACACTTCAGTTTCGATCGCCGTTTTCTATCATTGACGACCGTCAAACGCGTTCATCTAACTCGCGTTAAACTCCATCAAGCGTCAGCAGACAACATCTAGTAGCATTTAGAGCGGCATGCAATATAATGGAGAACTAACAGAGCGCTCTGCTCTACAAATGAACTAAAAAATCCTGCCTATTCTTACACAATTTGATTAATGCTCAGAATGAACGCCACCGATTCAAGCGCCCCCTTTTGTCGATTTCAAGTACATCTATAGACTATACCACTATCTCACTTAGTAAAAAATGCAATTAAATTCTTATACACTATATTTTTTAAATTAATATTGACACATTTGCCAAATGCAATTTATATACAGTAGCTGACAAAAATAGAAAGTTTAGGTAGAAATAATAATGCTACAACTTCCTTAATCGATATCTTATTATGCGATAGAAAGCTTCCATTGTTTAAACCTTGAAAAGGAAATATTTCCTCATTATGTTGTAAATTGAATACCAATTAAACGAAATGCTATAAAAATATTTAACATTAATAAACATCCAGTTTAATACTAATAGTTTTTTACTCAGCTTTCCCTATTACATTTGCATTATCTCAAATACTGTCAATTGAACTAAATTATTGACGTTAATTACAAACACGTACAATTTCTAATACGAACAGCTGTAATTATTTGCAAAACTATCCTAGACTACTTGAAAATCTATAAATTATTAAATTAACTTATCTTCTAAATACTGCAAGGGCAATATTACAATAACTTGTATGTCTTCAAAACCGAAAGTGCACTAAATTGACCAAACTCGCATTAATTAATTGAACTTAGCATGCCATATACTAATTACATAGACTTAATTAAAACACAGTGCCTTATTACTTAGTGATGATTTTCAAAACACCGAGTACAAAATATCGATAGAAAACTACCTTTCAGATTTTTTAACAATAAATTTGTAAAATTATAACAGTCAAAGGAATAGAATTTCAATAACATGATCTATCACTAGAAGCACACAAGATGTTATAGAAACACACGGCTTGTATGATAATTAATCTCAAAGCTGTTATTACATCCTCCATTAATTATCAAATACAAAATGAAATCTAAGATGACAGGAATCTTACAAGATGTGTATAGTGTTGTGTGGGTAGGTGGTTGTTCGTCAATAAGTCTGACGATAATCAGACAAGCGCTGAGCGAGTTTGAGTTTGCGTCTAATCTTCCCCACTTCTTCACTAGAGCGAGCATCAGCAAAGAAAAGTCAGCGTAATTGGAGTAATGCTACTTTTCTTACAACACACAGTTTGGATTGAGACACTAGTCTTATTTTCCAAAATTAGCCTTTCATCGATTGACAAAACATCCTGCGACCTGCTGAACTGAGATTTTACGTTGGGATTTTCGTTTATTATTTTCTTAGAATAGATTCAGACACAAGGTCGCAGCCTAATACCCATATTAACAATCCACTTTTGTCAAAATAATAAAACGTGACATTTCCGTTGCCTATTTACTTTTCCATTTTATCGATTTCCTCTTTTAAAATCGAATTGATTAAATGAAAATCCCCACACGCGAGTGTGTTAATAAAATTTAAGCAAAGAGATTGTGCTCAGTGCTCCTTTACGTTAAAAGCTGTGAAGCTTAATTTGGAATCCAAACAGAAAAAGAAAGAAAAAAATGGGGAAAAAAAGAGTGGAAAGCGAACACAGCATTATCAGCCATCGATTTCGATACGTGTTACGAATTTACAATAATCTATCCAGCAGTGCAAAGTATTTAATTCAATTATTGTCAATGCAAAATAACGAAGGATGTTTGTTGTACACGTTTGTTGAATAGTTATGCTCAATGAAAATAATGTTATTCACATCGACTGCCTCTTTTATTGTTATCTCGATGGTTGAAAAAATTTCAGACTAATACAATGAAATGGTTACAGTGTTAAAGTATAAAAATAATTCCTGATGGAGCGACTCATCCTCATCATTGCATTTCATTATTATTTTTTTCGTTTAAGGTGTGGACAATAGCAACCTTTAAATTTTTGTATACAATACAAACAATAATAGCACCAAGCAACACATTCAATCATTAAATTAAACTTGAGTAATATTTTGAAAAATTAAAAGCTCCATCTCTATTCATGGTTGCATGCCTGCATTTTGCAGCTGTCTAAAACCGTTTAAAAAATCTGATAAGCAGAAAGTTTTGAAGAAAAATGTGTTCAAAACTGCAAATTGATGTGTAATGAACAACCGTTTCTTAGCAAGGTCATATTATTAATTTGCCTCTAACATCCCACACTGAAGGGAGTATTTAACTGTATTTATGAATGGCCCAAAGCAACTAAATTCTGCGCAGTGTGTTGTACGTGGTCATACAAAGAAAAGTCTTTCTTTACAAACAATTTTTTTTTAATAAAAAAAGGCAATGATTTTCAAAATTATACACATTAAGAAGCTAAGTAGGTTCATACAACTTGAATAGCACATGCTAATACCACTCATAGAAAAACTAACCTAACCTTTGACATCTCTCTCCTCCCTGTTTTAAATGAAACACCCTCATTGGGGTTGAAGGGGAGAGGTCCTGGCTTTTCTCTTTAATCAGTTCAGCTGGGGGTTTATTTTCAAGACGGCTAGCAGTCAAAAGGTCGCCTAGCTTTCACCTAAATTACAATTTTACAACACCCCCTGTATATCCTCCTTCACGCATTTCAGAACAATGGAAATTACTCAAAAACCACGCAAATTATTCCACCTACAGCGGAATTTCATCTATCGTTCTCAACCCTACAGTGTATAACTTACTATAAAGTATATCAATCTACAGTATATTAAACTTATTTTTGACATAACTACATGGTCGTCTTATTTGTAGACGTAAAGCATTTCCCAACACTAGCTACTATTATAATAGGAAGATTATGACGTTAGTCAGTAATTGTTATTAATTAGACAGCAGCTGATTAAATATATTGGTTGGCAATAGTTGCATCTGTTTGGTCGAGGATAAAAGAACCTGTGTACAATATAAAATTAAGCAAATGCCAAAATATTTGCTGTCAGAATAAATTAAATTGAGTTTTATTCTTTTAATAACACACAAGGCTGTTAATACTGTGGTTTAAATGTCACGAATTCAAAAAGTCACGAGTTCGTCATCGTTTTATTCAATTTTGTAAAAATGACTAAGCTTATTTAAAAAAAAATTAACGAATAGCCAAAAGTGATTTTAAAAAGCAATTAAAAGACGGAGAAACACTAAATCATGTTATTAAAATTCTTAAGAATTTTTGTAGTGATCAATATCCTCAATTAACAATATTTATTAGAAGTCCAAAGCGCCAAGAGTAAAAAAAAAAGCTGACAACTACTTGCTGTACATTTGTAAAATATCGTCCGATAATAACAATAATAATAAAAAGATGGCAATAGCAGTTACAAAAGCATCGTCAATATCATGGACGTAACAAAGCTGAAAGCTGCTAAGACTTAGGAAAAAGCAGTGTAATAAACAGAAAGAGCAGGTGAAACGATGCATTTAATGGCAGCTGCACAGTTCACGTCTTCACTAATGATATTACGGGGCGTCATTTACTCGATAAAACATTTTTCGAATTGGACACTTATATTCTACCCTTACTATCTACTGAATTACGCTAAGTTGATAACTTGATAAGATTTTGGAGATTTATGACGCTCAGTAAAAATTTCTGACTTCAAGCCGGAAGAAAATACGCAATATTATACTTTTTGCGGTCGATTACATCATTGACATTATGAGTACTTGAAACATTGTTAAATCATCCACTGTATAGTAAGTTGGTAATTCGCTGAATGTCAGACTAAAGCAATTATTTTAAAGCTGCGTCAATTTATCACAGTTTTACTAACAAAATGCTAATCATTTAAGCAGAACGAAGATGATATTAAATCTTGTATTGCAATCTCTACAACTTGAATGATAAGTAAAAAAACCGAAATTTAAATGCAGTTTAAGTTAAAATAACATGCAATCAGTCAAAAGACAATTTGTATATGACTATTTAAAGTGATTATGGATGGACAATATCATTGTTTACAATGATATAACGTACCACGACAAAGAACTGACTGCCTATGTTTCTTTTCCTCGATTAACAAAATCCTAAATTTTTTTGTGTGTATTATCGTCTAAACCAGTGATTCCCAAAGTGGTCTATATCGACCCCCTGGGGTCGATATAGACCTGCAAGGGGTCTACGTCAATGGAAAAAAAATTTGGGGGTCCATGAAGTGAAAATGGGGGTCCACGACAGTAAATCTCGTATTAACAGATTGTGATTTTAATATTGGTATTCTGTAAATAAAATAATCAATATATTAGCATTTTTATGCTATGTAGAAATTGTTTGCTATGTAGCATATTTATGCTATTTTTCCAACTTAAACTATACTTAATTAACATGCTAAATAGCATAAATATGCTCAATTACAGTAGTTCTAGCGCATGAGTGCTACATAGCATATCAATGCTATTCTTCAATGTTAGAAGAATAGCATAAAATTGCTAGAAAATAGCATACATTTGCTAGAAAGTTGTAAAGAGCTCCCAATCATGTACTGTTTTTCCTATTTGTTTCAATGGGGATTTGTCTCGTTTATTTTAGTTCAGTGGTTCCCAACCGGTGCTCCCCAAGCACTCCAAAAGTGCTTTAAAAAATTTTAGGTAGAACTGGTACACTGTATTTTTCAAATGTTGGTAGGTTTAGTTTTAATCGAGGGTGCACCCCGAGGTTTTTTTCTCTCACAATAGTGCTCTATAGTTCAAAAAAGGTTGGGAACCACTGTTTTAGTTTTTGAAGAAATGGTGCCAAAATAATACTGAGACGATTTCCCATTTGTTTCAATGGGGATTTCTCTCGTTTATTTCATTTTTTAAAACAAAAACTGCCATTATAGAAATGAGACTAAATTGCATTTGATTCAATAGCAATTTGTCTTGTTTATTTCATTTTGTAAAACAAAAATTGCCAATATCAAAATGAGACTAAATTGCATTTGATTTAATGGCAATTTGTCTTGTTTATTTCATTTTTTAAAACAAAAATTGCCAATTTCGAAATGAGACTAAATTACATGTGATTTAATGCCAATGTGTCTCATTTATTTCATTTTGTAAAACAAAAATTGCCATTATAGAAATGAGACTAAATTGCATTTGATTTAATAGCAATTTGTCTTGTTTATTTCATTTTTTAAAACAAAAATTGCCAATATCAAAATGAGACTAAATTATATTTGATTTAATGGCAATTCGTCTTGTTTATTTTACTAAGACATTATATTTACTTTCTATTAGTTCTGTTTTTATCGGTAATTAAGCATTGAAAATTATTTGATAAACAGTTGTCATAATTTATGTAACATTTATGAAAATTTGGCAAGGGGTCTACGAAAAACCAAAAAACTTGCCAAGGGGTCGATGAGCCAAAAAAGTTTGGGAACCACTGGTCTAAACTATAATAACATAGTGTTATATAAATTACATAGCGAACGTCGAACGTCACTACTTTATTACTCAGGTTAATAGAAATAAGACAAAAAATATAGATACTAGCAATTAGAAGATTTATATGTACTCACATGGGAGTCTGAGAAACAAAAAAAAATCAACATTTGGTAAAAGCAGTGTTTATTACTTGTAAACTATCTGCAATAACCGATAACATTTTGTTGTCTCTCCACAAATTTCTCCAACACAACCCTTAAAACGCGAACGTGCAACTTGCCTAAAATATCAAACAGAGGCATCGTCATTATCTTTGAATATCGACAACATCTGGACAATTTCTCAGACTAATCGAGATTATAGGACCGTCCCCATGTGGATTTCACTTACACATCTCATCAGCGTTCATTTAAGACTTAAAATATAAATTTTGTTTAGACAGAAATAAATAATGAATCATGCCTCGATTTGTGTCAAACAGAATTTCTTTTATAACGTAAAATTGGTTTCAATTTCAGGAGTAATGATTTTTAAAAAAATTCGTCAGATTGAGGTTTACATGCCCTAGTTAAATCACATAGACAACAATTTATTTGAGAAGCCAAAAATCCACTGAGAATTCTCACAAAAATAATTTTTTTATTTATTCATTTATTGACTTTAAATCTACAGCTGAGAAACTCGATCACCACCAAGTCATAAAATAACCAAAAACAACACACAAAAAATCCTCTTCCAGACTATAATGCTAAGCTTGAAAATCGATTTATTTTTAGAAAACCACCCCTCCCTATACAATATTACTACTGTACTTCACTGTCTACCATATTATACATATTCAGTATAAGCTTATTCGTCTAACAGAGGTGATCGTTGCGTTACTGGGTATGTCAAACAGGTAATGAGTCGATATTATCGGCAAAACAAGATGATGGGAATTAAATTAAGCAGATGGAAATCCACCTTTCTTTTCTTTGTGTCACGTCTAAACAGTCACACAAACAATTCTGTGCAAATAAAAAAAAGAAAAGCCCCCATTCTTATAACTTATTTTCAGTAAAAAGTCAAGAAATGACATTTTTCAAGACCAAAACGATGAAAAAGTAGATAGTGGCAAACGGAAAAATTCATCAATAACAAAATGATGATTGTCAAAGTCAAATTACAGTCCACCTTTTATAATTGCCATTCTTCAAATATCGACCTTTCTTATCTCATTTACTCAAATAACAAAGGAGATAGGTTAAAATATTACGCTGTTCCCCAATTATTACACTCTGCAGAAATCTCCTGTCAGACACACAAAAGACTTTTGGGAAACATTTTAACGCCCTGAATGTGAACGTTACCCCAGGTGTTCCCATAACAAGCCACAATGTTGCATCAAATTCACTGTTATTTATTCACTGTTTGCTGGTTCATAAAGGAAACGGCTACTTGCTAGTATAACAGTAACTTTATATTTCTCCAATACCGATTGGTAAAATCTCTCCTTAATAAATAATATTACTGTACAAAAAAATCAATACCAATGCGTACTCTCGTACGACAGTTTTCCCATCAATCACTTCCGGCAAGACATCTTATTTTAAATAACTTTTACTGACGTCAAACGACAATTTTCAAAATACCAATCATTCCCTCTGAACACATTTTACACTTCAGGCAACCAAAACTTTTTAAAAACGAGCAAATGGCATATTATACATCTCACCAGATTAACATGCTGTATTAAATTGTTGCAAAGGCCAGTTATTAACATACTGTATATATATACGTTTTCTAAAATTACAAAACAAATGTTGAAATTGATCTAATATATTGAAAAATATTATAAATATTTAAAAAAAACCCTAGGCTATGGTTGTCTATACAGCTTTACGGGTACACTACAAAATTAAACTGATTAGCAACACTCAACTAAATACAACAGCAACTTGTCTATAATAAACCACTAATTTAAATGTGATATTTAACTCATTCTTCATTACATTGCATTTTCCTTAATGTATAGGGTTTTAAACAGTAATTACACTAAAAAATAGCATTTGGCTAAAAATAATTTACATGATGAAATTTACACCAATTTAATGTGCCATTAATCCTAATGACTGTTGTACTGCAAGTTAAGATATAATTTATCGTTTTCCACTGCAAAAGATAATTACAACTCAGATTCTCACGAAATGTTATTTCTCGCGAATGTTTGACCATTAGTATCTAAAGTGAATAAATATTACTTTTATTACAAACACAAGATAAAACATTTGGTGCAGTAATTCATTTATTATTAAAACAAACGCTATTGTGATTTAGGTTATTTAGTTTTTTCTTTCGTTCTTCTCAAACACTTGTCAAGTATTAATTGTAAGAACGACAACTCCTAAAACAGTCAAATATTCAATTACATGTGTCATCTGAAACGTCTTTAATTGCTAAACTAAACTGAGAAACACAAACGAGAGCAAATTAAACACACAATCGGCTGTGCTTAATAACTGTAATTAACAAAATGACGCAGTGCACATACACACATCAAGTGGCTTTATAAAATTATTTACAAGAGTAAGAGAGAAGAAAAAACACAATAATGAAAATGATAGCATGTGATAGCGATGGTGGTCACGCAATTTCCATGCTGACGACCAAAAATCATCTGACCTATACAAACATAACTCGTATTCAGTAGTGGTGAATTGTTTCATTATGCTTACATATTATGTTTGAAGATCACTCAGACAAAAATCAATTTAGAACCCTGATAAGAAAACCAAGGAGTTTAAGGTGGCGACACCACAACAAAATGCCACTGCCACCACTACCACAGCGCCTCAGGTCAACCATTTCCTACAACCACAGCAATAAAGAAATAACAAGACTCGCCCCCTAACCATCAATACACATTACATACACCAAGATGTTTGCTAGAAAAGTACAATCCATACTCAAATCTTCACCTCCTCCATCACAAAAAAAAGTGACGCCCTGTGGTCACACGTACAAGTGATTGAACGTCTGTCAACGATTTTACTTTAATACAACTGACACTTAACACTGAAATTTTCGAACAGATGTCTATCAAAGTTGATAACCTTTAGCAAACACTGTTCAACTAGTTCTCAAAACTTGATGTACAGTACATTTTATCACATTTTTATCTAAATGCAACTAAATGGAAGCCATTTACCAAATAAATGCATCAGCAAATAAATTGACAAACTCACTTCACGTTTCCAAACTAAAAATTTCCTCCCGATAAACACTATGCAAATATCAAATTTGAAAAGTCTGTTTTAACCATAATACAGTATGTATGCGTAATGAAATATTTTACTTGTTAATTACAAAAGTATAATATTAACGTATACTAAGATTTACTTGCAAAAACAATTGAAAACATTAATGTCATTTGCGCCTTAAACTTAAAGTGTTATATGATCCTAAATGTCAAAATTGTAGAATTAAGTTGGATTAAAATGTGAAAAAAAAATTTAAAGTTGACAAACATTTCTAAGAACACCATTCTATCATTTTTTTTTTATCAAATTCAGAATTGGTGTTTATATTAGTGCTCTCTTAATAACTGTTTATGCAAGAGTTGAAGCGCATCACTAAAATTATACGACATTAATATTCATCTAATAAATTTTAGTGTTCTTAATATACTAATTATGTTAATAGATGACATAACTGGCCAATCATTATAACTAGCAATTCACACTATAGTACTGCATAAATCCAATCCAATCGTTGCTCGAACAATTATGAACGGTCGATGAATTTTTGCATAGGATATTAATTTACAATTGAATAATTTTTTGGGTGTCACGAAACTAACAGTATAATATTATAGTGTGAGTTGAATATCAAAGACAAAAACAAAGCACAGCGAAGCAGCAGTTATTTTCACTCTTTTTTTTTTACTAGTTTTTGCATGGCTAAACACGTCAGTTGAAAGAACCGCACATGCAATGTTCAAGCGTAACAACTCAGCATAAACAGCTAATATAAAACACATTTGTTTATGCTAGAACGCAGTTTACAAATTTGTAATTAGTTGAATAATGTAAATGTATGAAGCAGTAAGACAACAAATAACGAAAACGTGCAAAAGGAATATTGTATTAGAAAAAATATTTCGGTTAGAAGTTTCTTCAAATGAGGGCGTAGCTATATAATTTGCCTACGATCATCTTTTATTCACAGTATTCAGTCAAGCAAGAAAACAGCTTATGTTTACGAGATAAAGAGAAAAAATGTTAATTACAATCAAATAAAAACCTCAGATAGAATGAAGAAAAAATTGTTAAATTCTCCGTATTGTAATTCTGCGATTTCCTGGTTTTTCAAGATTCACAGGCGAGATAAAAAGATTTATTATTATGAAGTCTGGCCTCCATGATTTAATAAGCTATGTCACCGCTATTCGCTAAATGTTAATTCTCAACTTTTCTTAAATTCAATCCTAGCCTAAAATTAAGCCACTTATTTTATAAATCACTTTAAACAATTAACATCACACTTAATAACGGCAGTAAGAAAACTAAAATCAAAATTTCAAATTCTAAAAATAAAATTCACCTCCATCACTTTTAACTCAACATTCCGCTTAAATTATATCTGACACCTTTTCCCAAATATCTTCAAGAATTTACTAATCCTACAAAATTAATGACAAACTACTTTCACATTCAAACTCCCAGATTTATGACTTCTTAGCGTGCTCAGTCATTTTTACGACTTCAAATAAAAAGCAACATAATGGAGCTTTTATTTTATTATAATGTGTTGCAAGGTATCATAATACTATATTGAGAAGTTCATAACGAAAAAATGAGCTGAATAGGAAAATGATTCCATGAAGTAAATAGTTCATCAATATTATTCCAAAATCAATATTTCCTCGTAATAAAACGTTTGCATCTTACAATTTTTCAACAAAAATTACGTATCTACTATAAAACTAACATTCTATGATACTCAAGTAAAATATTTAAAACATACGATAGGCATATTAAATTTTGGAAATATTGATCGTCTTAATCAGTTTCTATAAAAATAATTTCTATCCAATTTGAAGAGATTACACCAATATGCCTGAACAATAATTATAAAAATATGTTTATTCTATATGAATTTTCGTTCATGTTGCTATCAATACCAATGAAGAGGGTATATTGTAGACTTACGAAGAGTAAATGAAAGACTACTTAAAAGGTTTTTACATTATCTCAATGATGATTAAAAATTACGTGCACAGAATTCGAATGATTTGACTTTTAAAACACAGTGCAGTGGTAGTAACTCAAGTCTTACGTCATAAACGTAATCAACAAAACAAAGTTATTTGCTCTAATTTAAGCTCAAATCACGTACAATGATCAGCCAAACTTGTTTAAATCCTTAAGTTTGCAACTACACGATGGCGTTATTAATTACTTTAATGAATTATATAAATTATAACTAACTAATCGATGAAACCAGTTCCTGTCATCCCACGAATCCACAAACAAAACTAATCAGAATGACTAATACCAAAATTAGACATTCAACTAATGTAGCCCATTTTTATAATAAATTACATTATGCTAGTACTTAAGGAAACATAAACATGGTCTTACCTAATTGCTGGCGGGTAGAAGTTTCCCGAAGACGAATATCAACAGCTTCTTCATTTCTAACTCCATGCCGGTGCTCAGGCACTTGTTCGCCATTAGCCTACATTTGAAAGTATATTTTAACAAAAGTATACAAATTATAAAGCGTAAGATGTCAATCTTACCAAGTGACGCCTAGTTTCGTTATTTGGTGAAATCGATGTCATACAGTTATATTTTCTAAGTTCGATAGGCACTTTCATACGTTCAAAATCTTGCCATTGAGCAATTAGAGTGTCAAAGCACATGAGGCACACAATCACTGCTTCACCATCATCTACAGCAATGCTTGCTAACGGTTTTGGATGCTCCACTAAAAATGGAAAATCGATCACTCGAATAGAGCCTACTCGTTTGCGGTTTGTAGTGACTCCACAAACGTAGCACACATAATCGGTGGTGTTATATTGACGAGACCACGGATTTCTATCTTGTTGACTTCTAGATGAAGATGATTCGTAAGCCCACCATTGCTCCATTAGTAAATGATAACAAAATTTACAGGTGATAACAGTTCCATCTTCGGCCATTGGCTCAGCATCAGAAGAAGCCAAATGAGGTGTTAAAAATGGAAAAAAAGGCGTTGGTCGATGAGCAGCCCCATCTTTTGATGGTACAGGATGTGAATGAATAGTGTGGCTGCAACTGGATTTGACATGGAAACCGCAAACGTAACAAACAAAACTGTTTTCAGGTAAAGATGAATTTCGAGATTTTTTAATGGTAGTTGACGTTTCTAAAGGCAACATGGCGCTCTTAGAAGGTCCACTTAAATCAAGCGCATCTGAATGCAAATTGGAAGTCGTTCTGTTGGAAGGTAAAGCCGATGGAATAGCATTTTCTGGAGAAATTTGGCTATAAGATAAGTTAACAGGAGAAGCCAATCGATTAGGAATGGTAGTGAGTAAAGTGGCACCACTGCTGTGAGAATTGTGACTCTGATGAAGACGAATATCATGATCTGGAGTTGGAACCTTAATTCTTAATGCCATGTCTACATTAACATGACTACCTCCGTTACGGTGAATGTCTGAAGAATTATTAGCTGGCGCCATTTTGCTTGTATTTAATTCATTTCGGTTACTAGATGAATAATGTTTTGATGGAATTTGACGTGATTCTTCTGATGATTCCCAACGAACAACAAGCGTAGTATAGCATGAACTACACACAGGGAAACCTTCACTGTCACCCTGAACTAATGCGGGACAAGTCGGCTTACCCCCATCTGGAAGATTGCGAAGAAATTTGACGTATCTTTTTGACACCAACTGTCTACAAATTTGGCAAACCAACTTGTACTGAGGCTCCTCACGGTTTTGTCTTAAAAATAACAAAAACAAACATGACTTCATATTACAATTAAGAAAGTATCCACTTATTATTGCTAACTAAACTTTTTTAAAATGTCAAAGTATGTATAATCATGTACACAATTTTCCAAAATGCTTCTTACAATGATAATAATTTGCATTATCAGTCAGCATTACAAATTAACGTGTTACTGCTACTAGTTTGAATGACTTTAAATATTGTTCCCCGTTTAGTGCATTTTAATGGGCACTACAAATAATCTTGACTGTTTCAATTAATTATTGCATTATAACATTTGTTTATACTTATGTATAGTTATTAATGTAGTTATACTTTGATATTTTGAATTACAGTACAGTAAAAATCATACTTATTGGCAGTATATTTTTCTTGTTGATCTTGACTTCTCTGATTATATTGTTGTTGTAAATGATGATGGGGGTGCTGATGTTGAGAACGACTATTATGGGCATGTTGTTCTTCAGCAACCGCCGAGTTACTCAGACTGTCAACATATGCATGGCGTTGTTTGTGCGCTGCTTTATAACAACTAGGGCATGCCAGTGCTTCTCCCGTGGCTGAAAGTGGTAAGGCACCTCTAGAAGGTTTAACTCTTTCTAAAAAATGTAAAGGTTGTTCTCCTTCTTGATTTGGACCTGAAAACAGACTACGTCGTTGATGCCACGAAAACTCTTGACCACATAAATAGCAAATGAATGCGCTGGAATGATGCGAAGAGGCTGATGATGGTAACTGTTGTTGTGGCATTGGAGATGGCGTGTGTGGAGACACATTAACCGGCTGTACTGGCATTCGAGAAGAGGGTGAATAATGAACGTTATTGGAATGTTTACGTAAACGATAATGTCGTTCATGATGAGGAACGTTTTGTCGTTGGAAAGTATCCCACTGTTGTAACAGGTACTGATGACATGGACCACACGATTGGACACAACCAGAGTGATCTATCGGATGAGACCTGCTTGGACGAGAGTACAAAAATAAACTGGGGAAAAATGGACAATTTGCTATCTCTTTTGCATAGATATTAACTAATGATCCTCTCAGTACTTCCTCACCGCACAAATAACACACTTCCGTTGCTGCATTTTTATCAGGCATGCTCAAATCCAAAGCTCCATTCGCTACATGTAACTCACTGTGTTTGGAAATTTCGCTTTTAATAACTTGCTCGCCTTGCCGTCTGACATCACCAAATTTAAGTAAATTTCCACCGCCCGAACTGGAACCGCTTCGAAGATCAAGTAGCAGTGAAGCAGATTCATAGGAATCTTCATTGTGATGATTAGCAGCTTCAGGCTGGTTGAATGTTGTGCTTGAATTAGAACGATCTTTATAGTATTCTTGGTTGGAAGCGTTATTTGACAATGTGGAGTTCGTCTGTAAAGTTGAATAAGCTGGCTGAGTTAACATCAAACGACTAACAGGCGTAGATTGACGAGATGAAGATGCAACCGCTGGAGAATTTGCCAATGGAAAACAATTTCCATGTTGACCATTAGGACCGCGACTCCCTCCTAATTCTGGAGAAATTCCAATTACTTGAGATGCATATTCTCCTTGCAATCTCATTTCAGCCCCAATATAATGCCCATTGTCAGTCCTTTTCATCCAGTAAATTCGTTTGGAATGAGGTGTTCGAGACCGTTCGTAAGACTCCCACTGCTGATTAAGTACTGAATAACATAATAGGCATGATAGTACCACTCCTTCAGCATCAGGACGAGACGATCCACGTGGAATTTCATGCTGCTCAAGAAATGGAAAGTAGCTGCTATGATCTCTTTGACGGGTATTTAATGGATAACCAGCGCCTACACTACCACAAACAAAACAGATCTTCTGTGACGGTGCCATGTGGTCTATCAGATGGTTGCCACCTGAGTTGCAACCAGGTTCGAGTTTGACCCTTGCAGACATCACATCTGTAGAATTAAATTACATAATTAATTTCACAATATCAAACAGTATTAATTAGCAGATTATAATACTATAATAAATTAGCTCATGAAAATAAAGATAATAGTTTAACAATATTATAATAAATAGTAAACTCTTTTACAAAAATATTTTTTTACTAAAAGTTCTTGTAACAAAACTTAGTTCTGTAGTAAAGTACTTCACTGTCCAGAAAACAATAAAATAGACCCATCCAGGACCACTTTAAACAACAGTCCAAGTCTAGTTTATTTATAATAATCCTTTAATTGTCTTTATTTTAATTTAAGTCTCTTACTTTTCACAAAGAGTTGCTAAAATCTTGACAGTATATTAGTTAGATCTTTTCTTTTAAACTTTTCCAGCTCCTCGGGGCAAAATTGTAAGTGCACAGTACGATTAAACCTTTTAAAGGCACCTTTCCCCATTTCTACTGTCAGTAAAAACTTCTAACGACAGTTACAGTACAACGCTAAATATAACTTTTGCATATAAATAAAGGCTTTCTAAACGCAATTACATTAACCACACGAACTAAGCACAGAGGCCCTATATTAAATAAAACATCAAAATTCTTATTGCTAAGTAACGTTACCGATTGTTGTAGTTTAGTTTGATGAAGTAGCGACCGACTTACTCATGAAGCTATCATCTGCGTTTAACACACGAGTAATAATTCTCTCTAACACATATACAAATTTCATTTAATTTTGATAACGATTACCAAATGTTGACAATAATATAAAAGTAAGTGTTGTTTCTCGAAATATCATCCACACAAAGACAGCCATTTTATCTTAATCTCAAACTACGGTAAAATAGCGACTGACAGCGTCTGTCATAGCGCCCTCTACTGCAACTGTTGTTCAAGCCATGGATTTCTATTTTGGATAGTAACTGTACAGTTTCAAAGTTTCTAGAAATCCTCACCCTAAAAATCACCACAGTTCCTTAAGAGCGCCCTCTTTGAGCTTTTGCAAAAATGTACATTTGTTATATTAATTTACTCAAAGGCTCAAAGAGGTCGTCTATAAGGTATTGTTAATCACTTTTGGAAAGGTTTTTCTAACAACTTTACAATTGGGCAGTAATTATTTACAATAGAAATTGAAGTTTATACTCAACGTCCCTAACTACGTACTATTTATCAATGCTTTTTTAATAAGACGGGCACGAAAAACCTACACATTTTGAACATCCCATAGATTCTCATGTTAAAAGTAGTGTGATTTGTACATTTTCCATACTAAAGGCAGTTGAAGTGAATTTTAATGTTAAAATAGTTTTATTAAATAATGTCGACAGAGTTTAAGGAAACACCATTTACAAAAACATCTGATAACTTAAAAACGTTGTTGGATCAACTGAAAGGCAAGTTACAATATATTAAATGAGTTTCGATTTCAAAGGCTAATTTGTGTTATTCTATTCAGACGAGAGTGTGGAAAGAAGTAACGATACTCATCCATTTGACCAAGATTTATTTTGGAAACAACTAAGTGAGTTGAAGTTCTAAGTAGCTGACTTTAAGTTCTAACTATAAAAAAACCGTATTTGTTTCAGTTGAATCAAGCGCTCGTGTATCTCATGAAGTGACAAAATTAAGTCTATCATTCAGTAAACCTCCATTCCCCGATTTCAAATCGGTTGAGCCTATCTGCACTTCACTGGAAATGTCATGTTTAGCTTTAGTTTCGATATTTTATGGTTTTCCTAAAACGCAAGGTTGTTATAAAGTTATCATAAAAGATTGATTATATTTATTAGTCAAATTCATTTTTTAGGTACAACTTTACGCAGCCAAATTCGAAAAACTATAATTGGAATTTTACAATCAATTGATGGGCTTGTTTGTGATACCAATCAGATTAATCTGCAAAAGTATACATTTAATTACCTAATTATTTTTGGAATATTGCGTACTAATATTTTAAATTGTTTACAGAACTAAAGAAGTTCTCCTCTCCACAGGCAGCGTGTGGGAAGGGATTGAAAGCTTAAAAACACTTCCAAAAGGTCATTTATTCACGAACATTTTTCCTAATTTTTAAGCATAAGCAATAAATTTATGATGATTTTAGATAACAAGGACACTGTACTGAAATCCATTGGAGTGAGCACTGAACTAATTGTAGATGCTTTAAACGAGCTAGAAAGTGTACGAGTATTTTTGTACATTTGCAACAATAAATTTCCACATAACTTAAATGGTCATTTTATTAGGATATTAATGATTGTTCAAACAATGACAACGATTTGGAATCTGATGACGAATCAGATGATGAATTCGGTAATCACTGGAGCAGTACAGAATTGGACATTTGTCGTTCAGCAGTAGGGCTTATAAAAACAGCCCATGCTTGTATGCGAAAAATATCGACAGTATATATATTTTATAATAATAATTATATAATTTTAAATAAATGGGCCAATTTAAACGTTTAGGTTATTTCTGAATGCGATTCAAAAAAAGTGGAACCACTCGATGACATCTATTCTAAAGTCGAACAAATAAGTCCAGCAGTTGATGATTTTGTAGAGTCACTATATCGACCAGTAAGAAAGCCGGTCATCATGGAAACGGTAATACTGTTATTTTCCCAATAGTAATCAATTTTCAATTTATTATTATTCATTTTTAATAGGCCACCAGCTTATCTAATTACCTTAAAGTATTATTATCTGCTGTAACGTAAGTATTGTTTTGTTGAATATTTTGAACGCGATAAGTTATTTATAATTGTTCTCATCATTTTCTATACTTTATTAGATCCAATAGTTTGAGTGGTAGTGATGAAAGTTGGTTGGAATTTTTATTAAAAGCAGTTGATCACAATTTAACAAAAGTGGAAAATTTAACTGGAACAAGCAGACTGGGTTAAAATCCGTATTATACTAACTATTGTAAATAAAAAATTACAAATGTCCGTTTAATTCTTTTAATGTGTCATAAGCACGGTAAGTGCTTACTTTAAATTTATTAAATACAAAGCGATAATGTATTTGAATTACCGCCATATTATACAATGAGGTTGAATATGTATTTATGTTCACTCCGATTCCCTATTGACAACTTCAGCTTCTTTCTGAGAATGTCTATCCCATCTATCTCGATGATCAATCCTGAAAGCTTAAAAAACGACCATGTGAAGTTGCGGGTTTACTGCAATTAAGGCATTCTCAATCAAATCCACCGTGTACATCAATTAAAAAGTCATTGTGTTATGTTAGTTGCTTAATTGTTTAACAATGCAAATCACGAAATGGTCTGTTGCAACTCAAATGTGCACATCTTATCAATTTCAATTTAGAACAGCATCAACATTTACAAAGTTTCGTGAGTGGTACCGAAACTTGTGGACACCCGAATTACACAATAGAAACCCAAAGCCTCCTTACAAACATGTTTGTCAGGTGGGAGACCCAGTTTTAAGAAATAAGGCTGATGAAGTTGAAATCGGATCAATTAAAAGTAAAGAGATTCAGCAGGTAGTAAGACATGAAAGTTTAAACTTTGAATGTATCGTAGTCACAACTTGTTTGAATGTAATACTGTACTATATTGCGGTAGGTAATATCATGTATGAAAGACATAATGCAACAGTATAAAGTGGTCGGAGTAGCTGCTCCCCAAATTGGAGTTCCACTGCGAATCATAGCAATCGAATTCAGTAATAAGCTACTGAACAATTTTTCGCAAGAAATTCGAAAAAATAGAGAAATGGATGTATGTAAACAGACCATCATTATCAATCCCATTACAAAAGTCATTGATCCTACACCAGTTACATTTGAGGAAGGGTGTGTTAGCGTTAATGGTTTTAGCGCTGATGTTACGAGGCACCGGGAAGTTCTTGTAACGGGTATGTAATTTCAAATTTATCATAAAACATTAAACTTACTTTTATAATGCATTGCATTACTAAAGGATATAACGAACAAGCTGAACCTATCAACTGGCAAGTGAAAGGCTGGCTAGCAAGGATAGTTCAGCACGAATGTGATCACTTGGACGGTCACTTAATTACAGATAAAATGGATCCAAAAAGTTTCCAATTTGATTATTGGTATGTTGTTAATACGACTGGAGGACGTTACATACACCGATTTAAATAAAATACTGATAGTACTGTACTGTATAATAAAATTGATTAATAATATGATTAAGATTTAACATACCGGTACTAAGTAGTAATAAAATTGTACGACTGCAGCACTTCAGTTGTTTATAAATTTGTAATTTGACTTTTACTTTTAATCGAACATTTTAGTCTTTTGACATGCATGAAAATTTAACATAATTATTCGGTATAAAAAAATCTACTGTACCAGTAGATCTACAAACTGCTGAACTAATTAATAAGGTTAATAACTTCATAAGGCACAAAATATCCATTAAGCTTACACGTTTCATACCAAATAAAATTTTGAAGCATGGATGTTTGTTTTCATTTCATGTAAACTTATTTTAATACCAGTGAATGCGTGGACTTTAGACAAGTTTACTGTAGAAAACAAATGAACAAGAAACTTTACCTGAAGCTACAATAATAATGAAATTCATCCATACAACTGAAATTCACTTAACAACTGTATAATATCTTACATGGTGACAACATTGGACGTTAATGATTAAGTACAGTGTATTAACCAATTGTTCATAAATTCCTACTTTTCAAAATTGCCGGTACTATGCACTATAGGCGGTTAAAAAATACGCATGCGTACAGTAGTGCGCATGACATGTAATCTAATGATCAGCACTGTCATGTTCAAAAATTACAAAACGCAAGTGAAACGTTCGTGCTTTATTTCGTCACTACGTGAAATTCCATATACTGTATCGTTGTTGCCATTGTAGGATTGTTAAGCTGATTTCTGTTCAAGTTGTTTATTTTTCCGAATTTTACAAGGTAAAGTTATATCTGATTGTATCATATTATTGTCAAGTTATTTAGAATGTTTTCGCCTAGTTTGGAAGATATTTTTGAGACCGAAAATTTATACGACGATAAGCATATTAACGAAATAATGACTATGGCATTATTCGAAGATGTTAACGTGGGATCAGAAGATACTGCATGGTTATCGCCAAGTAGTAATAGTAATGACGTTGATTTTGACCCGGACCTATACTTGAGCACTAATATGGATATTGGATGTGATAATTTACTACCAAAGTATTTAAGGGAGACAAAGGTCCCGGATAATTATGTTGATGAAGTTAACCCTACTTCACCTGTAACAAAATCATTCAAGTCCATTTTGGATTTTAAGCCTCAGCAAAATACGAATAAAATACAGTTATCGGTTGCATCCTGCCGAGTCCCAAGTAGTATCAGCAGTGAAGATGCTGATGTAGAGATTTTTGGCTCGCCAACGATGTCTAAAATTGTTACGCGCACTCGTGGTAATGGCGGAAGGAGGAAACCAGGGGTTTTGTCTAAACGTGTTTCGAGCAGTAATAACAGTGAAGACGACGATGAATCTTTTTGCCAACCGAATAAGTCTAAAAATGCGATTGCTGCCCGTGAAAATAGATTGAAGAAGAAACGCTATATCGAAGGATTGGAGAAATCGGTCGAATCTTTAAATTCAAAAACAATCCAACTTGAATCTAAAGTGGGCGGTTTAGAGGAAGAAAACCGTCATCTTCGAGATGAAGTGGAGTATTTGAGAAACGTTTTAGCAAACTCTGAAGATATTGCCGTTTTGATCAATTCAATTAAATCTGTCAACGAAGTTAAAAGGAAGATCACGAATGACAATTACTGTTTACAACAACACGATTACTCGAAATCCCCAACAAGTGAATCAGCAAAGGTGGCCACAAGAAGTTCAAATAAAAGAAAATTGGAAGAAACCAGTGAAAACCAAGAGAATGATTTCAAGAAGTTGAAGTCATCTGCCGCACTTGGTGGAGTTTGCGTTCATGTAAACAACGGAAAATTGGCATTGGAATGCTGTGCCCATTGCAGCATCAGCGCTTCTAACAAGGGACTCAAGTAAAATAGCATTGGAATGTTATTTTGGTATATAATATTTAATATGTTTAAAATAATATTATGTACAATGTAAGCTCATGAAACTATTCCAGGTGTGTTACAACGGTGATAAAGTTGAAGTATCAACGTTTTAGTGAACGGTTTAAAGATGTAACATTACTTTAACTGGTATTATAACGATGGTCTGTATCTTGTGTTTTCTATTACAACTGCAGCAGTCAACCACTTATTTTGCGTATAACTTCAATGATTTACACATTGTAAAACTGCTAATATTGTTCTTAGTTAAGTTTAATTTACCCTTACATTGTATGTAAAGAACATATGATTAGCCATTTCGATTCTTGTAGAATGAAAAATGCACAAAAATAATGAGCTCAGAAAAGAGAAGAATGTGTTTGTATGGAGATAAGAAATTCGTCTTCGCAAAATTTGAATATTAGGTGGGAAAAGCAAATATTAATATTTACATTACTAATTAGTTTCTGCTCTTTATGAAAATCTAAAAGTAAAAATTACAAAAAAAATATGTTAATATGAAACTATTGAATTTATTTTAGTAAAGTCGTTTTTTTTTTCATGAAGAGCAGATATTTTAAGTTGCATTCACCAAATTTATACTAATAATTTACATCTAAAATTCCAAAAAGTGCAAAATAATATTTTGAGTTTTCTTCTTTCAGATTAATAATATACTATTGTGTCAGCTCAAACCGTGATTGATTGTGGACATTTATTTTAATTAAAATCGATTTGGTAGGTAACAATTGAACCAGAACTTGTGAATTGAGAACGTTTTCAAGCAATTTGTTTTTTTGTTTGATGTGTGTGTGTGGCCAACCAAAATGTGGCGCATCCTGCATAAGACTGACAGCACTTCTTGTGATTTTGGAAAAACAAAGTTACTTCATTTGAATATTGTAAGTACCATTTTCCAAATTTGGTGAATGCAAAATATTTTCCAATCCCTTTGAATATTAAGTCATATCTATTCAATTAAGTTTATACTCGTTTAACCGTAATCGTTTTATTTCTATTTGTTTTAATCTTGTAAATCTTGTAAATATACAATTTAACTGTCGCATTAAAGAAATGTAAATATACTTGTTGATATTGCTTGGTGAAATTATTGTTATTATATTTTTTTATCTTTCAGATTAACGAGGGGTTCAACTTGCTGATCTTTTGTTACTGTAAGCTGCTTTGATATTTGGTAGGTTCATGGTTTGCCAATATCAAAGTTACTACTGTAAATACATAGTAATATGGTTTAGCATATTAATACAGTGTTTCCTTGTTTGGTTTTGGAAGCATTGTAGGAAGCTATATAAATACAGTAGCGTTTTATTTGTATTTATGTTGGCTTACAGTAAGTATAATAGAATGTATACAGTATAATCATTAGTAATATCAAATATTATGCACTTTAAATTCACATAGAATAATCTAGAAATATACAGTAAAGAGCTTGCAGGATCGAACTACTGGCAAGTGATAACTAAATGGCATTGATCAAAAGCGATTGATGTAAATGCAGTTGATCAATGGTTTGTAATTGTCATTTGCTACTAAATCGAATAAAGCGAACTAGCATATACAGTAGTATGTTTTGTTTTCTATTATTGTTTACTACACTTGACTGCAAATACAGTTGTTTTGTCAAACATGTGAATATTAAAATCTACGTTTCTTAATGAAAATTTATAATGAAATGACGTAAGTAATTATGGAATAATAAAGAGTGGGGTCTAGAATTCAGTAGTTACAAATTGAATTGAATGGATTTTGATCAGCAGCGATAAAGTGGAATACTACTCGTAATTATTCTTTTTGCGTAATCTACTCTCTCACTTAAGTAATAAAAAATGAACTTTGGCACCCAGCAACCGTTGTCAGGAGGCTACAACGCAGAAGCAACGCACCAATGAGCGTTGAGATAATTTCTAAACCTTGGACAAGAAAATAAAAATCGAAAACAACAATGGCGGGTGTTCACCTGACTAGCTGAAAGGTATCTAAATCTTATGGTAATATCCTACTTTATTAATTGTATCGTTTAAAATATCGTGCATTCCCAATAGCGGAATTGCTTCGTAGTAAGTTATCGATATTACTTGATCAGTTGTCATAAAGTATTGGGAGTAAAAAGCGACTAAAACAGTCGCAGTGACATTTGGTGTTTTGGTGGTTATTTCCCGAATTGTTTATAGTTGGTTTTATCACCAAATGGCCTTACAATACTCCTTCGGGGTTGAACAATTTAATTTCGTACCTAAGCGCATAAATTGGAGACCTGAGTGGTTAACATCCAAGAAGAAATCTTTTTTATTTTCGAAAAGGAAAACGATACTTAGCAGCCCGCCTACCTGGACCTGTTTGTTCTAAAAAAAATTTAGTTCAGTCGTAAGTGAAAGTCATTCACAAAAAACTGTCAGTTGACGAGATTGACATTGCCACTGAAAACATTTAAAGTTTGTCTTCGAGTGAAATTAAGACATCTGGAGGAAAAATAAAAACGAACAAACTTAAAATCAGCTGGAGCGAAACAGGAAGACAAATTGCGTAAAATCGTATGTTTAAAAGAGGTCATCGAAATAAGTCAACATGAAGTTATTAGAAAGTGCTACATTTGAAGCCATTAATTCGGCGCTTACATTTGAAACTGGCGACTGTAAAATAGTCGGAAGGTAAATAAATTGATAGTTAATAGACTAACGGTTACTAATCTCATTTATATATCCTGTTTAGAATTGAAAGTTATTCCTGTAAAATGGTTGGACAGGATAAACGTTTATTTAAAACAATGAATGCTGAGCCGGGAACTAGCCCCCATGATCTTCAAGCTTTATCTCCACCACAAAGCACATTGGGCCTCAGTCCAAATAAATATTATTTTGGGTAAGCGTAAACGAAGCTTTAGGGAAGCTTAAATATTACGTCAAGCTCAACAAATCCCCTTTGGCAGATTTTTACAAAAATATTTTTAGCTACCAGCTGTACAGTATTAAGTTAATTTTTTCACTTATTTTGTTTGTTATTAGGTCAAACGAAGGTCAGTTGTGCGACACAATTAGTCGCAAATCCTTGTTTTATTTAATTTCAACTCTCAACGCATCATTTTATCCTGACTATGATTTCAGCGATGCTAAAGGTCACGAATTCAGTAAAGAAACTAACGTCACGGTAGGAAAATATTTCATCCATCAATTTCAAAATCAGGGCTCGATTGCACAATACAAAACACTTAATCGGTACAAAGTTTAGGACTTCGTATTAATTTCATATTTGATTGTTTTAATAATGAAATTTACATTAGCTATCATATTCAAGCCTTAATGGAGCCCTGATTTAGCCGATTTCATTTTCTCGTTAAAGTAATGTTAATTTGGTATTAAAATCAGTTTGTAGTGAACTCTATCGACAATAATTTGAGCGCTAAAGCTCGTGACGCTTACAATATCGTGCGACCTGAGTTATGGCGAGTGGTGGATGAAGAAATTTCATTGAGCGAATGTGACGTTTATAGGTAAATATGTTGTTGAATTGAAGGCTAAAAACGTTTGTTTCTCGTTTGATTAGAGACGTTTTATGCTAGGTTATGAACATTGTGGGTGTGAGTCAATTGGTAATGACTCGCATCCTATTACAGTAATTACTGTATTATGATTGGTACTGTACGCCTACACATATAAAACACGACATAACTCACACTTAACAACACCATGCGAAAGGTTAATGATTTCTTTCAAGTGTAATAATTGTTTTATTAAAACTTGCAAGAAAATCTCTTCCTTGAATTACAGTAATAATAATACAAGTTAATAAACTCAAGTGAAAGTTTAAAAAATTTGTTACTTTTATGTCTACATTAAAATGGGTGTTTTAACGAAATAACGTTTGTTTTAAGCTAAAACTTTAAACAAAAATTATGACAAAAACATATTTGAATTTAGAATTAGCTTTCCTTGGTTTTTTTTTGCTAGTTCAAGGATATTGTTTACTCAAGTTATTATTTCTTCTAATAGCTACAATTCTGATTTGGCTACGGATCCTTTTGGTGAAGATGGTTGTATCTGGTCTTTTAATTATTTCTTCTACAACCGAAGACTCAAACGCATTGTGTTTTTCACCTGCAAAGCCACAACGTAATATTATGGATTTTTATGATTAAACAGCAAGGTGTTATGACAAATTTTATTTGTAGCACTGATTTAATGCGCAGTGATGGAGAACCCGAGTTTGATATGGAAGTGGAAGATAATTCTTTGTCGTGGAATTAAGCCATTCGTGGAAAACAAAACTGGTGAATTTATCGATTATTTCTGCAAACCTTTACACGTTTCAAGTTATTCATTTGTAAATAATTATTCAACTATGTTCAGCACTCCCAATTATATTTAAACATTTAACACTGTGACATTGTATATGAAAATCCCAGAAAAGAGTAGAGGGTTTTATTAGATGATCAAAGACATTGTCGATCATGTTGTTTTCATGGTTATATAATCACATTTTCATGTTTAACCTAGCAACGTACTTCTATAGATGCTAAATGTATAGTGTATAAAGCATCTGTGATCACCCTGTATAGACTAACCTAAGAACATAAATTCAGTTTAAAAGAGTAAAGTCAGTTTTGCCAAATCAAAAACAACCCTCCCCCTCCCATTATTCATATAAATTTATTACATTGAAAGTGTTTCTTCCATGAACAAAGCACGTAATTACATCCCATGTTTTTAAATTGTTTAAGGATTCATATCTACAGTTCATATATATTAAAAATGTCATTAAGTTGTTGGTATTCATCAACAGAAGTGCACAATAATATTTTTAATTTAGTCGAGTGCTCTTTTAAATTAGTTCAGTTTTGTGATTTGGTTTATTGTAGACTTGTGTGATGTTTTAAATATGGAACGTATCTTTAAATACCTGTGCTGTTGTACTTTTACTTACTGTGTAATCTCGGTTATAATTTCTGTTTTATTTTTTTGCGGTTTTAAGCAATTTTATTTTTAATTGTCATTAGTAAACTCGTTTGTGATCAAATATTTTAATACAGCACTTCTCCAGCAATTCGTAAAAGTACAAAATATCCGAAAAGTTAATTTTATGTAGAAATATTCGACTTGTGTTATGTACCTAGATTAAACTAACAAATATGTCAATTACAATTTCTTATAGTGTATTTTAATGTAATTGCGCATACTGTTCACTTTTTTAGTTTCTAACACGGGACAAATTTAAAATTGATTAATTCTATTGAACCAAATACTGTAGTTTAGACTTAATACAAAATCTAATACACGAAGCAAACCTAGTTCAGATTTTTTAATACAAAAACATTTTTGTTCGTTAAAAGGTAACTTATCGGTAACACTCATCTAAAAATTAAAAAAAAAAAACAACTGGAAGGATTAGACTTTAGATATTTTGTAATTCGTTTTGTTATTAAACAAATTAAGCCAAATTTTACGTAAACGATTTCTGAGAATATGCAAAAAAAAAAAAATAATAAATTTTAAGTTTTAACTTTAAAAACCTACAGTTTTTATTATATTTGACGCTTGTTATTTTATATTAAAGAAAAAATACAAAATACTAAAACTGTATTATCGTTTATCATAACCTAAAATAATGTAAACAAAACTACAGTATACAATATATCTTTCTGCATTGCGGTTGCTCAAATACAAGAATAATAAAAAAAGACCCCAGGCTATTGGAAATGATAGTTTTTAAATTAATTTTTCTCCTTCTATTCATTCAACCACTTAAATGATGCTTAACCTCTAACATACCCACTCAAGGACAATAAAACAATGTCAAAGACCTTTTTTTTTCTTAAAAAATTTTGTTTTGTTTTCACAGCAGTCGATTGTCAATTGTTTTTTTTTTTTTTATTTATTTATCAAATAGTTTTTGCATTTACAAGATCCAACTATACAAAACTTGTACATTTCACACCAGTGCTAACTTCCCCTCAAATTTGTCTACTTTTTTAATTTAAAAAAAATAAAAAATATCTGGTGTTGGTTACCGAATATTACAAGAACCACCAATAATAATTTTTAAAATATTTTCTCTTCATAATACAATATTATAATAACAATAATAGGAGGAGTAAATTCTTCCTTAAATATTTTTCTACCCTCTCCTATATCCTTGGTCTGTAATAACCGGCTTATACATTTGTTTAGATTGGACATCTTCGATAACAAAAATAAAAAAAATACATGTTTGGGTGGTACTACAATTTGATGCCACTGACACAGGTATAAAACGACATTACAGGTTACCACTTTCACTAGTTGCCACTTCACTCTCCATAGACAATGGGTACATTAGGTATAACTTTGCTCTTCATTTGCATACGTTTTACTGTTTCACTTCAGCAAAATGCTAGGTAATTTATATTTGAATGCAATTTATATAACCATGCTATAGTAGTTAATCGAATTTGTTGTTAATTTGATAAATTTTAGCTTATACACGGTGGTAAGTGAAAGTCAATTGCGCCCCAACGCTCCATTCAGCGTTCACGTTAGCGTATACAACGCAAAAGAGCCAGTAAATATCAGAGTTAGTTTAATATCTAATTCAAACGGAACTATTTTAACGTCTAAGAATTCAACAATCGAAAAACCACCAAACGGTGTATTACTTCAACTAACTGCGCAAAAAATACCTAAACGTAGCTCATATTTGGTTCTCAAAGTCGTTGGGCACGGAGGAGCAGAATTTTCGCATGAACAAATAATTACCGTCCAGCGATCAAAAGATTTTTATGTTCAAGTTACTGTAGATAAAGATATTTACAATGCCGGTGATATTGGTAAGAAAGCAATTCGTTTAATAACCCAAAAATTAAACAACTAAATTACTTTAACATATATTAGTTAAATTCAATGCATTGATTGTGGACAATCGAATGCAAGCTGTCAAGGATGGCGAATTAGTCAATGCTACAATTTACAATGACAACAACGTCATTATTAAAGAATGGATCAATGTGCCAACAAAACGAGGTAATATTTAACATTAATTTTATATATACTGTATAACCCTATGTATTTTGTTGCTTTGGTTACTGGTAATCACAAACTTTACTGTTTAGGTTTTATATGGGGTGAAGTTCGTCTAAATGGCAAGTGTCACAGAGGTGAACACCGAATTCAAGTAAACTATCGGGTAATTAAACTTTTGTTAAATTTAGAATAAAATAAACTCGAGCTTATATTTATTTAATATCATATTTTTCAGGGAATCGCCGGCGTTAGAGCATTTTATATTCCCGAAAAAAGTAAGAAATTCTAATTTTCAGCAATAAGTTTTATATATAAAAAACTGTATAATGTATCAGCCATTTACATTGGTAGTAAATAATCAACTATTTTTTGATGTCGACGTGGAATTTCCAACCGAAATTGAAAAGGACGGCCAAAATATTTTAGCTAAAGGAGTTATTAGTGCCAAGTAAGAATAGTAACTTACGAAATAGTTTTTAAAAACAATTTATTTGATTATTGCAATATTAAATTAAAGCTACAAGTGTGGGAAGCAAGTGTATGGTACAGTTGACGTTTCCATCGAAAATGATAACCCGCTTTCCTGCATTTTACTTTTTAAGTGCCCTAAGCGAGTTGAAATTCTTAAAAATGCTACAGTAAGTCTTACAAAAAAAAAATTGGTTTCCCTTCAACATAATTAAACTAACAACTTACTGTAACTAATAGATATCCGGAAGGCAAGAATTCACTGTAAATTTATCTGAATTTGGAAATCGCGCAAACCTTGTTGTTATTAAAGCTAAAGTAAAAGACCAACTTACAGGACGCATTAGCTCAACTACAAAGCGTCGATCATTAAATCACTACCGAAATTCCAACGTCAAAATTGGTATTAACCAATATTTCTTCATACCCGAGATGCCTTTAAAATTTTACGTAAGTTGCACAATTATTTATGTAACAAGTTAATACTGTAAACACCATTTTTAACATACTACTTCGTTTTGTTTATAGATTGAAAATCAACAGAATCGACCATTAGATGAAGAAACAACTCAAAATCAAACTGAAATTTTACTTACAACTTGGTTTATTATGGACCAAAACTCAAAAAGCACGTCTCACATTCAAGAATTGCGTCACAACTACACTCTAATAGACAACCAAAGGATTTACGCCAACGTTACGCCGCCAAAGTCGACTGAAAGAATAATATTTCAGGCAAGTTTATCTTAAAGACATTCTTAAATCACTAAGACCACTGCCGAATTAAACGGTTACAAGAGACTAAAACATACTGTCCAATTGGATTTTTAGACTCAAACTTAGAAACTTTTCAAGATACACACAATTTGTTTTTCGCTAACAGTTTAAATCAACTGTAAGTTTTCAAATATTTGACAGATTAGCGCAAACAATGCTGTTTTACAACGCCAAAGTGTGGAGAAAAGCCCTTACAATGGACAACACAATGATATTGGAATTGTCGTTGATGATATAACTGTTAATGTAAGAAGCCTTTTGCAATTATATACATTTAAAAATGTTATATGAAATTAATCTAATCTGCAGCTTGGAAGTAACGTCACTGTCGATATTTATACATCAGGAAATATCCAACTGCTCTCATATGAGGTAAAATTCTTAAATATTTTCCAACTTATTTGTGAATAATACCATAACCAATTTGTTACAGCTTATTGCACTTCGAACAAAGTCAATTTTCAAATCAGGAAATCTTGTTGTAAATGGTAAAGGACCTCATCAAATTGTATTTCCAGTAACTGGTGACTCAGTCCGCTTTTTCCATTTGATTGTTTATGGAGTTACGAACGACGGTCGAATAGTGGATGATCACCGGTTATTTGACACAAAGGAAATTCATCCGTTTAAAGTAAGAAACAAAAACTTTCATTGAAAACAAAAAAAAATTACAATAAGCGTGAATTGTTTAGATAAATATAAAAGTTGAACCAGAAAATCCAACTCCAGGCTCCGAAGTGAATGTAACAATTCAAAGTGAAAACAACACTTTCGTATTTCTTAAAATAGCCGATTCCTCCATTATTAACCAATTGCAACTGCTTAATAATGACATTATGGTAACGTATAGTACAAAAAATTCAAATTTCGGTAATTCAAGTCACTTTCATGTTACATTTTTTGTAGTTTAACTCATGGGACAAAGAATGGCATGCAACAGTCGAATTGCAAAACATAGTTTTGAGAAAAGTTCCATTTTTTATTACATCTGCCTTGGGATTCTTTTTCAATCGACAACAACTTTTTGAAGTAACAAAATTATAATAATGATTCAAAATCAAGAATAATTATAATTTAATATTGTCAGAACTTGTCACTTCGACTGGTGACGAATGCCAACCACGCTGTCCAAAACGACGGCTCACAACTCCTTCAATCCAGAAACCCTTTGCCAGCAGAGTCAAAGAATGGTAAAACACTCGTTTAAATATAGCAGCTTAATAAATTATAACGCCATTAATTTCAGAACTCAAGACACCTAGAAATGATTTCTCAACGCTCTGGCTTTGGAGAAATTATACAATTGGGTAAGTCGGTTTTGAAACTTTGTATTGCGAATATAAAGTATGGCCGTTTGGATAGAGCACCTTTTCTAATTTTCCTATGCATTATACTGTATACTCTAGTATCAACTGAGAATTTTTACTGGTTTTTTAAAAATTTGACATTTATAGAGATGATGGGGAAGTGAAATTTACAGCAAAGTTACCCGACACTATTACAGTTTGGAAGACACAAATGTATGGAATAGATGACCGTCACCGGCTTAGTGTAGCAGAAGGCCCAAACGTAATAAACCATCTTATTTTTTAGTTAACTCTTTAATACAATTGCCGGTTTTTAAAAACAGATTTTGGTTACAAAACCATTGTTTGCACACATCGATTTACCACCAAGACTTACTCGTGGAGAAGCAGTTCTTATTAGAGTCATTATTTTTCAAAACGTTTCTAGTCCGGTAACTTAAGTCAAACTTACGCACGAAAACGTCCAATATTTAAACAATGTTTCCAATTCTTAGGTTAATGTTACTTTAATTTCCAAAACTAAGCGATTCCAGATTCTTGATGAAAACACTCACCGAGTCATCAGCATCACAAATATTACCAAAGAAATTCAAGTAAACAAAACTAAGCTCATCATGAAATAAAGTTAAATAAATATTTTAATTAAACATAGCCAAGAGATGACGGACTCGCATTTGCCGCAAATTTTTTGATATCGCCATTGTACACTGGTCCAATCGATGTTCAAGCCACAGTATCAAACGAGGATGAAGAAGACACCGTTTCTCAACAAACCACAGTTCAAGTATAATAATATATTTTTTAAATATAAAAATGTGTGAATTATTAAATATTTTTAAATTATGGCAATAGGAACATCCATCAAAGCTTCAATCTGTTATTTATGACGCCAAAGATGCCAGCAGATTTGGTGAAGAAACTTGTACTCTTCCAACAGTCAAAGTAATTACTAGCTCTCATATACTTGAAAAATATTAAATTAGATTGTTAACCGTTGACCATTAAAATAAGGTTCCATTTGAACGTAATATCAGACAAGGTGAAAAATTGAATATTTCTTTTGAAGTGAATTCAATGAACGACGAAGAAGGAAATTTACGAGTGAATGCATGCATCAAGTAAGTGATTTGTTTCAAATTATATTATGGAGTCAAGCTTTAATTCAAAATTATTTCTATAATAAATTAGGTACGTTCATAAAGAAGAAGCAGATGTAGTTCTTGAAATTGACTTACCAACCGGATTTGAATTTTCATTTCCTGCATTGGAAAACATCAATTCAACTCATCTCTCCAGTGATTATGAACTTGTCAATAGCAACACACGCTTACGTTGGTATTTCAAAAAGGTACGATAATTGTCTTAACTTGTATAAGCCCGTAATAAATTATTAAATCGTTACTTTCCCGTAGATCCCAGACCATTTTCTCTGCCTATCGGTAACAGCCAAACGAATATTCACCGTGTATAATTTGCAACCGGCCAAAGTCACAGCGTACACGTCTTTTAATTTGCAATCAGGTAAGTTACAATGTACAAGTTAACTATAACTATATTTCTTACCATTAATTACAAGTGGTAATTAATAGTGGTTTATATTTGTCTTTTGTTTATAGCTAAACGTGCAAGAGTTTATTATCGTACGCCATCATTTGAGACATTTTTCTAAAATAAAATTCCATATTGGACATCTCACAGTTACACAGTAAGTTTTTTTTCTAGGGGAACAAAGAAGATTCTGTATTATGGAAAATTACATAAGTTACAGTATACACAAGATGAACCTTAGAGATAATAGTTGGGCATTTTCGTTGTATTTTAAACAGCTAGAACTCATTAAAGCAACTCATAATAATTACTTTACTACTGAGCATTCATTAAATTTCGTTCGCATTTTTTTTAATATTCGAATGTTTCAAATTAAAATATTAAAAATGAAACAAAGTAAAAATTATTTTGGCTCCAGTATAACAAATTTCGTAACTTTTATCAATTATCATTATCACGTTAAGGAACTTCATTTTCAATTCAGCAGTCATTTTCGATAACTACTAGAAAATAAGTTAGAAAAAATAAATAATACAGGATAATACTGCTCTATTTAAAAATTATTTTGATCAACTGTCATTTCGTGTGGATGCAAAGTTCTGCATCCACATCTTATACTATTAGATACAACACAAACTAGTCATTGATTACGAATTATTACGAAGAAACTATATAAATCTGTTTTGTTAAAATTAAGAACTTCATTCCAAATTGACTAAGACATTCTCATTAAATTTATTAAGTATTTAGTTTAAAGGACAATATACAGTATTTTTAAACCAAATGAGGAAAAATACTGTTGCTAATGGAATACTTTTTAAAATTTTCAAAGGTCAAGTGCTCCAACAGTTCTTCTGATAATCAATATCAAGGATTTAAAATTTTGATATGCTATACGTACAAACTTTACAACAATAACAACACGCCGTTAATAAAGAGTTTCAATCATTCAAGTGTTACAATACCACAAAAGGCGTTTAATAATTTTAACTAAACTATATAATGTTGTACAAAATTTCATAAACTAAATTCATATTTTTATGCTCAATCCTAAAATGTAAAATAATTCCTACATTTTCAAAATAAAATGAGTAAGTACTATAATGAAATGATAAAAGAAGTGTAATAACACCGTTTTGATTCACGATAACAAACTGCGATAATAATTCGATTAAAGATGACAACTCCACATTAATATAAATATCGAAATTGAAATGTAATTATTTTATTAAAAGACTGTCCACGTAATTCACGTAATCCAAGTTTTAATAATGTTTTTAGCACTAAAAATTATGATATGTATCGGAGCTGTTGTAACTACAGCGTACAAAGAACCAGATGGTAAGAAATAAATGACTTTTGCCCAATAAACGAGTAAATAAGTTAGAATAGTATTTATAACTACTGTATATAATCGCAGGTAAGTGTACAGAAGAAGGACAATTTCTGCCTGACACTGAAGATTGTACTATATTCTATGAGTGCACTAGTTCAATGTCACCTATAAGATTGAACTGCAGCACCGGCTTATGTTGGAATCAGGCTATAAGCCAATGCGATTTCCCAGGTAACGTTCCATGCTGTTCACAACAACCAACCGATACGACAACAGCAGCCGTCACAACAACATTGCCTACAGATACTACAACTGATTCCACATCAACAAGTTCAACAGAAGCACCACCAAAGAGTCCATACAAACAAAAAGCATCCTCACAACTCTAGTTATCCACTAGACAGGGGCAAAGTTTTACAAGAGTTTACGAAAAAATAAATCTACTGTAGTTATCTGTTACCGATATTAAAAATTATAAGAACTGGAATAAATAAGCCATACTTTATATGGGTTTTGTTTCATAAATTGTAGCCTATTTATTTTGGAAAAAGATTAAAACAAAAAGGTTATTACAGTACATTCATTTACTGTATAACTTAATGCAATCAAGTGCAACCAAATAATGTTGGAATAATCTTCAATGAGAGAAAACGAAATAAAATGTTGTAGCAATAACAATCTTGGCTAACTTTATCATTATACCATTGGGTAAGATAAAAAGAATATCCCAAAACAATGAAAAACGTGTCAAATCTATAACTTATATAACTGCAATAACTAATAACTTAAAAATGATAAATACTTGGACCAATATTTGTAAGAAAATTACATCGATTTGCCTTCAAGGCCGTCATTTCTTGAATTTAACTTTTAAATTAAATTATACTGTAATTGCTGTATTATGTGCATAGAGATATTTTTCTACAAAATTTCTCATTAAACAATTAACTTATTCTGTTGCACGAATATTTGTAAAGTATTTTATGCAAGTCAACTTCATTTAAACTATCATTTTATTAAAATCTTGTTTTCTTGAATTAAATCAGTTAATAAAATATTTTTGGAAATATTCATACAGAAAAAAAACCCCAGGTTTAAATTTACGAGCACGAGAATCCGGGTTAAGATTGTTACTCCGCATTAACACTACGCCGTATATTATTGTCAAATTAAATACAGTACAATAAAGTAATGCAAAACGAAAAATTACTACTACTTATTAATATTGGCAATTATAACTTATACGAATATTTAACTTAAATTAATAATTTTCTGCATTTAGCATTGATAAATTCAGTATATTATTTTAAACCGATTTATTATTAAGCAACACTTAATAAAATTTGCAATACTTAATAAAGTTTTAATACAGTATGTCTTCAGTAACAATTTTTTAAAAACAGAATTCAATTAAAATTTGTAGTTTTACTAATTTTAATAAACTGCCATTAGTATTGAATTTCTCTTCATGATTTGTTAATTACAGAAAATCGGTCATGCAATTAGCCGTTTATGCCAGTTTTCTTATAATTCGATTTAAAGGTTAAATATTTAATTAAAAACTGAGTTTGTAAATACGTTTATTATTAATTTATTTTAATTCGTCATCAATTTACTTAACCAGTGAATGTCAGAAAAAGTGGCCCGGAGCACGTACCTTTGACATTAATAAAGTAAATATCTTCAAAAATACTGTACATGTCGTAAGTTATCATATGAAAGTTGTAAAAACGGTTTATTTCTGACCTACAGTATACTGGAGTACTGTGTTTTATCATTAAATATACAGTACTGTAAATGATAACCCATTTCACAAAAATGTAATTTTTATAATTTTGAAACCTAATATTAAATTACAGTATTATAAAGAATTAGACGTATAATATGGGGTTTCAACTAAAATGAACTACTGTACTATAAAAAATGCAATTTGTAAATTTCAAATTTGTCAACTTTCTGTGAATGACATTTTACTGTAGCATCTATTTCAAATATTTAACTAATTGTTCTTACTGACAATGTATTGAATGAACATACAGTATGCTAATACAGAAAATAAAATTCCCCATTATATAAGTTACATACTATATACCTCATCAGTAACGACTGACTGTAATCACAGGATATTTATACAGTACAACTTAATAGGCCATCAAATTACACTTAGGTTGCAAAATGTAAATACTGTACATATGCACATAACCTTGGTCAAAGGCCATTAGAAGTCACTAACTGGTACAAAAAGTAACATAACAAAATTATTTGTGTTGTTCTTAACCTAAAAATCACAAAGTATTTTTTTATTTTCATCTTTTTTAATCAGCTGATTATATCACACACCTTGCTCTAATTGCTAAACATTATTTGCTCAGCATCATCAGTGCCGACAACAACATCGAAAACTATTTGTTCATTCAATTTCTACGATTAATTTATTAACTATATTTAATCATTATTTTCATAACAAGAATTTTATTACTCTAACTATACTAAACTCCTATACAATATACTAATTAAATTGCACTATTTAGTGAATACGAACTGTAATTGTACAAGGGGTGCATTATACCATTGTATCGTTTTCAGGAATTAACTTATTAAGCATAACTTTTTGAATTCTGACTCACTTATATCATATTTATTTACAACCTTTTTTAATAAATTTCGTGGAAACGACGTAATGCAAAATGTGTCAAATTTATTGTTTAAAAGGAATGACACAACGCAGGTTAATGCTACCGACATTTACCGGGTTCTTTTCAGGAATCAGTTAAAGATTGATGACTATTCCCTGTTAACAAACACAAATATGACTTTGAATAATTATTTCTTAAAAATAAATTAAAACAAGTTAAAAAATGGCGAGTTTTTTTTATCCTTTTAAAGAAATTAGATATTTGTTTAAACGCGGTTATTTAACTAAAATAAATATTAGCTATATGGCCATCAATGATATCATATAATCTATTTTCAAAACCTGTGAGTGAACGTTACAGATAAATTTGATAATCGCGAGTTATCACCACATTTTCACATTAACACACACATACAGTATAAGAAGTGAGTAATCAGCTGTCAACAATTAGCATGGCCTCATACATTGTTTGCACTGTCAAATAGGTAACTGTCGCAACCATTAGGACGTTATTTCATTTACAATCTAAAAAAAATACAATGGCAAATCACTGACGTCTTACTGTATTTACTTACAATTACAAACGATTGTTATCTTTACAAATAATTACTAAATTTTAATATTCCGTAAGGATAAAGCTTCATATATAATATATCATCAAGGATAGGCTAAATAAACATCACAACCCATTTCCCTGATACCATTTGACTATATATAACAGGATTTATGCTGCAAAACGTAGGTTATTTTAAATTCACTTTTCAAATACAATGCGTTCAGCTATTATTGTTTTACTGGCAGTGGCCGTTGCGGTGTCTGGAAAGTCTTTGGGATTCCGCAAACTTAAAAGTATGTATCTATACTTTAAATAATATGTAACGATAAAACTATAAAATATACACGTTTTTATTAGGTGAACCGAATGACCGTCGAGTAGTGTGCTATTATGGAAGTTGGGCAGTGTATCGACCCGATTTAGGCAAATTTGACGTGGAAGATATTGACCCATACATATGCACTCATGTCATCTACGCTTTTGCTGGTTTAAATTCAGCAACTGATGAAATCCAATCATTAGACCCTTATAATGATTTGTATGACAACTACGGCAAAGGTTAGTTATCTTAAACTTAGTTGATGTACCATCACATAACAACATGATTGTTAATTTGTTACAACAAATTAGGTGCATTCGACCGATTTACCAAATTAGCTGAAACTAATCCAGATTTAAAATGTATATTGGGAATTGGCGGTTGGAATGAAGGAAGCACGAAGTACTCAGATATGGCTAACGATGCAAATCGTCGAGCCAAATTTGTACAATCTGTAGTTCCATTTCTCAAGACATATGGGTTCCATGGATTAGACATGGATTGGGAATACCCAACACAAAGAGGAGGACGTCCATCAGATAGACAGGCCTTTATTGAATTATTAAAAGTAAATTTAAAATACTTTTTTTTTTATCCCAATAACAAACTTAATACATTCACTCTTCATAAACTCGACAGGACTTGAAAACCGCATTTGAACCAGAAGGATTTTTACTATCAGCAGCAGTTTCAGCCGGAAAAGACACCATTGATGCCGCTTATGATGTTCCAGAAGTTGTTAAATATTTAGACTTTATTAATGTAATGACATATGATTTTCATGGAACTTGGGAATCGTTTACCGGTCACAATGCTCCATTACATCCTCGACCAGATGAAACATCATATCAGCAAATGATGAATGTGGTATGTAAATTGCAAAACTAAATTAGTATACACATAAAACACTGAGAAACCATACATTTAAAATAAAAATTGCAATAGGAATTCGCCGCTAACTATTGGCTTCAATTAGGAGCACCAGCTGAGAAAATCAATTTGGGTCTAGCTACTTATGGGCATAACTTCGCCTTAGCTGATCCAAACAAAAACGGCTTATATGCCCAAACCTGGGGCCCAGGTGAAGCAGGACCATACACCCGACAAGCCGGAACCCTGGGATACAATGAAGTATTTCCTCTATTTTCATTATTTCGCACTTTTACTGATTATACTCATTGAAGGTTTGTGTGAACTTACAACAAGGGGGATGGACTGTTGTAGTAGATCCTTATTACTTAGCACCATATGCTTACAAAGGAAATCAATGGGTTGGTTATGATGACCCAGACAGCATCGCTGAAAAAGTATGTCAATTTAATTATCTTAGTTAACATTATTCATTGACGATTAACTTTTAATTTGCAGTGCAAATTTGCAAACGAATTGGGATTGGGTGGAGCTATGATTTGGTCTATTGAAACAGACGATTTCCAACCAACATGTGGAACTCAGAAATTCGTTTTACTCAGAGTAATTAACGAGTATATTCGTGGTATCTCTAGTAATGTTACAGCTCCTCCACCGCCAACTACAACACCATACACTGGTCCATCAACTACAGCGGCACCAACACAAAAACCGACCCAAGCATCAACGCAACCACCTCCTCCACCACCACCTCCATCAGATGTCTGCCAATATCCAGGATTTCAAGCGGACCCTAACGACTGCAGCACCTTCTACAACTGTATTCCAAACGCTAGTGGAGGATGGGACGTCTACACATTCCACTGTGTAGATGGCAATGTTTTTGACCCTGCCATTGACAGCTGCAATTACGAAGCAAGCGTTCCTGACTGCCATGCCAATATTTAAGATACATTAAATTTTTTTTAATTAACTAATTATACAATTTTATCAATTATTTTAAAAACAACATAAACTGAATTTCGATTAATGTATTATAATTATTGAATAAGATCTGTTAATAAAAGAGTTGCATAAACACTGTATTGTATTTTTACGAAACTTCATGATAATGTCAAAGATTAGTCAACTAATCCGGAAACTAGGGAAATAAAAAACCTATTTATAATTCCAACTACGTCTGCATTTTCAAAACTTAATAACGAATAATCTACAAGTGGGTTATCTATTATTAAGTTATCAATCAAGTCATTTCAGTTGGATCCGTTAGAGTTTTGGTTTATTTCGATTTTCTCTTTCATTAACGTTAGTCATTTTCTAGTACTGTATAATTCAGAAATGTTGCTACAATTTACATCTACTGTACCTCTTAATGTATCACGCTGATCTAATTATTATGATAACAATGTCGCGTAGATAAACGTTTAAAGTAGTGTCGAGAGATTGATCACTTAAATGGGTTTATTACAAAAATATCTCGTAGGGAGTCATAGAATGCAATTTGTCAATAATTTGAAGTTGTTGATATCTAATGTGATATTAGTCTCTAGATCTCATGTCCTCAATCTTGCACTGTCAATCACACATACCAGTACCAGTACCAGTTGCTATTAAAAGTGGTAATACGTGCACACTAACTTATACAATAATACTGCACTACACACCAAATTGCACCTAACGATATACTATATTAGAAAATATTTTCAACAATTAATAAAAACTTGACAATAAACATTTCTCATCTTCTATTTTTATGCTTAAAGAATGTTTGAAATAAAGGGTTAAATAATGCATATTAAATACTGTAATTATAATACCACAAATTGTAATTAAACTTGCCAGTCAACTTATTTACGTTTGAAAATATTTACTGTCAATGACATGATAAAAATAACCACTAATCTTCGTATTCACAATAGCAGAAACTAATGATCATAATTATTCAAAACTGTAATACTGTATTTGTTCATTTAAAAATTCAATTGCTTTTTAAGTACTTGAAAGACCTTGCTCCTGTCACATGAAAAGCTAGATATGCACTGATAAAACGAAATAATACTCAAGTATACTTGTTTCATTAAAGATAGGCTAAATATAAACATCCCAACCAATTGTTCTGATAACATTTAACTATATATAGCAAGTTCGGTGCCATAAAACGCAGGTTTCTTGCCAATTGAAGCCAAGAGAAACTAGAATGCGTCCAGTTTTAATCGCTCTGCTCGCAGTTGCAGTAGCAGTGGCTGGGGAGCCGCTGGGATTCCGCAAACACAAAAGTAAACGTCAACTTATGAATAATACGTTATGAGAAATCATTTCAAATGCATACATTTAATTAGCAATAAAAGATCCAAGCGATAAACGAGTGGTTTGTTACTATGGAAGCTGGGCCGTCTACAGACCCGATTTGGGCAAATTTGACGTGGAAAATATTGACCCGTACGTCTGTACTCATGTCATTTACGCCTTTGCTGGTCTAAGTTCAACAGATACCATTTATTCATTAGACCCTTACAACGATTTGTACGACAACTATGGAAAAGGTTTTAACTTCAGTTTATCTACTTATATTTTTTTTATTAAATAATTTAATAAATAATGCTAACAATTAGGAGCATTTGAGAGATTTACAAAACTAGCTGAAACAAATCCTGATTTGAAATGTATTTTGGCCATTGGTGGATGGAATGAGGGAAGCACAAAATACTCAGATATGGCTAATGATCCAGCTCGCCGAGCTACATTTGTTGCTTCTGTAGTTCCATTCCTTAAACAGTATGGTTTCGTTGGATTGGACGTTGATTGGGAGTACCCAACCCAAAGAGACGGAAAGCCATCCGATAGACAAGCTTATGTTGATTTACTAAAGGTAAACTATAGACAACAAAGCAATTTTAAATCTAATAGCTGTCATAAAAATAACTCTTTTTAAATAATTAAATAGGACTTAAAAACCGCTTTAGAACCCGAAGGATTTTTATTGTCAGTCGCCGTTTCAGCCGGTCAATCTACCATTGACGCAGCTTACGATGTCCCAGAGATATCTAAATATGTAGACTACATCAACATCATGGCTTACGATTACCATGGAAGCTGGGAAACCTTTACTGGCCACAATGCCCCATTGCATGCTCGCCCAGATGAATCAGGAACTAATTTAGTTATGAACGTGGTATGTATGAAATAATCGATTATAAATAATGCAGTGAAATATTATAGCTAATATAAAATAACATTGACAGGAATTTTCCGCAAACTATTGGCTTCAATTGGGAGCACCTGCAGACAAAATTAATTTAGGAATCCCGACCTATGGCCACAACTTTGCCTTAGCTGATGAAAGTAACCACGGCTTATACGCACCCACTTGGGGCCCAGGTGAAGCAGGGCCATACACCCGACAAGCTGGAACACTAGGATATAATGAAGTACAGAAATTTGAAAAAAACTCATTATTTTGCATTCTTATTACAATCGTTATTATTTTAGGTGTGCGTCGATTTACAACAAGGCGGTTGGACTGTGGAAGTAGATCCTTATTACTTAGCTCCATACGCTTACAAGGGTAACCAATGGGTTGGATATGATGATCCAGATAGCATTGCAGAAAAAGTATACAAATGAAAAATTTACTATATAAATTGTTCTTCAATATTTAATTAATACCATTTCATTTCCAGTGCAAATTTATCAACCAATTAGGATTGGGTGGAGCAATGATTTGGTCTATTGAAACCGACGATTTCCAACCAACTTGTGGAACTCAAAAATTCGTTTTACTTGGAGTAATTAACGAGTACATTCGTGGTATATACAGCAATGTTACTTATCCTCCACCACCACCAACAACTCCATACACTGGTCCACCAACCTCTGCACCACCAACCACTCAACATCCAACCCAACCAACACAACCGCCGCCACCACCTTCCGATGTCTGTAAAAAGCCAGGTTATCAAGCTGATCCAAATGATTGTACCACTTTCTATGAATGTGTTCCAAACGCCAGTGGAGGATGGGATGTTTATACCTTCCACTGTGCAAATGGCAGTGTTTTTGACCCGGCCATCGACAGCTGTAACTACCCAGAAAATGTTCCTGATTGCCACGCCGATATTTAAAATAAAACTCAAGTCTTGTTTTAATTTTTATATTTTCGTTGTATTCTCCTTTTTGTTTTTGAAATTTCAGCAGTCATATAAATAAACTAAATTTTAATAATACTGTAACTCGTAGAGCGATAATGAGCATACCATTCTGTAAATAAGTTAAATATACCGGTACTTAAACGAGTATTACGATTATAACGTAATCATTTACAATAAAAACTATTGTTTTTTAACTGTTCTTTAAAATACATCAATATCTGTCGATAACGCTAAGTACTGTACTTTATAAATACTATCAGTAAATGAACTGTATCTGTAGCACTCGTAAAATTATAGTACAACATACAAATAATAAGTGCTGAACTACATTAATTTTATTGGTTTTATCAAACACAAGAATCAGTTAAAATTCTTGAAACAAAGTGCATATGCGATTATTTTATAATGAAGACTCAAGGCTGGCAGTTAAAAATTATTTTTAAAAATTTATTTAAAAATAATCGATATCGGAAATGGTGTTTTTTTTTTAAATATAAAGTGCATTATTTGTGACTTGTATACCATAAAATATACTGTAATAGAGATTATATACCGTACTGTAAATGCTGTTACTGTTTACATAAGCATTATAATGGCTGCAAGCTAATGCTCGTACTGTAACATAGACATTGAAATGTACAGTACCATCAATCAAATCTCTACCGTTATATTTGTGAATAACTGAATCCAATAAAAACTTATCGAAACGACAGTTAATAACTTGAAATAATTATATTATCTTACCTTAACACTTCAATCCTTTTTTTTGGTTTAACCGATATCAAAATCTCGCCACGTGGCCCGACAGATAGATACTCGTTCATGCAGTAAAAACCAAACGTCACTTGAGTCTTTAACCAAATAAAACGACACTTTAGAATCACAGACACACATACTACGCTTAACATAAATGCTATACCGATACATTTATTTCAGACACGGAATAAAAACAATAATAAACTTAGTGATGGTTATTAAAACTGTAAAACCCGCACACAACAACAAAACAGCTTACAGGCACCGACACTAACAAATAGCCAACTAACATATTAAGCTAAAATGGCTATAGGTTCAAAAGTTCAATTTGAAGCAGACATTAACGACTCAAACGGCTATTTTCTTAACATCTCCGTTACGTAAAACACGTACAGTACATAAGCTAATTCTCAGCTATCACTTTGTCATCTATTATAATTTAGTACCGTATACACTATATAATAATTATTGTTTTGCAGTTTCTTTTAAATAAACGTTTAATGCATTATTTTTACAATAACATTGTTAGTTTTAATTTTTTTAGTTTTAATTTTTAAATTAAGCTAATTTTATTCGTCTGCAATCGTTGAATCTGAATTTCTGTAACACAACAATTATTAGGTTACATAAATTGTTGATATTTTTTTAATTATAAAATTATTTTGTATTTTACCTTCCACATCGATAAAAATCTAATAGTCCAGTATGAAAGCATGAAACTGATCCGTCACCAAAGAAAGCAACTGTCATTTCTCGTCCTGAGGAAATTTCTTTACCCAAAAGCAATTGTACCAGTTATTAGTATTACATAATAAATTATTTTACATGAGATTTACCTTGTAACGGAGGCATGGAACTTCTTCTTCCATATCTACCATTAGGATAAAAATGCTGTGGAGCAGAAAAAACGAAATTTGGCACCAAAAGCAATAGGCAACACAACACCATGGCTATCGTCCATTTGGAATGCATGGAACATATCATCTAAATTAAATATTAAAAAATGGTTAGTAAAATAAAATTATAAAAAATGTCATAAGCATGCAATTTCATTTGAAAAGTTTATGATTTCCTCCAATGCCATAAAACCATAAAAGTCTTGTATGCATAAAAGCGTAATAATTTTAATATTAACACACTATGTTATTATCAATGAAGGCGTCAAGTACACGCTTTTATTGGCGATATAATACCCAAGAATTATTACTCTATTACGAGTAAAAGCAGTTAAATAAACGAATTCCAATGTCAAAATCACGAAATGCGACATCGTCCTAAACTTTATAAAGGCGCATATATGATCAAACTCAAACAGAAATAGTTATTATGGTCGGCCATTACTTTCATCCACTTTTATAACGATATTCATAAAAAAAGAAACATTTTGCAATAAAACCATCACGATAGTAACATTAATTCTCCTAACGTAAAACTATAGAAAAATACGATTTGACCAAATAGTATAGAATCGGATATATAATTATACTGTATAGTCAAACCAACGATTCATTTATAAGATAACTACTGTTGAACATAAAAATTAATTGTAAAAAAAATTAAAAATTCGGAAAAGAAATTAACAATTAGAAATCATTAGAATTTTTTCTAAAAAATTGAAAGCAATGCCATTACCAATTCTAAATATCAATAATTTTGCACAATAAAAAGTTAATAACCAAAAAAATTAGACTAAAACCTATGGTTTTACTCTTTTTATATTGTAAATTACCTTGTATGTTATCAATGTGATGCTTTTCCAATCAAAACAGTCCTTTAAAATTGGAAAGTCTTTTGCGGACAGTGTCGGCAGTTTGAAAAACAATGAATCACTAGCGGTTTCTCCATGAGAAAGCAATCATTTTTATATCAGTTGGGCAGACACTAAGCTTTTTGACACGCCCATTACATTTACCTACCTGTGCCCACTTGTTAAGACCCAAATGTCACGTAACATTTCAATCAAAAAAATCCTTCATTACACCTATAATCTTTAATAAGCTTTATGAAGGAAAAAAAAAACTGATAACGTCATCCTGGTCAAATTACTAATGGCATAAATAAACGTTAAAAATAATAAAATCTTATGTGTATATGAAACCTACAGTATATTATAAAGATATTGTGTGGCAAATATAGTTAACTTACACCATGTACAGTAACATAATTGTTCATTTCGTAAGTACTGTATCGACATATCGATTACGCTATTGCAAGTGTAAAAGATTAAAATAAATTAAAGTAATTATCGTGCAACTTTAAAAAATAAAAAATAGCTAAATAAGATATGGTGTTGTTGTTAACTTAAAATTTGGAAACACTTTTAAAAGAATTTTGATACACCATAAAACAACTTGCAATAATAGTATTTGCAATGGTTTTCTTTTGCAATACTTTATTCATTGTGAATGGCCATAATTACACTTTATTTATAATCGGTTCAATACATTGATTTTTTTATACATTAAAACCATGCCGTACAGAATTATCATAAAACATAAGTTTAATAATACTGACATTGTTAGCATTTATATTTCTTAAAACCTAATGTAGTATTGGCTGTTAATTATAAGAGAAAGTGAACAGTAAAGCAGACATTTGAAGAAAAGATTAATAAACTTTTATCGACAGAAGATCAACAAAAGCTATGATGAGTTTTAAAGATGATGAAATCTCATAGATCAACGTGGAACTTTAATCAAACAGTACGAGTGGGTGGTAATGTTCGGATTGATATCACCCTCAATAATTTTTTTTATTAGTAAAGACTATTTTCATTATATTTTGTGTACGTGAAGGGAGAGGCTTATTTATATAACAGGAAATGTAAAGGTCACAAGTAATTAAAATTTACAGGGTTTTTACCAAGTACAGTATTCTAAAATGGAGCCAAAACTGAAAAGATGACACAGTTTCATCAGAACGCAATCATTTCTTTTTTATTCTAAATTTTAAGTTAATTATTCAATCAATTCGTCATTGCAACTGTATAAACTACCGTACTATCACAGTCATAATTAAAAAATTTAAATTTCAACAAGAAAATAGATTGCCATTTATAATTTGATATCCGATCAAACTAATTATTAACGTCATATTGCACTTCTCAATACTGAAACACAGCTAAAATATGTAATTCATTCATCATTCAGATTGTTTACCTGATGGCTTTGATTTTAATAGCGGTTAATGTTTTTTTTTTGTTTAAATTCAGTAAATACAGCAAAATATTATGCATTTCTAGACACCACGTACGATTCTAGCGAAACGTTAACGTGGATCTACCAAGAAAAAAATGAGCTAACGCTATCATAAATTTATACTGGCTGATTCACGTATTTCTGTACGACTATAATTAATAAAAATGTGTAAAACGCTTTCATTTAATATTTAACCGTCACTGGCTTTATCACTTAATTTACCATAATATACGTGTAAATTCACTTCAAATAATAATATTAATAATTTAAATTTATAAATCAAAGTTTATCAAAGAATGCGTATACTGTATGTATAAAATTTTAATTGCATTATAAAGATATACCATAATATTTAATCATTACTGTATTATAAAATTGCCTAAACGTCATATACTGTAGTACTCGTACGCATTTTAAATTCACTTATTACTCCTCAAAAATAAAATTTCAGTGAGTTTGACATTTGCTACAGTTATACTCTATAAGAGTTATTCATCTTTATCATACCGATAAAACATAGCTACCGCCGTATCCGCGTGCTGAACCGTTGACAAGATCTGTCTAAATTTGTCCAATAATGTCAAAACTTGAGAGCGACGAAGATTTTCCAGGTACATAATTTCTTCTACGTGATGTTTCCCACCAAAGTAAGGACACAATCTAAATATCAAATATTCCATCTTTAACTATACTTTCAATTCAAGAACAAGCAAACAACCTTCCAAATAGAATCACATCTTCAAAATTACTAGCAGCTGGTACTTTAAGTATATTCTCTTTCTCAATCGGAGTCAAGTAGCTTGGTAAGGCTTCTGGCATATTTGTAGCTGTAAGGTGCTCTTAATTTTGTTACAATAATGAAATGATATTATAACTACATGTTTAAGTTAAGACACTATTACCAGGGGTTGGTTCTTTGCGTAAAAAGTTTTTTCCAGTCGTTTCAAAAACATAGTCGTAAATTGTTTCTAACTGAGATGGCACATACAAGTCATTGCAAAACATGTTAGAAGGAGGATCGTGACTAGTCTGTCCTGACCAATTACAAGGCCGTGAAGGACCACCATCTGGTGTAGGCATTAAGTAAATATAAGTGTGCAGCTGCAAAAGAACACGATGTTGAAGCATCCAAATTACCATCTTTATGCGAAGATGCTAAAACATAGAAGAAAAATCTATAAAATTGCCTAGAATTTAATGCAGTCAAACAACTCTATGAAGTTAACCTGCTGTTCTCGGCTCTTAATTGGGTCTGGATAAAGAGACGTTGGAATCGAAAAGTCACACATGACATTCAACAAGTTGTAATCTGGAAATATCTCAGAGAATTTTTCAACAATTGACGAATTCCTAAAAACAATTGAATGATTTAAACTTTTGTGTTTAGTTCAACTGCAAACATACTTACGGGTTTGTAGGAGCATGTGGTGATAACCCGTAAACATTCGTCTCACAAACTGGATAAATGATAGTAGCTTTACCCCAATAAACTAAATGACTTATCAAATCGAATACATGACTAATAGGTAATTCAGCATCATTTGCCAACTCCTGAAAACTTTTGGTAGGACTAGCGTTTTGAATTATACGTTCTAATGGAGAGCAACCATCTACACTCAATGATGTGCGTAAATCCATATCATCCACCAGAAATAGCATACCATGATAAGGTCTTAATAACATATAAAATTATTACGATTAAATTGCAATGTATACTAATAAACAAAGACATACCTAAGAGCATTAAAACAAGTTCGTAAATTTTCAGGTTCAATAACAATGTTTTTAAACACAAGACTGTAAACTCGTTGCGGAAGATTAAAACTGACTTTTATCCAATTATTCATAAGAATTGAAACGTCACCAGATTCGCAGAGACTAAATCAAAACAAAAATTTTAAATAAAATCATAAAGTAAAACATTCATAGCCTCACTTTTCAAACACGGATTTTAATTCTCGTGCCAATGTACTCAGAGGTAGAATTTCAGCAAACGACTGAGGCGTTCTTTCTTCCTCTAAAATAACGCAAACGTCAAAATTGATATCGAAATTAACAAAAAATTTCATTATACAGTATACCTGAAGCCTCATCGTGGTTTGCCAACATAATTTTAGCTTGTTTTGATAGATAGGAGTCTCTTCTTTCTTCATGTCTTAAAGCAGCCGCTAATCTTCTACTAAAATCATGATAACAGTTGACAACAGATTGACTTGCATTAGCCTAGTAAAACAAATAATTTAACATATCTTATCAAGTATATACCAATGGAAAACTACAATAATTATTTATACAAGTTACCCTAAGAGCAAAAACAATGTTAAATGTTAAAATGCTAGAAACATTGAACTTCTGCGGAAAACTCGCCAACGCTTGAACTTCCATTGGATGGCCAACAAAGCGCACATCATTTACTTTTAATTCAAGTTTTTTACCACATAATTTTGTTTTAACTGCAAATAAATTTGATAGAAGTTTATCAGAAAAACCAACAAGACGATTGTTTTCAATATTTGAAACTGGCATCGTTGCTGGACTAAAATACAAAACAGAAATGTCAATATAAGCGACTGTTAATTTGTCAATTATACATCGTCGACCTACTTCGTTGGATTCACTTCCTCCTTGTACTGTAATGCATAGTGACTTTTATGTTCTTCTAATGAATATAAATATCAACTTTAAGTAAACGGTAAACATCTTTTGCTCAAACATGATTATACAGTAGTGAAAGTAACTCACCTACAGGTTTAGCTTCAGAAATTTCACGTTCAAAAGGATAATAAAATAGCAATTTATCACCTTTAGTTCCATTCTGGACTAAAATAATGCTTAAAGGACTCGTGTCGTTCATATTTAGCACTTTATTTTACTTATATGGAGTACATATTTAACTTAAAAAATAACTTTCAAGTTCTAGCAGCTCTACCAATATCAATTCTTATTGGACGTTTTGAAAAAAACAGCTGTTGTGATTCATGATGATACTAGAGCTCAAGGGTTACTGTGTCAACCGCCATTTTGTCTCCAACTCAACAAAGTGGTGACTATACACAGTACATCAAGATTATAAGATCTAAAACTAATGTTGAACTTTAAACTATAAACTTAAGGCTGACAGAAATTATGTAGACTTAGTAAAGCATAAACAGACAGACTGGAAAACAACTTTTATTATGTATAAATACTGTATAGTACAGTATAAACTATAACGTATTTTCCATTCAGTTCAATTGGATACACAATGGCGAGTAAAAATATTGTACCCACATCAAAGTCTATTCCTATCAGTGGGAATAATAAAAGTCAGTAAACTTTACTAACTTTGGAAATACAGTAGTAATTATTATACTCTTGAACTGCCAAGAATATACAATATAAGAATACATCCCATGCTTCACGGGTACACTATAATTACATAGAATGAGATATTTTACTGTACAGTACACTATTTAGAAATCTCACTTTCTATCACTTACAAAACCTAGACGAGTCCCATGCCATATAATTTTATGCAGATATAAAGCAGATAAATACAGGAAACACCCAAGGCTTTATGCCACAATAAAATAATTTAAATAGATTTCTGAGGTGACGCTTATACAGTACAAGTGGTCATAATCTTTTGCACTTTATACCAGTACATATAAGCAAAATCTCATTTCCAAAATCTATTCAGTTATCAAAAAGAAGTAAGGAAGTTTCATTTCTGCCAATTAAACATGACCCAAAGGTAAAATAATTTTGATGTATATTACTTTTTAAAATAAATGTTTTACTCTCTTGCTGATCTAGTTGCATTGTAATATTTACGATTTCATTCCTTGCTGTGCAAGCTAATAGTTTTACTGATGTGGATGGAAGATATGAAGGAAGTTTTGATGGTGTACCATTAAGTTTCAACAGTCTATACAATGAAGGTTTATTTTTTTCAAACTATGATGCCGCCCTCTCAACGCTGGCAGTTTTGAGTTTTGGTGCTTTTATGCTAAACACAATGTTTTCGTTCCTAAACTTAAGTCGTCAAAATGGAAAAAAAATAAATTTAAAAAACTTCTCAAATTCCAAGAAAAAACAACTAAGATTAAAAGAAAAACGATCAATTGCATCGATTCTGGACGTTATGAATACTGAACCTCACTTAGTTTCCAGATGCCGCCTGGGATCATTGTGTCCTTATCATCATCGCGATTGATGTAAGCTAATATTACAGTATAATTATTTATTTCTCTTATGAAAAAACGGTGTAAGGCGACTTTTAATACTGAAATCATAGGCGTACCGGTTATGTTGTTGATAATATATATAATTTAAGTATTTGATTTTTTTAAAATAATTTTCTTCCAAAACTAAAATAAAAGAATTAATGATATATTAAACTGTTACCTCGCTTACTCAGAATTATCATTGATCAATAACACGTACATGTACGAATTAAATTCGTAATGCATACGAAAACGGTTATAAATTCAGTAATGCATACATGCAAAATATAATTTTTTAAACCGAAATACTTCCATCACGAAATTTGGTTTGTCCAATGAGTGCGTTGACCATAACGCTCCTCCCATTGCTATGATAAAACTTTCTAGCCTCTTGTAAAACTTCCTTAATGTTATCATCATCTTCACGGCGTAATAGAAAACCTTTTGCGTTAAACACTTCAACAATATCATGATAATTTGATTGCTATCAACAAACAAAAAAAGTTCAAGTTAAAAACTTTTAAATAATAAACGAATTTACAACCTTTAGCATGCAAGCAACAGATGTTTTGAATCTTGGTGTTTGATCTCGAGCAATTTGCATCCAAGCTCCATCATTACCCACTAGAGACAAAATTGGTGCCTAGAAATAACCATATTTAGCTACATTTTCTTAAAAATAATTTTTCGTTTAAATTCTAACATTGTGCCTGTCATATGTATCGTATTCCATAATACTATATCCACAAGAACCGTCACCGTATATGATCCAAACTTCAGACTTTGGGCGACATAATTTTGCTCCTAATGCAAAACCGCCGCCAACACCTAATGTGCCAAAGGCGCCCGGATCAAGCCACTGCAACGGTCCACGGGGCCTAAACGACCATAAAAAATAATCTTTGCTAATAAAGTAAATTATAAAATGTCTTAAATCATTTTACCTTAAAGTGTAAGCAGCTGTGGCAACGAAATCGCCACCATCCGCCACAAGTATTGCATTTTCATCCATCACTTCTTCTAGTTTCTGTAAAATCTTAATTGGATTCAAATGCACTTCAGTTTTTTCTTCCCCCAGTTTTCTAAAGTTAAAATTATAACAAATTGGTAAAACGATGCGTTTAGCTTAAATATGAGAAAACTAACAGGTTTTCTTCTTCTTTCTCTGTTTCTCGTTTAGTTAGTGTTTCAATCCATTGTGAAGACACTTTCAAATTGTTCAAGTGCTTGGCTACTTCTGTTATGAATGACGCAGCATCACTTTGCACTGCTAATGTTGGTTTCCAAAACATGTCAGAATTCTAGAATTAAGCAAATTAATTAATGTAATTATTTGCCAAAAAAATTAAAAAAAAAAACGCATACTTTGAATAGTTGAGTTTTATTACGATTCACAGCTACTATTTTAGACTTTTTACTAAGTACACGACCATAACTTAATCGAAAGTCACAAACAGCCCCTAACAAGAAAGTAAAAACAAAACTATTTACATATTAAATTTAAAAATATTAAATGCAAATTACCTAGTAAAATGACCAAATCGGCCTCCTGAAGAGCTTCTCTTCGTTTCTGTCTCATTTGAATGCGACTTTTTCTTCCTAAAAGACCTCTAGCCATTCCACCCAAATAACAAGGTATACCTAATCCTTCCAGAGCTTTTCGTAGCTGTTTTACAGGAACTGGGGGTAAAGTCACTTGACTACCAAGAACAAATAACGGTCGAGAACTGCTTCGAATCAAATTCACACATTCCATCACTAAAAATATTTTATTTTATAATAAACGATTATTATGAATACTATTTAACAAACTATCAAACCCTGATTTGATGCAGCTAATGGAATATCAACTGGTAGTGGGTCGAACACTTTATGAACCCAGGCACCATCAAAAATGTTATCAACATAATTCCGTAAGTACCTTAAATTTTAAATCTATTAACGTTATTTTAACGATAATGCAAAAAAAATTCAATGGCAAGTTTACATTTCAACAAATTTTTGTGACAAAGATTTTCCACCACTTTTCATTCCAATTTCACTTATCACAGCACTGTATGGGAAGAGGCAATCAATTGGAAACTCCAAAAACACCGGACCTTGCAAATAATTTCTCATTATTATTATAATTTACAAGAAGTCAAAAAAATTATTGTTACCAGGAGTGCCAGACTGAGCTATTTGAAAAGCTTTTCTCATAATAGGAACAATCTCCCTGACTGAGGATACAGTTCCGCAGAATTTGCATAAAGGTTTAAAAAGAGACATTTGGTCAATGTCTTGCAAAGCTCCACGTCCCTATACAAATTCATATCAGAATTCCGATAATACTTTGGCTATAATTTACATAATGTTTCTAAATAAAAAAACAACCTTTAAAATAGATGCCGCAGCTCCCCCAATAATAAGGATAGGCGATTCCGCCATTTCAGCATTTTTAACAGCAGTAATGGTATTAGTTAAACCTTGAAAAACAGGATACTTTAAAAACGTACAAGTTTATAAATTGAATAAAATGTTACCTGGACCAGCGGTAACGATGGCAACACCTACGGTTCCTGACATTCTGGCTGTTGCATCAGCTGCAAATACAGCGGTTGCCTTTAAAAATCGAAAATCATTCTCTATAATACCGGATAAATAAAGTTATTTGAAAGAAAAATAAGTAGAACTCACTTCATGCCTTGTATCTACAACTTTAACTCCAATTTTTTCTAAAGTCACCAGAATAGGAGAAATGTGACCTCCACAAAGTGTAAACACATGTTGAACACCATGAGCCTGTTTATGTAACAAGAGTCAGCGTGTGACATTATACAAAATAATGTTTAATTTAAATACAATCGACTATCACGCTAGCATCAATACTAATAAACGGCAATATTCTTACTTTGATGACTTGCGCCACTAAAGAGCCACCATGCTCAAGAGAATTTCGATCGACCTGGAATTCAAATTTAAGAAAAAATTAAAAATGTACAAGGAAAACAAAAAAAATCTCAATTTGTTCATAAAAAAAGCTGTAACACTTTCTAAAGTAGAAACTAGATTTTATAAGTGCAACCTTTGTTTGATTCCTAAAGTTTAACAATAAGAATAACCGGTAATTACAAATGACATATTTACAGGTTTAATAACACGCGAATAGATTATTTAATGATGACTACATTTTTAGAGTGAGTAAAACCGTAAATCGTAAACTAAATAAAATCTGGAATAATTATCATTCTAGTGTCATGTAGTAAAAAAATAGCACTACATTAGTTGCTTATTATGAATATTACCACTGTCAACAAGAAGGAAGTATTTTCCATAAATGGTTTTTATTAAAGTCATAAAAACGATTGACGATGATGGCAAGAAAAATAATAAGAACATCATGCTGAGAGGTACAGGGTGAGTTTAGTGAACCCTGTATACAATGTTACCTAGTCAGCAATAACATTTAAACAGAAGAAAACAATTTTTTTACATGCACGCAAAACTTTTAGACGTCGATCACTTCATGCACTTACTCTTTAATTAAATAAAAAAAAACTGCATTGCTCTACAAAAAAAAGTCGCATAGGAAAACAAGTTTTTATAAACACAAAGCTACATTCAAGCAAACAGTCAACAGCTGCATAATCGAGTAAATTACATCAATAAGAAAAAAAATATTACTCGCAGCATAATAATATTTGAATAAGAGCATTATTACCAATCAAATCGGATTTGTTTGCATTCAAACAAATAAGGTTAATAATTATTAACGTTGTAAATAAAACGCAGCCGAACAGAATTTTTTAGACAGCATAGAAGTATAGAAACTATTAAACAGAGTAAATAGGAAAAGTACACATCAATATAATTATTAATGTAATTACTTAAGCTTGCTTGCAAGAAATAGTATTATTACTCTACACCTAACTTAAGTTCCTATAGTTAAATCTGAGTTAAATTTAACCAATTTTGATATAAAATTGAGCAAATATATTGTACAACGTACAATAAACACATCCCATTTTCAATTATCACAGTTTCTATGAAATCCAAAACATGAACTCATAACTCAAATAGGAAACATTGTTTTCAACATTTCATTCACCTAAAGTATATACCGTACTTTTACGTCCTTGTTTTAATTTACTGTAAATCTTACTGCACACTCAACACATTTTATAATCATTTGTTAATCAAAATAATGAAACGACAGTATACCGGGTAAAAAACGTTAATTTCTAACTACCTTAAAATGTCAGTTATAACCTATTACTGTATATACCGTACAATATACTAAAATTCTTAATTAAAATTCTACTGCACTTGATATTGACACATTGATTACATAAATACCGATCTAAATATAAAACTTAACTTGTTATGTGGCAACTACAGTAATTGACCTTTAGACTTGCAAGTGGTTTTCAATGAAAACAATCAAATTGATGGACTTACCCGTCTGAAGTTTTTCCTAAGGAATCCCAACTTTTGATCAGCCAAATACAGCGCTGACAGAATCAATGCTACGACAGTGGCCAAAATCATTGTCAATTCTTCGCACACCATTTTTCACTAGCATTTAAATCACACACGCTCAGCCGACTGTGTAAAACTGAACAAACACACAAAGTAAAGTAAGTTTACGTGGTAGTTTGTAACAGAGAGAAGAGGCGCCAGTAGTAGAACGGCTGACAAGATACTGTTCCAAGTGCTACTTTATCAGCAGGTACACTATCCTTGAAACAGCTGATTAAACATCATCCTATATACATAACACCATAGATCTCATAATCAGACAAAACTTTACAGTTAATATAAATGATGCAACTTGCATTTACCTTGATATTAATCGAGTTGTCCGTGAGATGCAAAAGGTTTTAGCATACTTTCTTCACATAACAAATTAAAGAGTATTGACCTTCAAAATCTATTCGCGTTAATTTTCTATTTGCATTAATTAAACCAAAGTCAATCGTAGCTTTCAAAACTATAAAACCATAACATAACTTACTATACTTAAAACTGAACACGGAAACTGATCAGAAAGTAGGTTACCTGGTACTAATTAATTTTATTTTCGAATGACTTGTTCATTAGCATTTCAATAAAATAATCAACCATAGAAATGCATCAGCATGGTGACTCTCAAGGCAGTTCCAAAAAAATATTTTTTCTTTTCTAAAACTGTTTGATGTTAAATAAAACTAAAGTTAATAAATATTAAAATTATTTATAGCATGATACCATAAAAAAATATAAAATTACACAATAATATTTTACCGGACCATTTTGTTTTGGGAAAATGACTCGTAGGATTGAGAAACCTATTAGAGAAGCAACATGCTCATTGTGCTGCCATCTACAGCACAAAATTTAACCTCAACTGCTTGTCTAAATATCACATCTAACTTTTAAAATTGCAGCTAAATTTTTAATGAGATTTTAGGTGTGTTTAAAGTTAAATTTAGACGTAATCGTCTGCTACCAGCTGTTTGTACATAATAAACAACAATGGCGTACATATCTCTAAGATTTTAAGACAATTAATCAACATTAATTTTAAGTTGTTTTCAAAGACAAATGTGGCGATAAATATATTTTGTTTTTCAATACTAGTACAGGTAACCGATAAAATTTCTGAAACAAGGCAGCTACTGTCACGTATAATGTTACAACGTTCCGAAGATTTTCATGCTTCCATATACTAGTCATTTCCATTGTGTATTCAAACAATCAAATAATTTTGTATCATTTACTACTCGCCATAATGGGAAATTGTTTTGGAAGATGTTGTCCGAACTTCTTTGGCGGGACAAATTCGTAAGATTTTTGATTAATAATTTTTTACTTGAACCACTGATATGTCAATATATCGTTGTCATTACCGCCCTTTAACGTTTGCCTGAAACATATTAAGCTAAAAAACAATGTACAAATTATCAATAATTATTCGTAAAAAACGAATATCTATGCTAAATTAACTACAAAATTTGATTTATCGCTTAGGCGCAGTTGGTTTTCCAGTTATTATGATAGAGGAAGTCTTGTAGAAGTAATCTATTTGTTTATTCGGTTTAATTATTGCTTACTGTGTTTTAACTTTAAACTTTTTTTCAGTTTGAAAGCCTTATGGAAACTACAGTTCATCATGATGAACCTATAAGGTACTGTATTACAGTTAATAATCGAACTTGCTTTCTTTCAAAAACATTTCGTTATTGTTGCAATTGTGTTAATAATGCTTTTGCCTTCAAATGTTCATTTTTGTTTTTTTAGTATTTCGTCCATAATGTCATTTCGTAAAAGAAAGGTGAGTTGTAACGTAAAACCAACCGCTATTGTGCTTTGCATGTTTTATAATTTGAATTTTTATAATTATTTCAAGTTTTTATTATTTTTAAGTTTGCCATTATTTTAATTTTTTTTATTTTGTTTTTGGGGGGATATGATTTGATTTGTGCAAAAATTAGTAACGAGTTGGTGACAGCTCGTGAAAAACTGTTAATTTCAATGAGATGTTATGAAGAATTGGTCAAAGATCAACAGATGCTTGATGAAGCAATAGCACGAGAGGTAATGCTCTTCAGTCGCAATCAAAATTAAGTACATAAAAAAACCCCAAAAAAATTTTATTTTAAATTTGGTTAAATATTACCTTTTAGTTTATTTAAACCTCTTAAAATTGAATTGCTGCTAATTAATTGTATCGTTAATTAGCATGCTAAAAGAGAGGAAGAATTAGAATTAGAAGAAGGAGCTTTAATTGAAGGCAGAAGAGAAGCAGCTAGAGTAGCTCGATTGGCGAACAATCATCAAATCATTAACCCAGCCAGATTAGTTTTAAGAGACAGTACATCGTCGTGGGTGACTACAGACGAACCAGATATAAAGTACAAGTCTCCTAATTTTTTTTTAAATACTGTATGTTCATCAATTTTTTTTTGAATTTTAAAGTGGTTCTGACGATGTTGAAGCGGAAGTGTTTATTGACGAAAACAAACTCAGGCTATTAACGAGCAGGACTTATCTTCCAAGTAAATAAACTATTGGTTATAATGTTGCTTGCTTAAATTAAATACAGTATAAGCAATATTATTTACTTGCAAACATTATTGGTTAATGAGTGAATTAAAATCTGACTGGATATTAGTGACTTTAATAGGTTATAGCAATTCTATCCTGGAAACCGGAAGCACTGTTAGTAGCAATGTAAGTGGTAGCAGAGACTGGGTAAATAACAATGGCAGCACTCCACCATCATCTATCGATTTAGAATGGGACGAAGCAGGTCAGTAAATAGCGTATATCTTAATCTACCTTAAATAACATCGATTATTAAAATAACCAATAACTATTTTCAGGCGTTTTTCTGCCAACAGATGTTAATCACGATCATATAAAGCAAGGCACACCAACTTCCTATGACCTCGAATGGGACAATGATGCCGTCAATGTTGAAACTCCGCCCCGACAGCCTCAAGATGTAGATTTGGAGACTGAGCAACTGATATCCGAAATTGAAAAACTAACGGCTGAAGCTCTAGCTGACACTGACCATGGTTACAGATAACAAAATAATGCTATAAATTGAAAAATCAAAACGGAAAATTGCAAGCGATTTAGTTGTTTTTTGTATATAAATGCTGCCAAACTTATCGTTTATAATAATTATTCGTACATTAATTCGATTGATAAAACTGATTGTTTAGAGAAAATAAGCTACGACCACTCTTCTATCTCTTTTTGATAGGTGAAATTTTTGTCGTTAGAAAAAAAAATCATGGACAATACCGAATTGTCAATTTGCGCATCAATAAATCGATTTAAAGAAAAACAAACAAGCCAAAAATATACAAATCACTTTGATACATGTATGGTTGAAAATATATTTGCAATAAATATATCTGAAATTAATTTACCAGATCTGGTTTCTCTTAACACGACTACCAAGATTTGAAATCGATTAATGTGGTCCTACATTTTCTTGATTTCCCTATTTGCGGCCTGCAAAAAATAAAAAAACTTATGAACCCTTTTTTAATACACAAGCTTTTATAAATAATATGAAATAGTCAAAGCCTGTACAGCTTGCTGGCTCTACTGGCTAATGGAAACACCAAGTATTTACGTTGCTATGGCAACACTACTGTACACAAAGACTTCATGATGGCTTCAACGGTAAAGAAAAGTAAAAAGAAGAAAAAAGGAGGACGAAATGATTTGGAATGGAAATTATTACACGAAAAGGAACAAAAAGAAAAACGTGAAAAGTTGATGTTGACTTATTTACAGGTTTGCGATATTATTTTTAACTGTTATGTATTTATTGTAAAACTTATGTAAAATGATATTTACCAGGACAAAATACAACGAGAAAGTCACAGTGCTAGATTAAATGCCATTAAGTTAGATTGGAGTTGGAGACAAATACTAAGAGAGATAAAGTCAGAAGAATTGCTTGACGAGATCCAGCGTATGAGAGAATCATGGGAAAAATTGGTAGGAACTAAAAACCGAATAATTCAGCTTTTATCCGAGGCAATTACTGACAGTGAAAAGCAGAGAAGATCCTCATTTGAGCATCATCTATTTAACGTCGACCGAGTTTTAGGAATTCAACAGCAGCATTTGCACAAACTAGAAACAAATTACTCGAATTTGATTACCGATTTGAGTAACTCACTAGATGACAACGAAACAGAATTACAACAAATTCATCAACAAACCACAACTGAGTTGAACGATTTAGTTATATTTTGCCACAACAGAGACGAAGAATTGAGAAAGCTAGTTGAAAATGAATTTCAAAGTAGAAAAGACGAGATCATAAATAAAGTTAGTCGTTAAAACACTGTCACTAAAATAAACTAAAAATTAATTGAATATATTTTAAGAGCTGTGAAGATGAAAAAGTTTTAAAAGTAAACGCTCAGTCGACGGTCGAAAGACTAAGTTTTCAACTTCAGCAGTTGCTTGCAAATGAGCGAGTGGAAGGTGATGAATTGAGAAAATCATTAGTGCTGATGAAGAAGAAAGATGAAAGTTACAGAAATGAAATTCAGAAACATTATCATCAAATAAAAACACTGCAGGTATTCTTGTTTGCTTTATTAGAATATTTTCACTGATTGCAATTAACTGGCGCTAATTTGAACAAATAGGACAATCACAAACAGCTGACACAACAACTTAATGCATTACGAAATGAGGAATTGAATGGATTTTCGCAACACCAAAAAGTTTGCATTTTAATCGAATATTTTGTTAAAAGTAATTTGTATTAACGGTTAAAAAAAACTTTTTTATTAGCGCAAAATGAAGATAAGCGGCCATGTAGCAGCTAATAGAAAACAGATGGAGCAATTAAAATTGGAACGTGAATTATGTCTAATAACATTAGCTAATTGCAGTTCCAATGCTATCAAAAACTTAGAGAAATCCGTCAAACAAGCCGAAAAAGTTTTAAGATGGAAAAAAATGTGCGACTCACCAATAGAAATAAAAGACGAGGGAATTGCGGAAGTTGAAACGAATGAAATAGTAAAAGATATCCCAGATGAAGACCAAAAAATTCAACAATCAATGGTCGTTTTCTGGAGACATTTTAATCAAGTATATTTTGACAAATGTCTTTTAAAAAGTCACCACCAAACACTGTTACTCGATAATTTAAAATTGAAAGAGCTACTTAAAAAGTACATGGATAATGCTGCTTATTCTCAGGCCCAATCCTAAGAATATTCCAATAACTTTTAATACCAGCATTATCCATTAAATTACGTTAACGATAATAAAATATAGCATCAAATATGCGTAATGGAAATAGAATTTCGCGCTTATATACACACTTTTTAATCAATACAAGCGGTTTCGCTTATTCGATGTCAAGTTTGTATAACGACTTAAAAGTAACCAATAGAAAAACAGATCGAGTCACCATGACAACCCCTCACTTTCTCTCTCTGCCTATTCAGCATCCTATACATAAAGTCGACAACTTCCTATTTATTTTTCAAATTAAATAAATCAGCTGTGAGCATTGGCTGTGAACAAAATGTGTCCATTGCTATTATTTATCATCACTATTACGGCAGCATCGGCTGTTCATGTTTCCAGGTATGTATAGTAAAAGTATTGTTAATTACCTAGTTTATGATCACGGTTAATTAATATGAAATACTTTACATTTGTTTCCGCAACAAAATAAAATCTAACAGAAAAAATGACACTATATCTAATTATGACTTCACTGCATTACTGGATGGCCTGCTACAAGGATACGATAACAAACTTAGACCAAACTTTGGAGGTTTACCCGTCGCAGTGGAAATCGATATAAACGTCCGATCAATGGGTCCCATATCCGAGTTGGACATGGTTAACTCAATAATGATTTTTAATTATAACGAATTATTTATAATTATTTCTAAATTTATAGTCATTTTCAATTGACTGTTACTTTCGGCAAACATGGATTGACAAAAGATTAGAACTTAAAGGTCCTTTCCCCACTATGACATTGGGTCAAAGCACTCTCAGCCGGATTTGGAGTCCTGACACCTATTTTATTAATGGAAAACAATCTCATTTACACACTTTAACTGTCCCAAATCGGTTAATAAGAATAGACCAAAATGGACGAATTTTCTATTCTCAAAGGTAATTTCAAGTAATTAAGTTCAGATAAATGAATTAAAAATGTTGTAAAGTAGATTAACAATTAAAGCCAGCTGTCCTATGGACCTTCACAATTTTCCAATGGACACCCAAAGATGCCCCCTGCAACTAGGAAGCTGTATGATTAATAAAAAAAATGTAGAAATATGCCATTAAACTTAATATTTTCTTGTTAAGTTGGGTACACAACCAAAGACGTTTTATATTCATGGAACTCAATGCGGCAAGTGACAATTGCCAATGACATGAAAATGTCTCAATTTGATCTTGTGTCTACACCCATAAGTAATCTTACCATTCATGCCAGAAACAGTAAGTGCAACCTTGTTTATGTTTAAAATCAATATTAATTTCCTGTACTTTAGGTGGAGAACACTCGGTGTTAGTGGTAACTTTTTACCTTAGTCGTCACACCGGCTATTTTCTACTCCAAGTATATGCTCCATGCAGTTTACTAGTAGTTTTATCATGGGTTGCATTTTGGATCAATAGAGAGGCCACATCAGACCGCATTACATTAGGTAATTGACACTATAAGTTACAGATGTAAATAACCTGATAGTTGTAATTGTTTTAATAATAGGCGTGACAACCATACTGACAATGACATTCCTGGGTTTAGACAGTCGTAATGACCTCCCTAAAGTGTCATATTCCACTGCTTTAGATTTATTTATCGTCATTAGTTTCTCTTTTGTTATGGCTACCATTTTACAATTTGCTTTAGTGCATTATTTCACCAAACGAGGAAGTGGTGAAATAAGTCATCAAATAAAAGTTGAAAACGAGGTAAATCAAACTTCAATAAACGACTCTTATTTTTAAAACTACATTCAAATTAAATTTGGCAAACAGGTTATTTGTCTGGATGAAAAGGAGCATTGGAACTCCGTAAGTCGAGTAGACTCCATGGCCAGAGTGGTTTTCCCACTTTTCTTTTTATTGGTCAATTTAACTTATTGGTATATTTATTTATCGTGTGGAACTAGAGCGGTGTTTCCATTAAATTCGTCATAACTACAGTATTAGCATCTTTATTTGCTATGGCAACCCCATATGCTTTCACGCATTCACTTCCTACAACCACACAAGTAACTTACAGTAGTTGGATCTAGGAAACCAAGCACTCCATCTTCCAAATTAGCTTAATTGAAAGCACTTGAAACAAGCTCCTTCCTATTTTATCATTCTCAACAACTAACTTACTTCCTTCCAAACACATCCTGTTCATATACATTTAACACTTCAATAACCAAAAAACGTCGACTATTTTCTTGAAGAAAAAAAAATTCCCGAAAACTAAATTCCCACCTGATATAAATACTTTTTGCTATAAACTGTAACTATTTATAGTTAAAACATATTTTAATTTAACCACTTATTAAATTATAAAATAAAATTACTATTGAGATAACTTTATACAGTATTACTAAATAAAAATAAAGTTTTTAAAGGCTATTACGATTGTGTTTCATTCATACTCGAATTCTAAGAGATAATTAAAATAATACGGTATTATCTATAGAAGATATATTACATCGCATAATCAATTATTTCATTCAAAAATACATTTAAACATAGATTTAGAAAAATAAAATTTCGATATTACTAAAAAGTTGATTATACCGTTAAAGTGGACTTTTCGGGTTGCAATGTTTATGCAATTGTATATTAATTATATGCCACAGTTAATTAAATCACACTTTCTGCGAAATTTAATACTGTACAATATTTACATAAACTAAATTAAGTTTATTACAGTATTAATGTGAATTTCATAACTTAAGTTTTTTCTTAATAAGACTTTAACGGTATTTTATCCAACAAATCCGTTACGGTATTCAGAAACAGCTTATAAATACAGTATAGTAAAATGAAGAGTTCTGGTAATTGAAAAAATCTTTTACTGAAAGTCTCTTAGTAAGAGATTCTCATGCAATTTCACTTGCAAATCTCGTTTAAGCTATATTTTCAAAACAATGTGTAAACTGCTGTATTTCATGAGTCACAATTTATTCAACATTGATTTTTCTTCATCGGAAACGGCTCTACGATTTACTGTCTACAGTATAGTATCACAGTCAAATATCAATGCAAAAGTGATGCCATCGAAAATTCCATTAAAAAAATATTTTTTTTTTAACGGAAAAAGCTTTATTGATAAAATGAATGAAGAAGTCAATGTACAAGTGTTAATGTGATGAGGTCACAAACAGATTTCTCATAAATGATAAACTCTAACGGAATTCCTGGATCTTAATCGATATTCCCACTTTCACTACATAATATAATAACTCAAAACTTTGTTATTTCCACGAAAATGTCTAGCGTGGGAATGCTACCTCATTGATAATAGAACTCATGACCGAGATGTTAGGAAAGCTATAAACACAAAGTCATCGATTCCATATCATCAGATTTTGCACTTTATTTTTCTTTTTTTTTTTTTTTGATCAATAAGAAACTCCACAATTCAAAAGTTAAAATATATCGAAATTAACCAAAAATAAGTAAAACTCAGCAGAAAAAACTGTCAATACTTAATTCAAACCAAAGACTATATCTGTAAAATGAAATTCACAAAACTTTACTAATTAAACCGACAAAAACATTATAAGCAAAACTTCAAATGCAAAAATTCAAAAGCAATCTATTAACTAAAAACCTAATTATCGTCAATTGAAAACCGTATTTTGTGGAGTTTATGAATTATAAATATTTTTATGATCTGGTATAAAGATATGAAATCGTAAACTTGAATCTTCTTCATTAAAAAATTAATTTTAGTCTACGGTATGTCCATAAAGGTTACTAGTACATTCGGCACTGAAAATACTTTATTATGTAGTTTGTCAGCGTCATGGCTACATCTCATAAGTTATGTGTTGTCGTTAGTTTTCTACAGAGATAAAACTATAATGATTATGGATGAATTAATTTAGCTAATTAATTTTTTCTGTCACGTTTAACTGTTATCTATAATGCTTCAGTGCAATAACGTTCCATCAATTTCAGCGTTAAATGTGAAATATTAATTACACTATAATAAAAAAAAGTGCCAACAGGTAGAAGTTATCGCCACATTTTATCCGATGATTACTTGCTCATTAAATCGGAAAATAATTAATTAATTCAACGGAAACGACGCTAAAAATGTAAACCCAAAAGCAAAGGACGTGGTATTGGTTCCCGAAATTCCACTCACGCATGCGTATTGAATTTATACGCTGTCATATAAAGCAGAGTAAAAGTCTTTGGATGGCAAATGATGCTGTCGAAGCCATGGGGAGATTATGCATGGAATTTCTCTTGCTCCTGGTAGGGATGCTGAGACTGATATCCGGTAAAGATATTGCCTTCAATGTCAGCCGCGTATTGAGCAATCTATTACAAGATTATGACATCCGGTTAAGACCTGACTTCGCTCAACATCCTCTGTCGCTGGGAATGCAATTGACCATTGTATCGCTTGACAGCATATCAGAAGTAAACATGGTAAAGTTTACATCATTTTTTAAATTTTAAATTAAAATATCATTAAAACCTTATCAATTTATACTGAATAACTATTTTTCAAAATAAAAGTTTGAGATACAACGCATTACCCTTGAAAATAACTAATTTTAAAGTGATAAAAGTTCTTAAACTTTGAAAATTCATTTTAACTCCAATATCTTTATGATTAACTTTTACGAGTGTCAAAAAGTTATAATTTTCATACTGATATAAGTAGAGAATAAATAATACGGTACATCATTTAGAAATAGTGACCAAAGCTTGCTATTAAATTACAAAAAGCTTTAAATACTAACTGTACACTTAGGACTACACATTAACGCTACATCTGCATCAATATTGGAAAGATGATCGATTAGCCTTCAAACATGTTCAATTGACGCCCAACTATTCAGTGGAAATTCTACAATTGTCACCTGATTTTGCTGAACGTATATGGTTACCAGATACATTCCTCGCCAATGATAAATCGTCATATCTGCATGATGTAACTCAGAAAAACAAAATGATCAGACTTCATGCCAATGGCTCCCTCGTTTATGGTATGCGTTTCACCACTACACTAGCGTGTATGATGGACCTTCATCATTATCCATTGGACACACAAAATTGCACAGTGGAAATTGAAAGTTGTAAGTAAATTTGACAATTATTGAATATTGGCTTTACTTGGGTTGATGTAGTATTGTATAACAATTGGGTGCCTTTGCTACATGTCTGATACTTACAGTATATTGTTTGAATTAACATTAACTAAAGTGCAATAATTTTTAAATGAATGCATTTGTAAATAAATAGATGGCTATACAGTGAGAGATATCCTTATGCACTGGATGGATGAGCCAGTTATAGGCCTTAAGGAATTAACACTTCCACAATTTACAATTCAAGGTTTTGAAACCAAAGATAGAAGAGAAGATTTAGCCACCGGTATGTAACAATTTCCAAATTTATAATGCATTTAAATAAATTTTTAAAATATTAATATATATCTCCAGGTGTTTATCAAAGATTGTCACTGTCAATATTATTTCAAAGAAACACGGGCTATTTCATATTCCAAACATACCTTCCATCTATTTTAATTGTCATGTTGTCTTGGGTTTCATTCTGGATTAACCATGAAGCAACGTCAGCCAGAGTAACATTGGGGATAACAACAGTGTTGACAATGACAACAATTAGCACTGGAATTCGTTCATCACTGCCACGAATTTCTTATGTCAAAGCAATCGATATATATTTGGTTGTATGTTTTATATTTGTATTTGCTGCTCTACTTGAATATGCCACTGTAAACTACACATACTGGTCAGCCAGACCTGTTAAGAGCAATTCATCACAATCACGTTCATCGTTTACTTGCAATAATTGCGAGGAGGAAAAAAGTCACACTAAACTATATAAGGTCATTACTTTGGAGTATCATTGTTATACTATAGTTTTCTCTTAACGTATTGTATATGTGCTAATTAATATGCAAATTTGTAGACCGAAGAAGAAGAAATTAGATCATCACCAATTCCCAGTCTTCGACGGGATGAATCAATTAAACGGCACCGATATCCCAAAGGTTTTCGGTTAGTAGCGGTGGATCCAGCACCACTACACACAACCATTTGGAATAGCGCAACAGGTTTGGACATTTCGCAACCAATAACACTAAACAAGAAATCTCCAACAACTAAACACGATATTTGTAAATCCTTATCATTAATCAACAGCATTAGAGAAGTTAACTTAATTGACCGCATATCAAGACTAGTTTTTCCTATTACATTTGCTGTATTCAATATGGGGTATTGGGGCTTTTACGTTATATAACTTAAAATTACTGTTACTTCACCATCGTAACGTCTCATTACAAAAATATTCGAACAATAAAACGTATTAGAAGTTTATTATTAATTACCTTCGTTATAAACCGCTTCATTAAAGTTAAGCCTCAATGTTGCAGACGCCATTGTCAAGTTGCACCGAAGTTTTCACAAATTGTTCGTAGTTTGACCAAGAGTGTCTTAATTTTACACTTGAGTTGTCTTCTACATAGTACATGTAACTAACTCCATGATAATTAAACTTGTTATACCTGCAGTGGACGCGTAATAATATGCACTGGTCTCTAACCGTTTGACGCACTACACAACAAAATATAAAACTCTTAAATTTCTTCTACAGTAACGTATACCACGTGATATGATGACGTTCCAACGCAAACAGCAGACGCTAACACTAATAGGCTTTCTATCGAATAACTACAAGTGCCGGTAATAAAAATTTTGAAAACGGAGAAAGTTGTTACATTTTAAAAATAATTTATTGAAAACAATCGTATGAGGTTCATTCAAGTATCGGGGAAACATTATGTTCCGCAGATACTATATCAAAAATTCAGTTTATAAAAACTTTAAAAGTTCAGCATAGTTTGCCAAAAAAAACATCTATAGCCACATAAAAGTCTATTTAAAAGCTTAGCTGTGTAAAAATAATTTACCAGTCTTAACACAAAAAATATTGTTTAATAAGAAATGTCTCGTCGTAAAAACTGTATTACAAGTCATGCCCCAAGATTTCAAAAAACTCTTCTAAATAAACTTGATCCTTTAACGTCGATTTCTAAGGCCGTTTCTAGTTCTAGGTGCAGTACTTCCTGAACCCATACTAAACATCGATACTCCGTTTGCTCCTCCTCCTCCAATAGGTGAACCTAGATGCATAATTAATTAGTAAATTAGCCAAAACTAAGCGCTAATATTCATAATACAAACCAAAATTAAATGAAGGCGGAGTGTTAGCTGCGAAATTGAATCCGTTACTAGCTCCATTAGTAACATTATTGGTACCAAAGGCAAAAATTCCATTGATGCTACCTTCAGATTTCGGTTGTTGGGTAGCACCAAACTGATAAGCTGAAACTGCTTTTACTGGTTTTAAATTGTCTAAACTTGTTGAAGTATTTGAGATCGTACGGGCTTGAGTAGTTTCAGTAACACCATTGCATTGAATTGGACTTAATGTTGTACTCGTCGTTGTTGTCAGAAAACTGATGGAAGCTGAAGTTGTTGACAAATTTGATGAAGGGCTTGATGGATTTAAACCAAAAGACAAATTAAAACCAGAATTTGACAGATTTGGTCCAGACGTTACTGGCTTAATCTCTGAGTTTGTCATGTTTAAACCAGACGTTGATGGGCTGAAACCAGAATTTGTAAAATTTAACCCAGAAGTGGTTGGATTAATTCCAGAGTTCGTAATATTTAGTCCAGAAGTTGTTGGACTGAAACCAGCTGTTGTTGGAGCAAAACTAGCTGATGATAAATTACTATTCGGCGATTTATCAAAAGACACAGTACTGGAAGCAGTAACTTCGATAACAGGTGGCGACGATATACGTGATAGAGCATTTGAAACCATGGTTCCAAAATTGAGTGTTCTTTCTAGAATAGGTGAAATAATGGTTTTCACTGTTTTATCAGTAGTCGGTGAAATTTTCTCAATTTTGTCTGAATATGGTTGAAACTTTGATGTAACAGCAATATTTCCCTCATTCTTGGCTAAACTGGCCGTAAACTGCTTCAGTATTTTATCCAATCTTTCAATTTCTCTTCTTCTATCATGTAAATGATCTTGAAGTTTTGGTAGGTACAACGGGCTATTTATGTCCATATGTAGAATACTTTCTCCAGGTTCTACATCTTCAGTCATGTCACTATTAACTCCAACAGCACAAATAGGCTACAATAATAACTATTACAATAAGATTCAAGAAAAAAAATACCAGTCGTTTTACCGAAACGTCTTCCATAATAACATCATTATGTTGGAAGGCACTTTTTGGCGAAACTTTAGTCTCACGACGCAAAATTTTCGATTTTGGAAATTCATCTTCTTCAATTTCTATGCATTCATGTATTGATGGCTATAAGACAATTATATTTAGAACTAATTTTTACCAATTATGTCAGTTGAATATCAAACCTTTGTACGATATCTTTTCATAGAACTATACGAAGATTCGATTGCGTTAGTCTTGGGAGTTCCCAAAACCTTTTGCACTTTTTCCAACCGTTTTAGCGCTTCGGTCACCGTTTCTGGGTTCTCGATAAAATGATCAGGCAGTACCGATTCCTGAACTAGAGACTCAACTCCACAGCCGTCAACTCTTAGCTTTTTAGTTAGATCGGTGTCACCTAATAGTTGTGTTTTCAACTGACGTTTCCTATTAATAAAAACAAAACAAGCCAGTTAAGTCAGTTTTAATAAAAAACAACATTAATTAGTAATACCTAGTAGACCTCTGGGTAGTATCAGGAATAATGTGTTCGGTAGTCATTTTTCTATCAATTCTATTAAAAGAAAAACAAGGATAAAACTGGATTACTAAAAACCAACCTTTAATACCTTACTTCTGAGCTACAAGTCTTCTAAAATTTACGTAAATAAACAGTATCAAACAACTAATACAATCCTGTAATGTATTTACAATTTTACAAACGGTTAAAGAAAAATCAAGAGCTGTTAAAACCTGTATGCTTGTAGCAACTCAGAATTAATTAAAAAAGTTTATTACTGTTGAGATGGTGGCGATGGTTGCATAGGTGATAACTTCACAGTCACTCTACTTTTGGTTAGATTACTTCTATTACTTGATCGTAGAATGGGTTGCATATCCGTCAAATTAACTTTTGGGTAAACACCAGGACCATAGTTGAAAGTTTTCAAAGGACTTGTTCGCTCCAATTTAGGCAATTCAGCAACACGCTTACTACTCGGAGAGCTGTTAAATTCACCAATTAACAACAGAGATCTACTAAATTTCTACAAGAGAATACACTATACCTCGTTTTATATGAATATGAACGACTGTTGTTGCGACTTTTTGACTGTTCTGATTTCCTATAAGCTGGTTGGGGGTTTACCATTCGCTTTTGCACTCTAAGTGCAGGAGAATTAGGTGGCACAGTAAAACTCATTAAACGTTGCCTCCAATGTTCATTAAAAGCTTCATACGAGTCCCATTCGTATTTTTTGCCATCTTCTTTCAAATGTCTTCTTGCCTCGTGTTGTGTACGTTGAAGCGACGACTGATCACTGTCATTTTCAATATGCTGATCACCAAACCAGTGAGCCTTCACATAAACTGCTGCGATTATTAGACATATAACAATAGCATAAAATCCGATAAACCAGGATATTAAACTTAAAATAACAAAAATAATTGGTAAGTATATGCTGACATCGTCCAACATTTTTACCGCTTTTTCCCACTTCAACTCATATGCAAGGGACATTCATAAATCACGAATGAAATGATTTAGTGTTTATAATACTTAAATAACAGCCATCAAGTTGAATAAAATTTAAACGATAGTAAGACCGGTTGTTGTCGTGATATAAACCTGAAGACTTTCAGCATAAACGTACGCCATCACATACATGTCTTGGCTCGTATATAGCGGTATCTTTAGCAGTATATTTCCATAACAATGGGGAAACTTGTTTTCTCGCCAAGAAAATTCCCATCATCCCATGCCATTGGGACAACGGGATTCCGTATTGTATTAATATTAATGGGTAGCATACCCATACAATACGCGTTTCTTTACAATTTTAGGATAATTTCACGAATCGTCTGCTTATCGTGTTCAAAAAAAAAATATTTCCCGCAATGCCACTATCTTAACCAGGGATGCACAGACTTATTAAGACTAGGGGCCACTCGGGCAAATCATGAACGGATGGCGGGCCGCCAGATGCAGGGCCGGCCTTATATGGGGGCCCCCAAATCCGACAAATTACCTTTTTTTTTTTTTTTTTAGATATTTGTTGAAATTTTGAATTTTTTTAAAAATATTTTGTAACTTGCACCCCCCAATAAATTTTAGGGAGCCCCTAATTTAGTCATTTATGTACAAGTTACAATCATTGAGGGCCCCTTTTTGCCTTATTTTGCTGTCGTAGGGCCACCAGAATTTCACCGGCGGGCCGCGGTCTGTGCATCGCTGATCTTAACGAAAGATGCTTTTCCGCGTAAAGACACTGCTGCCAACATAGCTTACGACCAAATACTATAGTACTGTATTTGTTAGGACCCACTACAATCGAACTTATACACGACATCGTGTTTTTTATATAACTACCTTAAAATTATTATTTCATAAAATTGTAAAAATGTAAATCAAAATACTCGATACTGTGCTTTACAGCAGTAACATTATTTTAGCTATCTAAAAAAATTTAAATACTGTAAAAAAAAGTAAATTTAAATAAAAAAAAGTGAATTTAAATAATAAAAAGTGAATGTAAATAATAAAAAAGTAAATTTAAATAAAAAAAAGTAAATAAAAAAGTAATTTAAAAAATATTAATTTAGTTTTTCAAAATAAAAAAAAAAATAGTTTCAATTTTAATATTAAATCGTCAACATCAATACTAAGTCACACCCTTAATACTAAATGCATCGTTAACTCAATTTTTCACGAAAAAGAAACTTTAAATGAAAAATCTCGTTTGATATACGACATCTTAATAATGGACAAGTAATTAATGAAGTCTAATCAAGTTAATTACCAAATCTTGTTTTAAAAAACATGAAAGATTTGGAGTACCGTAGTGTGAATGTATAGAAAGGCAATCGAGATACGATTCTTCCAATTAAAAGCGTGGCAATAGTGTTCCTTCTCATTTTCTTTCACCATCGACTATTTAAATAGCATGCAGATAAGACAATTTAAAAGAGACATTTGAACATGTCCCTTTCTCACAAAATCTCTCACTTTGCTTGTTATCTAATACAAAAAGCTATTACATATGGCAGCGTAATTAACTGCTTGTCTGATTTCAAAGGACGACGATCAACGCTTTCTTTTTTTTTTCAAATTTAATTACAATGCATACAAGTCTTAGTCGCTTTAAAGGAGTATAAATCACAGATCACTAAACGATACAACTTGCAAGTCGAACAATGAATGCACATGATAGTTCACAACAATGAAACAACCCATCTACTGGATGATCCAAGCGCAAAATATAAAATCACTCAATGGTCCTTCAACCAAACACACGATGTAAAAACATTGCGAACGAAACAACTAAAAGTGTACAGAGACAATAAAAAGATTTCATTTTTAAAATATTTTTATTAATTTATAAATGATCCCAGTCATGTCAAGAAGAAAACAATCTAATCCAAAACCATTTAAACGTAAGTAAACAATTTTTTTTTATTATTTTTGAATATAAAAACTAAAATCAAAACTGTTTATTAGACTGCTTCAACTTAAAAATGTATTGCCAGTAGAAACAAGTTGGTTTTATCAAAGTTGTTTAATTGTTTTTATAGGGTAAAACAATGCAGTAATTTGTAAAAAATTATAAAATACCGGTAATAAATTATTGAACTACTCGTAGAACTAGCTCTAATCTACAATATCTTGTCACCAACGAGTCTGTTGCTCACATTGTATTTGAAATGACCTTCGAATTACATTGCGTATCATTATTTCGAAGATTCTTTGGTCACTGTTTAACGTAGACAATAGTATAATCCATTAATTATGTTAATTCAATCACTTCCTTTAAGAATCGTTTAACCACTAAATAGCAATTACAATATCTTAATTTCATTATATTAAAAATAAGTTAAGATAATATTTTAAACTTTTATTATATTTATTACCATTAATTTATTCTTTTTAACGATTTAACTTCAATGCAACGATCTTAATTAGCAATAAAGAGAAAACAACTTAAGAATACTAATATCCAATGTTTCAAAATAATAATCAAAATGTTAATTTAAATTCTTTAAATATGTACGAAAACGTGAAAGTGCATCATGCATTTTAAATTTACTCGATTCTTCGTAAAAAAAAAACCAGTTATTCTTACAGGATCTGTATTTGACTTTGATAATAAATTTAACAATTGAATCAAAATTGATCTTGAATGCAAATTGTTTTAACAGCAGGGATCAAAAAAATTAACGTCCATTAGGTCTTTTTACTTTCAACCATCTACAAATACAGCAACACCTTCTTCCACGTGTCTTATTATTTTTGAAAAAAAATAAAGATTATATCGAGATATGAGGTGTGATACAAGGTGATTGATTAAATCACATACTGTACGTAACAATTAAGTTAAAAAATGATAACTTATCTCAAACTCACTTCACTTAACACTGACTCATAGGCTGCATTTTAATTGATTTAATATTAAATTTCACGGACAAAACAGGAAACAATTTCGTTGTAACTCAATACAAAAAATCAAGGCAGCTTAGTAGGATAATTAAAAATCTATGTCATGACTAAATTTGAATATCAAGTTAGAATAAAACTTTTTAAATTACTGGCTATATAAAGTTTAATACAGCGGAGCTACTTGAACACAAACACAGCCGACAAAACATCTTAAATACCATATTTCTTTAAAAATAGATAAATATCTAAAAAAAATTGTCATTTCTTAGTTTAATAATCTATAAACGTGTGCCCTATCAAGTATCACAAGATGTTTATACTGTATGACTGATAAAATTGTATGGAAAATGCGATGGGATTGTATTTGTCACACGGATCTATCGACTGATATTTAATTGGATAATTATAAGTTTCATCTGTACAAGATAAAAAAAAACTTTGATAATCTAAAGTTATACGGCTAAACAACTGCAAACACCATTTTATTTGTCAACTGTAACCCGAACGAATCAGTTAATCGGTTTTAGTGCGTAACACTACGATACGCTTTCAAATACAGAAATCAAGATTTTCATTACATGTTATCTTGTTAAATGGAAAATTTTCCATTTGACCATCAATAGAAATCAAAATCGCAATCGAATTTTCACGTTCAAAGCAAAGCGAGGGATAAACATCAACAACTGATAACATTTCAACGTATACGTTGATGAAATAAGGTAAAACTGCCATTCATATATTTAAGTAAATTTAATGATATAGCGAACTCTGTAAATAATCTTAACAGTATTTGCTTACATTAATGGGATATTATTTAAAAAGTTTGACGTTATATATTGTACTGTATACTGTATGTAAAAATCTAAAATCGAACTGAACTTAGTTGAAAAGATTGTGAAATTTGTTACTGTAACATTTACCCTAGTTTATTAAAACTATATTTAATACTGTTGATAACGTGGCTTTCAGTCAAATTAGTTTGATTAAAAATTATGATAATAAAATCATAACAAATGTGTTTAATAAGAAAACTAAAATACTACAGTATAACAAAATGTAGTTAAACATTTAAACTAATAAGTAATTTATTTATTAAGTCTTGAAATTGGTCATTTCTTAAACAATTACATTTTTATTTGTAGTTTCGAACTTAAAATGTGATTTCTATTCCAGAAAACAAAATCAATTTTAAATCAAGAAGCTATTGACTTTTATCATTTAAAAAAGACTAAATTTGGCATTTAAACAATGTTTTAAGACTTTACAGTATGAATTTTAGTTATTTAACAATAAAAAATTGATTCTTTTAAAAACAATTGCCAATAATTATAAATCATTAAATATTTTGTTGATTTTATAAGTCATTTTTATGATTTAATCAATTTGCAAAATTCTACTAGAAAACTAATGCTGCGATTAAGCAACAAATGAAAAATTATGAATCATTATTTTATTTGGCAGATATATTTTTTATAAAACGCAGAAAAACACGTTATCAATAATACATAGTATACTAAAATTTAGTATACTGATTAATCGTTACCAGTAATTTGCTATACAGTATACACAATATAGTATTACAAATATAATCGCGAAAATTCTCGGACATGTTATCAGAAAAAAATATTACATAACCGATAACATCAGATAAGATACGAAGGCTTAATGACAATGAATAAGGCGATCAACACAACAATTTCAAATTGTGTTTTTTACTCCACTGTCGTTGTACTAATGTTATACACTACGAAAACACTGTATTAAGTGTACTTATCATGTACATTTAGTTCAACACACTAACAGCAAAGAAAAAAGTTTAAGTTATTGTTGACAAGGTAATGTATGTCTTATTATGGTTAACAATTCATATGACTAAAAATGTAAGTTAACTGTGCATTAATGTTTTATTAATTTTTCTAAATAGGACAAATTCATAGTAGTGACAATACTAGAAACTCCATTTTTCACGAAAATTCATTATACGACAACAACAAAACAAACGTCTCTCAACTAACAACTTATGGTAGCAGTAAAAGCAAGGCCATACAAAACGTCGAAATAGTGATACCATCAATCCTATTTCCAAAAATGGTGTTTCACGAAGAACCTCCCAGCCATGAGAACGATCAACCAAAACCAATTAACATATCAACTCTTGAGAGTTTTAAAACACTAGCTACACTTCCAACGGCCACTCAACAAAGTAAAATAACTTGCTAAATTGACTATTGAATCATATGAAATGACCGCAATAATTTTCTTTTTCTTATAAAGGATATAAGAAATACAATCGTTCATACGATGATAGCGATTGTCCAATATTGAAAACCAAAGAAAAACTTATGCTGACAAAACAAGGTAATCGAAATATTAGCATTTCAAGTGCCTACTTAATCCGAGACAAACAATAAATACTTTTATAAAACCATTAACTTATAATACTCAGTATTTTACTAATAAAATATATTCTAGGAGGTGCATTTCGCTGTCCCATGTGTGGCATTTGTTTCAGCAATCAAAGTACATTAGAGGCTCATCAGACGTACTATTGCACTAAAGTACCATTAGCAGAAGACGATGAACAACCATTAGAAATCGAAACAGTTTCTGGTAACATCATTAAATTTCCAATTATAAAATTAATTAATTACACTTTTTGTTTACCCAAGTTTTTGTTGTAACCAAATTTGTTTTTACAACTACCAGAAACATGTCCCAACCGTCGATGGAGTAAACGAAGATCTACATCCGATATTTACTCATATTTAGACGAAAGAGAACGAATAAATTCGGTTCCAACCCTGAAACGTTCCAGTGGCTGTCAATCACCAACTATCGACCGCGTTCGAGCCATTTCATTTTCCGGTTGTCCTTTTGTCACCACTAAAAAACGTCTTTCAAACTGCTACCCTGAAGGTATTCCTACAGTTTCAACATCAAGAGATGACCACGCGTCAGAACGATACTGCTGCGATTGTGACATTCAATTTTCTTCATCCAAAACTTTTAAAGTGCACAAACTATACTACTGCAGCACACGTCACATTAGTACACCCACAAGTGGCGTCTTGTTTACGCCAACGACACCGTCTAAAATTAATTTCAAAGACCAAAGAGAAGCTGAACCAATATTTAAATCCACCGATAAAATCAACACCAAATTCTACACTGAGAAAGCAAACCCGTTTCCGAGTCAGTTTGAAAACTCAATGATGGTGTCCCAATCAAATCTCAAGATTACCTCGGCAACTCCAGTCATTTTTGTACCCTATCCATACGTTCCTGAAACCCACGCTCATCAAAGCGGATATACTGGACTTTTAGTAACCAAAAGTGAACCAAAAGTTGAACAACAAGTTATTAAATTCTGTCCAGCTTACACTGTTACAGCGCAAAATGTACCAGAACGTAAAATTCAGACTCAAACTGATAACTCACTTAGTCAACTAAGTTCACTATCAATTACAGATAAAACTATAAACCTAAGTCCAACCGACAGTCTAAAAAGAAAATCACTGGAAACTGATACAATCGAGCAAGATAGTTCAAATGATCAACCTTTAGATTTATCAATGAACAAATCCGCTACTGTTACGACCAATAATTCATCAGTTAATTCGAGCTCAACAACAACCAATATATTCAACACTACGAATGGTAACCACAAAGAAGTTTCTAAAAGTGACTTTAAATCTAAGCAACCGGATTATCAGTCAGAATTGGTCACCCACTACACTGCTGCACTGCGAATAGCTCCTTACGAAGAAAAACAAATGGCAACGACTAAAAACCCCCAAGACGACGCAATCTTGAACAAAATAAATGATGGTAAAGATAAATCACCTATCTTAACAAAACATTTTTGCATAAATCCGCAATCACACACGACAACTACTCAAAATGAAAGTGTCATTTCAAACGGCAATGACAATTCTCGACGTACAGAATCCAAATATTGCAAGTCATGCGACATTAGCTTTAACAATTTATCAAATTTTATAGCTCATAAGAAGTTTTACTGCGCATCTCACTCCACTGAAAGTAGAGAACAAGAAGCATAAATGAAAACTTTTAAAACTACATTAATTCAGTACAAGTTATATACCGATTCTATAAAGCTATGACTTCAATGGAATTTTCAATAATTTTGATATCACGAAAAACTTTTAAAACTTTTCAGTCGGAATTTAAAACTTATCGATACGAAAATAATTATAACATCTTGTTTTCATTTTGTTGTATATAAATTTTATCAAACATCAAATACAAAATCAGCTACGGTTGATAGCCAAATGAAAGAACTAAAGTTCATGTTATCAGATCCATAATAAAAGTAATCGGAAATTTAAAAATAGATAAACTAAAAAAATAACTTTTTAACTTCCACGACTACAGGTTATTAACTTACGCCAACTTCTTTCAATTCATTGCAGTTTTTTTTCCCTGTTTTTAAAATGTACATAATAAGATTAATGTTGTTCATGATTATATTCTACTAAACAAATACTTGTGTATTGTAATATCATTGGTAACCTTATCCTTATTAAGTCGATTACTTTTCACGAAAAATTTAATTGTAAGATAATAATGTTGACATTACATTAAACAGTATATTCAGTACAGAATTTAAAATATGTGGATAGATTTTAGTGATAAAACGGAATATTGTTGATATAAATGACAAAGTAATCTATAGAATATCTATACATTTTATGATTGTCACGTTGAAGTTGTTTACCCTCATCATAGATAACGTCTTCGTTATTAAACGATAAGGTATTATTATTCATTTAAATAACAATTTTCTAAGAAAAGTTAAATTTACGAAGAAATTTTTACAGTCTCCAATAATCAGACGTCGTATTGATAGATATTAAATTTCTACGAGTATCGCTACATGAAGTTAATGGAAAAACTATTTTTTGTTTAATTTCTCTATAAAAATATTATTAATACTATAACATTAAAAAAACCTGTGTTTTAGTCGTAAACCCATGACTAAGACACGGTGAGTTATACAGTAATAAGTCACAATAGGCTTTAAAAAATGTTAATTAGTAAACTTATATAAAACGATAACTCGATTCGTGTGTAATATGTATAGCTTACAAAAGTTAATTTATGTTTTGTAAAATTTTATTTGTCAACAATAAAAAACAAACCGGTAAAATCACATAAAAAATAATTTAAGCTCATGATCTCAATAATTACACCACCTTACAAAATATGCTAACCAGAAAAGAATGATAACGTTTAAGTTAAGTTTTATAATTAGTTTTTATGATTTTATCTATTCACTACAGTTGTAGGTCTTATATTGTTTGGTTGAGTTTAAACAGGTGTGCAATAAAATTTCAGTGGTTTGTTATTTTGTGTCACCATTAGAGGGCACACCAATCTCTAAAATACTGCAATTTTAGGTTCGATTGGCTCATCTGTTATAGCAGATGACTTGGCTATACAATTACGTCCAAAGGATTACTTTATGTATAACTTGCATTTAAATATTTATTTCATTCACAGCCACAATATTTGTTAGCTATAAACGATATCCCACTTCACACATAAAACTATCATCACAAAGTGGCGATATAATATCATATAAATAAAATAAAAATTAATGAATAATGATCATATTTTTTGGCTGTGCATTATTAGCAGTCATTTTATCTTTGATTTCGTGTTATTTACCACAAAGGGAATATAACAGCTATCAAAACTCATCAGAATGTTCGTTCAATTAATTCTTCAACATTTTCTAAACACACTAATTACATTCCAACTAAAAATTTACTCAAATATCCATAAACTACCCGAATTTCTATCAAATTTATTCTCGTTTTATATTTTAATATTAATAATCACTTTAAACCGTGTATTAAAATATTTTATTATTGTAATCTAAAATGCATAATTCCCTATAATATCATAAAATGTCATTCAATATTTACTGGTCAGGGTCAGTTAGAACTGATGATTACAGTATAAAGGCATTACATTAAAGCAAAATCACTATGGTTGGTTTTCAAAAATTAATAATTGCTCCCTAAAAACTGACAAAAGACAGATCAAAATGATTAAAAACTGATTATAAGTTTGCCCAAATGTGCTTAACAATTGAACAATGTTGCAAACTTTTAAAAGTTTATGATTTGACCTCATCTTAGCACGTTAAGTCTTCGAAAAACTATTAAGGCCAGCTCTTTCGGTTATATAGGCTATTTATAAACTCAAATAATATGCTGTAAAAGTGTTGCCCTAGTCGGTTCTGTTTACGACGAATTTAATTGTTCAATATAGAAGATGTTTTCAGTGTTGGCCATGTCCATTACCAGCTATAGAATAACCAACTAAGAACACTAAACGAATTGCACTAGTAACAACCACACTACATCTTACAGCTAAATTTCTAACTCAATGCCACAGTGGCGCGACTATTGCTTAAATTAAATATGAGAAGAAAAAGACAAAGTGGAAAATCAGTCATTAAAAAAGTAATCTTCTTGTGACGCCAACACCAATCTACGGTGAATTCATCTCCACCGCAGCCATTAAATATTGAAAGTCCGAATTTTGCGTCCATCTTCCAATACAACCATCAACAATCGCCTACACTAGAATAGTATTAAAGTGTACGTATGTTTTGGTATACACTATATTGCGGTCCTCAAGGCAAAGCCTATCGAATGAGTTGCATCGACCGAGAGTTGTTCTCGACTATATCCTAATTAGATTAATGAACACCTGATGAAAAATCTCTCCCTGGTGACAAACCAAACTCAACTAATGGGATTTACTGCAGCAATGTCCGAATGTACAGTACAGAACAGTACACACACAACTACACCCCAAAACGTTAAATGCATCATTTTCATTTTCAACCTGCACATTTTTACTAGATAACTTTTATATGCAAAAAAGAATTTTTTTTTTTGCTTGCTGGCAGTGTTTACCTGAGTTTGCGTGACTTAAACGTTCTGTATCTATCGACGCCTAAAGTTAGAAAGGGAGAATGATAAAGAGCACATATGGCGCAAGGTACGACGTCTAATAATGAAGGGCCAAAAGTCAGTCGACAGGACAAACACCCTCCTGCAGGTACAGTCGCTATACAGACAATTTATCCATCTAAAAAAAAAAAAAAAAGAGTGAGTTGACCACACCCGTATCCTCCCACACACTCTCCCCCTTTATCCAAAATTAGCTTTTTTAATATTATATATATTATATGTATCCGACATGAAACATTTGACCTAAGTGGCTTCTTTTGTTTACACATCGCCCAAACCATTTAAACAAATAAACTAGCTCTGATTAGCTTGCTTTATTTTCGTTTTTTTTTTTCATAATGTAGAAATGACTAGGGTGATATTAAAAATCCCCGAATTTGTATAAACTCGCTTGCTGATTACTACTGTAACGGATGGTAACATTCGCATTTAGATGACACACAAGTGAATTTAATGATAAAAATGCGTGATCGTGTCGGCTTATTTCAGCTGCACACGACCAGCTTGTCGTTAAAAGGTGGATTTCCACTGTCAACACCATATAATGCTAATAAATACTATAATATACTAATTAAGAAATTACAAAATAAATCGCAATGTCAAAATGTGAATTTTTTACTATACTATGTAAACAAACCATTTAAATAAACAACTTTACAGTCAGTAGTGAATGAGTTACGCACTTTAGCATACGGTATCTTTTAGTTTTTTAAGTAAATTTCAACAATCTTTCTGCAAAAGTTGCCTTTTTCACAATTTAATCGATGTTAACCCATTAAACCAATCAAAACATCTAATCATTCGGTCTTGCTTAGAAATTTGCTGTATCCTGCATTTTACGCCTTCAAATACAGCCTTGTTAACACTAAGTTTCTTATATGGGGCACTTAAAGTGAACTAAGCGTGCAAAGATGTAATCATATTATATAACACATAAGCATAGCTGCCATAGACTAAAGAAACCTTTTAAGCTTGATATTAGTGGTGGATTCATATACAGTTTTTTATACACACACCTACCAACTTCATAATATTACAAGGGATCGGTTCAAATTAGAAAAAAAAGAATGAGATAGAGAAAAAACCCATATTGTATGAGGGTTGTGGACAGGTTTGATAAGGATACGTAGTTTTTGGTTTTACTGATGCTGCATATAGGTGTTATTACTAAAATCCAATTTCATTCTTTTCTTGGCTTTATATTCAGAGTGACAATGATGAAGATATATGCTTCTCTCACTACAAATCACCCTTCTCTTCATTCATAACCCCCTTCCCGTCATCCTTACCCCTACATACTGTAATACTAAAAACATATCTTCTTTTTTTCTCATCTCACATCAACTCATTCCATAACAAAGTTGAAAATTACTACAAACTAATGGTAAACTTTTAATACACATCAATGGATAAGAGAAACATCACTGAAAGCAATAGGCTTCTTATTCATTTAAAATTCGTAAATATTTGAACGTATAATGAAAGACATGAGTAACATTTTCTATCAGAAACTGCAAATTAATGCTCCAAGTACATTATCTCAACTCAATCGCTACATAAACTTTCTCTTAAACTTCCAGAAAATAAACAAGTTTCCGTTTCGTCAATAATTCCGTTAGATTTAGGCTTTTAGCGCTGTAATCAAATTTTTATAATTAGCATGGAAATTATCTAATCTTTTTCTAAATATAAAGCATGAAATTTTAAATTGAAATGACTAAACTCGACACCAGTAATAACAAGTTAGCTACTTAGATTTTTTTTTCCAGTGAAAGAAAAATTGATTCAACATTTTAAAAGTGTGTAAAAGCTTATAAAATGTATCGTATTTAGAGATTCCATTTCAATTTTCTTTTTTCCAGGCAGATACCGTACACATACAACATCTCAATAGTGCATAAGCATCTTTGAACATTTCAGCCATGCAATGTGTGCTACTTTCACCTATCACAACAGCTGTAGTACACTTACTATATTTTTTACTCTCCCGTTTTCTTCTTATCCCCCTACCCCTTCATCTTCCACACATACAGTACACACTTTCATATTACGTGTGTCTACAGTTTGCACAAAATCTATAGATAGTTGGTATATCCAGTATCTCTACTTTTTATCTTCCAATTTTCCTTTTGGAAATGTACCCCCAATTACCTTCACTCTTCTTTACTACACATATTACGACTAGGTACAACTACATCTACCAATCTATGACACCCAACCTACTAGTCACCCACTTCCTTTTCAAGGTACTGTATACACGATGGTGCACAACTAGTACACCCTGTATATTACACTTTCGAGTTGCACATGAACCGTTATACGTGGTATTTACTCGTATAGTACCCGTTTATTGTATACTTGTATGTACCTACGAGAACGAAATGTCTTTCTCTTTTGCTTTTCTCTGCACAGATCGAAAATCTAAATTATTCATAGACTTGTTCCTCCATCACACAACCCGAAACGAAGAGTCGACAACGTTTATATGCCGAAGCCAACTTCCACCGAATATAAGGCGCATGATCATACCCATACGCACAAGATAGTATTATTAGTCAACAATCTATACTTCCATCTCCCAATTTCACTTTTACAGAAAATAGGCATTCTTTATGAAAGTCTAATCGTAATAATAAACCGGATATCGAATTACTAAAATGCTTCAACGATAAAACCTTAATGCTAATTGCAGCAAAGTTTCACCTGCCATTTATTTAGTGTTGATACAATTGACAGTAATCAAAAGTATTAAAACTGCCACAAACAATCTTCTGAGAATAAAAATTAGTCAATTGATAAAAATCAATATTTCGTTTTTTTTTTATTAAAGGCTCTATAATAACTTTAAGACAAATTATACACTTGAAACGGGATTTGGTATTTAAATCGCAAACGTAGTCACAATACAGTAAAAATAAAAAAGAATTGAAGTTATTTACTGTAACTATTCTAAAAATAAATTCAAATATATAATTAAAATAATACAGTCTATTAATAAATAATAAAAATCTAAAAGAGCAATTTATAAATTTAATATTAGTGCGGTTTTAACAAATATCGTATAATTATAAGTATTATGTATAATATATTTTAAAGAATTTTATTTGTTCATAATGTAACTTATATTTAATTCATTTCACCACTATACGGTATATACAGTATTACTTAAGTTATATTGATGTATTAATGCTATGCAACAGCTAAATAGTTGTTCATACATAAATAATATTAGAAAAAATATAAATGATCTTCAATAAAATGTTTAAAAAATTAAATTTTAATTCCACCGAATTAATCATGTTAAATATTAATAATGTTAACTAAAAGTTACTCAAATATTCCCATATAAACACCAAGTAGGCCAATCTGAACAGAAAAAATAATTGAAGAAGCCTGGACCATTTCCCTATGATACTTTAGCACAAGGTTGAGAAGAAAAATGTTAGAAAATTGTATTATACGGGTATATATTGAGTCAAAGAAATGAGAAGTCCATAAAAATGAACGGAATCGAGAACGTGTTTGACGCTTGTTCGTGAAACGGAATTCGGAATAATGTATTATGCAATGGCTTCCATGTATAAAACATATTTCAAATACATTATTCTAGAAAAAAACGTTTGTGTGGATAGACGCTCAGATTGGAGCCTCATAAATAATTTTTTTACCAGCTACAAAAAGACAGAACCGTTTCATTTCTAATGGATTAAATGAAACACTACAAAAAAAAAACTTTTCTCCTTCCGGTAAATGTCACCTTACAAAGAGTTAAAACTCAAATGACTTAGAAAACATTTAAAAGTTATGGTTATAACTTAAAGACATTATAGTGACAATCGCATGGCTCAATCGGTATCTGAGAGTCAGGATATCGACAGTTTGAGTCCAGACCACTGTCAACACGTGGTACCCTTCCCCTGACTCATCCCAGTAAAGATGGAAATGGTTGAAGAAACAGTATTCACCATATTCAAGTCAATTAAACTGTATTAATGGGGAGCCATGGACGAAATGCCTAAAAGCTTTGTAATCCCAAACTATTATTTATAGACATTATAGTTAAAAAAAAATCTACTTTTACGATTTTAAGGGTTTTGTCATCACGGAATTAATCTGGCGAATTAATCTGGCGTTTATCAAACCTCTCTAATAATTGGCTGCTGATTTAATTTGTAGTAGTAACATATAATGTATACAAGCACAAAAGATCTTAGTGAAATAGATAAGACAAGTTCGAATTAATCTTCGCTAAACTCTCATGTTGATGATGGTGATCGCACGATCTGCTTTTTCTTCTTCCTCTATTTCAGACTGCCAATTAATTTCAATTAGTTCTTCAGCAGACAAACGGACTGGAAACGAAGACAAAACCCCCAACCGATTCCACTTGTTTTTCAGCAGTCAACTGTCAGTATCACTTAGGTTTATTAATTAACATTTATAAATGCTAATTAAAATCATTTAGAAAAAGATATCATTACCTATGATTTCATTTGATGTTTCAATCAACAAATGGTTACAGTTCAGTCATATTTTTTTATATCAAAAACATTTTTTTTTTTTTGCATTTAATTGCAAATCATCATGAAGCCTATTTAAAAGCCATTATTTATCTTAGTATACACACAGTCACCACCATTGTCACTGTATGAAGAGCTGTATTTGCTAAACACTTTGTCAGTGTATAATTTGATTTGCTCACTATTCTTCTGCTATTATAATGTAAACATGCAAGTATTACATTTCGTTTAAATTGCTTCATAATCAAATAAAAAGGCATCAGTTAAGGTCACGTGACCACTTCCTTTAAGACACGTGTCCGCATACGGCTAGCATGTTAACGCCTTTTTAACACATTATTCATCTGATTTATTTACTGTTTACTCGTTTCCCCATCACCCACAAACATAAAGCCTACCAACACCCAATAGTGATAAATTTACGATTAATATGAAACATTATTTTATTATTAAAACACACAAGTTATCATTCCAAAACACAAAATTGTATATTGAACTTTCTTAAAAAATGTAGATGGGACTTCGACTCGACTTATGACTAAAATTTTTAAAAAATCTAACAATATTAAAATAAAATGTCATTAATAAAATATAAAAATAAAACAAAGTCAAAAGGTTTTTTTAAAATTCTTATATTGAGTCATTTTCATTAATATTGTGCCTAATACAGTAGATAGCATTAAAAAGTTCAAGAAAAAAATAAATTCAAGAGTATTTTTCTGTGGTATTTAAATAATCCAATATAAATAAATGGGACAAGAGCGTGAAGATAAACGTGGTTACCCATTTCAATTCTCTTATATTTTATCCCCTTACTTTCACTTTCTCTCCTCCCACTTTAGTTTTCATGCACTCTTCTGTCGAAATTGGAGTGTTAGTCCAAACATAAGGATACATATAAAAATGAGGGTTAGATGAAGTTGGGTGGCAGAGGGAGAGTTGGTTGAGTTGGGTGGAACATTTTACATACAGTGTATAGTAGTACATTAAGCGTGACGTTAAATGGCAAGAAAATAAAGGATAAATTGTACTCGGAATGTAGCAGCTGGACAACCAATCTCCACTGTATACTCGTATATTTTTATGGACCCCCCTCCCATTCTCCTCATCCGCCTACTCTTCACCATATCAATAACAATAATGATTAGAGGGGCCTTTCATTGGCATCATTTCCTGAGAAGAAAAATACATGAATACAGGGAGATCTAATTTGGTGGCAACGGCTGGATTGGGCGCCATTAATGTCGCCAAAGCCTCTAATGACCGATTGATGAACTCGACCGCTTTCCATCAATCCGCCAATTCGAAAAACGGCCCTTTCCCAAGGGCACCTATCTCCGCAGAATTGAATTGGAGTTTCTTTTGTTATGCCAACTACACAATGACAATGTTAAACAACTTAAAACTTGGCACGTTATAAAGTAAAAACCAAACTCGATTAAATAAGGAAAACAAAATCGAATTACATTACAATGTAATTCCTAAAATTGCTTTCATATTACAATACAAATTACCTTTTAACAATTAAAATAAACGAAAACATAAAACACAACCGTATTAAGTTTCCAGTTTCAATTAGTTTCTCTATCTCAAAAAAACCAGAATCCCTTTATGCTTATTATTAAAAATTACACATAAAAAATCAATACATGTACAAAAAATCCAACAAAGATTTTATTTTTTTTTAAAATCCATTAATACCAGGATTCAAAGTTATTTACAAGTGCTTTAAACGGGATTTCGACTAAATCACCTACTCAATGTGGTTCAAATACTTCAGGATACATTTTACTGAGTTTTTTTTTAAAGAGTTTTTTATGTTTTCAAAAAAGATCTGTATCTGGATTTTGTGTTAATGGGGTGTCTGTGTAAAATTTTTTTCTGAAGTGGACGTTATCGAATACAACAGGACCGAAACTGGCCGACGTCTCCATCAAATACCAATTGTTGGTTTTACACTTAAAAATTGGATGGGAATTTCAGATTCATTTAAAATTGATTCAAGTGTGAAATACGCTTCCATTATAATCGAAGAGAAACAGAGAAAAATCTTCAAAAAAATTAGAAAAAGCTCTTAAGATGGAAGCGATATCCAATTTATGAACGAAACCTAAGCCTCGCTTGGTTGGAGAAAGTTTGATAGTAGAATTTTTAAGTGGAAGTGGGAAATACTTTTCAAGATAATCAATCGTTTTCAAAACTTCAGAATCAAAATTCTCAACTCTTTGTATCACGAAAACTAACTTGCTATTGGAGAAACGAGTTAAAAAAATAATGGGGGCGTAAAGCGTACTGTCGAACGTTATTAATAATTTCGGCAGCGATTTTCAAATGTTAGATGCTCAAGATTCTATGGCTAAGATTCTACTGTAATGCATAGCCACAAAAATCCTGTTCAAAATCAAAGTTAAATAACACATGGTTAGTATAAGTCACTTGAGTGTCATAATGTATGCACGACAATGCAAAAAAGTCAATATTAATTTCCTCTTTTCGCAAGTTTTCAATAACTTTACGACATCATCATGTTTATCAGTTAAGTGTTAATAAACTTAATATGTTCCTAATTGGACAAAGTAATGCTGACTTAAAATCAACATCAGATGGATATGACCACTTAACAGGATGAGTTTCAGAGTTTAAATGCCATTCGTATTCCAATATGTAATTTTCCACTTGTAATATTGGAAAAGAGCGGTCAAGTTAAGTGAATTTCCAAAAGAAAAAAAAAGTAAATACAGAAAGAGGTAGAGAAAACAGTAGTAGAGGTTATTCATTTCTATTATTTTCGCTACTTTTATCCTTCAGTCTCATAAACACTTGGTATTTCATTTTCATCTATCCATTTATATTTTCCTCACATTATACACACAGTGTAAATGCTTTTGCATGGGAACGAGGCAGATGGTAAAATATTCATGACAGCCAACTTCTCGCGTGTCTGTGTCTTGTGTTTGTAACGTATACACTTTTATATCAAGACCATTGTTTGATATCGATGATGGTGTGTGTTCGCGCTCTCTCTCTCTCTCTCTCTTTTTCTCCCTCAACTTGTGTTCACCCTCTTGGCCCCAACACTACCACATATGGTTCAACTTATTCATGACCACCCACCCACTTTTTAGCTATGCTTATGTGACACGGTCACCTAGGAAAAACCAATCGTACATGCGCTGTTGTGACCACTCCCAATTTGAATTTCGATTAACTCGAAACTCACGCAAACTCTAAAAAAATAAAAAAGGAAAAAGTTTTGATCGATCTATAGTCATCATTTAAATAGTGAATAACACGTGAACTGCATTGATCATATCCGTGGTCAACAAAATACTCTACTTAAAGTCAAGTAGAGTATTTTAATAAACATTCAGCTTAAATTTAAACAGATTCTTTTTAAGACATTCGGATATTTTATATCATGCTTGAAAAATTTAAAGTACATTAAAACTAGTAACTCAAAATGTTTTAAGAAATTATTAAATTGGAAAGTAGGAATTTTTTTTCTCCAGATAATATTACTCTTTCTGGAGCTGCTAAGACATACTGTATACACGAATGTATTGCACGTAAATATTCAAAGGGGTAACTTTTATCTAACTTTCTTCTTAGTTTTTTGTACAAAACGCTAGATCGCTAATCTTTATTGGTCTAACTACAGTAGACGTATTGTGCATTTTAAACTACGCAACTCTTAAAAAAATGCGTTTCATTAGAAGTAGAATAATAGAATACTGTTAAATAACACTCCGTTGACAAGAAGTAACTTATTTTCTTTTGTTTTTAGTACATCAATTAACTGTCTTGCTGGTAATGTCGTGAGCTTGTCTCCAACAGAAGTTGGGAAATTATTCACCTTGTCAACATGATCAATTTTGCCTTTGTGACCAAAAGTTGGAAGACTTGTCTTAAACCAGACATCACGTCATCCAACATGCACATAACTTAGCTAACTCAAACGAAAGACATCCAACTTTTCCTTCAACATGTCCGACCACTTATCCCTGGCACTCTACGTATTTTCTCTTAGTGGTTTTCGTCTATGTACTCTGTAAATGTACATATCCATATAAAAGTTCATTATTTCACGATTCGCTTCTTGCCCAACGACGTTGCTGACGATAGGATCGCATCAAATATTTAACCAGCGCAACCAAACCAAGCAACCGGCCATGAAAAATCCACCTTTCTCTCTAGCTGCACTTTTTTATCTCTCAGAATTGAGGTATTTCCGCCACCAAACCCCACTCCCAATGCGGCACCGCGATTTTACCTGAAGAGGTTAAAAAATTGTAGTCGAAGAACACAAAAAAATACCATAAAAAAACGCATATTCCAACAACAATTAATTCTATTACAGTAGCACCGGTACCTTATCTAATTCTGAGTTAATTTGTCATGACAAAATCTTAAGACTCAATTCAAAGGAATTGAAACTGATACTTATTTCCCATTACTTAACTTTTAATTTGACTTTACATTTACATACGGTTCATTTCAAGATAATTCAAATAACAAACAATGTCAAAAATAATTTAATAACATAAGTAAATAACACTGAACATTTGGTGCCAGCTAACAACTGACCAAAAATAATTTTTTAAAAATTTCAATATTTAAAAATGTAGGTCACGACTATCAAATTTTCTCTCACATCATCATCTTAATTATCTTGCAACTTAGTCAAAGTTAAATCTTTAAAAGCATTTTACTTTCAATAAATCCAAATACAGTAATATTAAAAACGGATCATGTTTAAATCTCTTGTTAAGTTTGTATTCTAGAAGGATATACCGTCATTAAGAATGTATTAATGCACTTACAAAATACCATAATCTTGTTGAAATAGAAAATAAAAGTTCAACCGTCCAGCAAATGTCTTACTTTTAAAGCAACATCAAATTTAAATTTAGCATAAAATTTGCATGTGATGTAACTTAAATACAAGAATTTTTTTTATAAGTTATGTGACTACCGTTTGCTATATATTTTAACATGAGTTGCGTAGTGGACCGCAGAGTGGTCAGCATAAAATATAAATGAAAAGATTGTAAAGTCAAAAGATAGAAAGGAAAAAAAAATTTAGTCGTAAGATAGTGGATGGAGGCCTGAACCACACTGTTGGGATATACTAAAGAAAAATGGCCACGGCTTTGAATTTAAGTTTATGTTTGAGAGATACTCTTCACCATCGACTACTTAAAATTTAAAATTTTTCTCGTCAGGGATTTCTGGTAGAATGAGAAAAGAGAAGGAGGGCGTTTTCGATCGATTTAGATTTGGTTGTGGATAACAACGAAAGTTGAAGGGAAAAAAATGGATAGCCACTACTTGAAACAAACTGTAGAAAAATCTCGTCTGCATTATTGGATGCTTGGGTATCATTTGTAACAGTTGAGCTTAAAAGATTTAAGAAGGGAATAAAAAGGTTAAAGCCGAATCCCAAGCTCAATTACCAAAATGTTTTTACTTGCTTATTTCTTTCAACAATAAAATAAGCCAGCATCTAACTCAGAGTTTTGAATTTTGTTTTTTTGATATAGTAATTCAATCATTATTACAAATCATCATTATAAGACAATGTTAATAACTAAAAAAACTGCATTTGTCAACCAGACTAATTAAAGTACTTTGAAGTATTTATACAAAAATGTACTAAAAAACGATATCTAATACGATTTCATACAATTAGATGTATTAAAAATACAGGAATAAACTTTTAAATCACATAACTTATTAAAAAAATAAAAATAGACAATTGTGTGTAAAGTCATTTTTATAAAAAGTAAAAATAATACTAAAATAAGTTATTAGAACTTATTCATTTTTTTATATATATAACTTATAAAACGTTTTTACTAAAATTCAGTATTCTTGCATAGTACAAGCACATTAAATATATTTAATTAAACCGTATGTTACTCGAATAAAAAACTCTTTTCAGCCCAATCAAAAAAAGCGTACAATAAATAATTTAAAACATAAAAATGTGATTAGGTTTTTCCTTAAATATTCCAGCTTAAAATTTTTAACATTTGCCTCTGAGTGTCAAGAGAATGGAAACGCTGACTAAATCCTTTTCGGTAAGCCATCGCTTTACTGTTAAATACTTGCAAAGAAAAATTAGAATTTGGCAAAAATTCATGAATAAATAAGTGCAAATCAACGTGTTGGGATACACAGGGTAGGTGTAAACTGAGCATAATTAACTTGTTGGATGTATAAAGTATGAAGCATAGTTGTAAAGAGGAGGTTTGAGTAAAATGGGTGGAAATGAGGGATTTGGTGAAGGCAAAACAAGACGTAGGCAACGTAACGTAAGCCAGGCCTTTCCTGGTTCCGATGTAAATTATTCAGGATAATTATGACAACTATGTAATGGAAAAGCGTGTGTCGGTGGCTCATACGACCAATGAATATTTCAGATGCAATTTTCGCCTCGGTATGAAGGAGGGAAGAAGCGTAGGGGGGTGGAGTGTGAGTTAGTAGGGGGTAAAAAGTAAGAAATAAAGGGCGAGAAAAACCGCCAGGGAAACGGTATGGCATCCACATACATATACAAAAAGAATGATCGCCGGTCTACCAATAGCAAATTTCTAAGTCAACAAAATGGCGCCAAGATGAGAACAGGAGAAGAAGATGGAAAAGTCGTAAAAAAAAAGTCGAGTGTGATTTATATTAGTTGTACCCACCCGTCCACCCCTCACACAACTCTCACTCCCATCGCATTTCCCCTCCTTATCCGTACTATATCATTCTCAATAAAAAGCATATCTCTATGGAAAACGTTTGGTTACTTGTATGAATGTGTAGTGTGTGGGTGGGTGAGCGAGAGAATAAAAGGTATCAAAGAAAAGTCAATTTGTTTGAACGGTCATCAAATGTTATCGGTTTGGCAAAGACGAGTAGTTTAATTTTACGCTTAGAAACATCTCCAATGTGTTCCACAGTAACTTATATGAGACTTCATAATATAATATACAAAAAGTCGTATCAATATAAAAGTAGAAGAGCAGCCAATTTCCCCGCAGATATGTTTCTCATCGTAAAATAGACATATAAAAACTGATGAACATTTCTAAGAAAGTAGAATTTCCAAGAAATTTAGATTGATTAAAAGAAAAAAAATCAAATAATTGTGCACTGACTATAACTCATATTATTTTATTCATAAGTTTAAAAATCAAATAAAAAACCCATCTTAAATCAAAGAAGTAAAAAGTTGGCTGAAAAGTAATTATGCCACAAAATTCAGTTTCCTTGTTTGAAACTAACAACAATATCTCAATAATTATTATCTTAAAACAAATGAAATTATATTTTCACTCAATCCAAGTGCAGTAAAGTACTAAATTAATTTTCTTTTTTAATTAAAAATTAATCATTATATTGTTTCTAGTTTTTACCTAAATAAAACTTTTTAATCTACATCAGTTAATTGATATTTTCTAGGCAGTTATAATATTCCATGCAGATATAAATTATCTGAAACTACTAAGTACAGCTTCCAGCTATAGCGCGTGTAAATGTATCCATAGCAAATATAATTAACTACATTCCTCTCGTCTTTTTTATCACACAAAACAATCAAGTTCTTCACTACGTCCGTTTTTATCATAAATTAACTTTTAAGTGGCAGAATAAAGATGAAAGGAGGATTACAACAACCAACATACAGTACCGTATTCTCTATATGATTACGAAAATCACCTTCCTCCCATCCAATCCCACCCTTACCAAACTCCCACAACAACAACCTAAACATCCTCATATGCAGTTTTAATTGAATTCTCAAACACATGGAGATAAGTAGCGGAAATCTTCCTGATGCATTTCCATATGCCAACTAAGGCCATATAATTCTGTCGGTTCTATCTTCACATCACCACCATCAACAAGTTTAACAACATAAAAACAAAGAATCAACAAGGAAAAAAGTAGAAATGAGAAGCGTTAAACGCATCATAAGATCTTATTAAGTAAACACTACACTTGTTTTCACGGTTCAATTACTACTGCTACAATGTAAAACATAAATATTTTTCATAAGTGGTAACGAAAACCATCATAAACAATAAACCGTATTATATCAGCAGTTTATTTACTGCCTTCATTTTTCGTGAACTCAACACGAGTTACTAATAACGAAATAAAAAAACACATTTAATGGACGTATATTCTATCATTTAAAACACAAAATTTCAAACTTTGTACAAGAGTTTCCCTTGAACATATAAACAAACGTATTGCCTTTGACTTCAGGAAAAAAACGTAGAAAAAATTATAACAGAATGCATCAGCAGCTATTTTTTGATGGCAAAGTTAATCATCTTTGCTTCAACTTAACTTAGTTCTTGGCATTTTACTTTTACTTTTTTTGTTGAAATTTTGACACATTAGTCTCCTCAATCTTTATTACCTGCACTGCTACTGTATATGCTTACGTCCATCTTTTTAGTTACGATTTAGGAAATAATTCATAACGGCTAGCCAGTTACATCATTAGTAATTAACTATAAGTCAATCATCGGTTTAATGTAGCACTGCTGTCTAAGAGTATTTCTTCTAGGTAGGTTATGTTAATGGATCATGAGAAGGCATCTTCTATCTGATTTAACTCGGATCAGTACGCTTGGTATCCTGGGCTTATAAAATAGTTCTATCTTGAGAAGTTAAGACTGGAAAGTAAAGAAATGCATGGAAGGAGGAGGAAAAAACAAGATCACTAAGTACTGTTTTCTTTTTTGACGTTAGTTAAATATTTAATACACTTCCGTAAAGTTGTGTGATGTGCATATAGATAAAAAAACAAGTACTGTAATGGGTAAGGTACTGTATATAAGTGGGTGTAGAGGAGGAGGGTTTAGATGTTCCAAACCCAAACGCGAATTTTCTTTATCACAGTCAAAATGTTTTTATATGTTATTTTATAACTCTAAAAAGTGAGGGGGAAGTCAAAGGAAGAAAAAAAAAAACATAAGTCGCGAGATATCAAAGGCCATAATAAAATCTTCTAGATTTCAAAGCCTAAGATTGACAAAGTGAAACAGAAACACGTATTTCATTTCTCAATACTAGCCTGTCACCGGTCGCATTAAATAAAAACGTTAAAAATAGAGAAGTAAAAGACTGGCTTTTGTAGATGAAAACATTGAGATAAAGCAATTCACTCAAACTTCAAAGTTTCAAAAAAAAAAAATCATTTTGACGTATTAAAACAGTCATTACATTACATCTAAAAAATGCTGAGCTCGAATTTACACCTAATTTTACAAAACGCAAAATGACAGCAACATCAAAGACTCAAAGTAAAAGAAAAAAAAATAGAAGATACTTCTTAAGTAAAGCAGAAATTAAATGCAATTATACAAGTTAGAAGTATAACATTCACTAAAGTAAAAACAAGAAAAAGTAACTTCAAACCAGAAATTGACATTAATATTTCAAAAATAACTTACAATAGTGAAATATTAATATTTCAAATATAATAAATTCTGCAACTTTTTGTCTCGTTAAAATAAAATAAATACGATGTACAAAGTATTAACAGTGACTAAAAAGGGAGTAAACAACTAACTTATAACACTAAATTATTATCCACATTCATTCTATAGGGAAACATCATATAACTAAAAAATGTCAGCTTTAACTAACGGGTAGTATTGAAGTATTTGTAATTGTAGTATTCAAATAAATTACGAAAAATTCAAAAACAAGCTAATTTTAAAAACCTAAATGAACTTCGCTGCATACATTGTAAGCTGTTGTGGTTTTAGTTAGAAGTGGATTAAGGCAAAATCGTACTTTCATCCTAAACTCTTACAACTTTTAATGCAGTCAATATTTTTTGAACAAATTCCTACCAAATTGTCTCATAAGTCCTTTATTTATTTTTACAAACGCAAGAATTACTTACTAATATTTCAATTTAAAAAAAGCGTTAAATAACGCGTCTTGACGAAAAAAAAACTAAATCCAAATGTAAGAATCCATTTAACAGTCCCAATTTTATTTTTAAACAACGGTTTACTGTTATTAATTAAAAGTTACTCCTAAAAATGGCTATTAATGCGTTCACGGATCTAGATAAACTTTTTAATACATTTGAACGCTTTATTTATATTATGAAAATGTTGTCAAGACAATGTCTAACGAAACACATGTCTTTCATTTACCATGTATTATTTTTCGCACGTAACATAACATTCAGTAGTTCCGTAATATAGAAATGCCATCGATTCTTTCTAAAGTACAAGTAAAGCTATGTAATGTTAAAGGTTGTGTAACAGAGCCCAACGAGCAGAGCAGATGTACAATATAGACTATAGTAGATGTATTGTTGTAAAAGACAGCATTAAATTTTAATCAGTTTGTTGGAAGGAAAGAGAAACATGTGACTGCAGCACTCGATGCATTGTTTAAAGAAACAAAGCTCTCTTTTTTTAGTTTAGTTTTTTTTATAAAATAAAAAATTTTGTTATACTGTATATGGGGATGGAAAAGTGTAGGAAGAAAAGGATTTGGAATCGAAGACATCGACCAAAGTGTAGAGAAAAAAAAAATACGTACAAATACGGCAACTCGTAACAATAGTAAGGAATTGTATCAAGAGAAACGTCAGGTGGAAAAAGATACACACCATAGCAAACAAACTGAAAAATAAATTCTGGATATGCGGATCAAAACTGATGAAAAACAATGTTGCAAAACTAAAAACTTGATAAACACTTAAAAAAGATGAGAGGAGCGAAAAAAAAAAACCCCTGTGAGTAAAAAAGCATGTCTCGACGAAATGGCGACACAACAAAAAGATTAAAGAAAAATAGTTTGGTAAATTTTAAAATAAAATATGAAATAAATATCCAATAATGTCTTCAGTCTGCTAGTAGATTTCTCATACTGATATAAAAAAAATATACAAGGCACTCATAATCCCTATTAAGTACTTCTAAACTTTTTTAACAATTGAATAATTTAAAACTGGTTATCGTTTATAATTGTACATGCTTATACAACACTTATTATGATCAAATCATCTTAATCTGTATTCTTAATGTTTAAAAAACCGTGTTTAATTCAGTTATTTCTTCTCTCTTTTTTTCACAAAATACTTTTTTTTTAAAGTCTGTGAAAAAAATTAATTATTCAACAAGTAATCAATACGCTATTTAACAAAACACCCGAACAATCTAAATTATTAACAGAGTGCCTTCTACAGTATTCTTGTGTGTTAATAAGCCAAACACCTCATTAGAATATTTCCAGTTTGTATTTTTTTCTTAATTCTTCAAATTTAATCTTATTACTATAAAATACTGTAACTGTATAAAACTGTATTTTAATACTGTACATCCGAATTTGCAAAACAATAATCGCTTTTCTAAACATGGTAGCAAAATGCAAAAAATGTTTTATACTGTATGTGCAAATAACATTAAATTCAGTGAGATATTATCAGACATTAGAGAACCGAGATTGATTGAAATTTGCCCTCCACGCCCACTATGGCCTTTGTAACATTGTTAATGTCTCTGCATGCACCGAAAATGACAGTAAAAACATTATCATATCATAAAGCTACACTAGAAACCAAATGACATCCAAAATATAAAAAAAAGTTCTCTCAACTGCATTATTAGTTCTATCTTTGACATTTTCGTACGGTAATACGGTATTATTATACTGTATAGCCCAAATGTTTTCTACTCAATAAGGATTAACTTAAATCAATTAATCAAGCAAAAGTACTGCATCATAATGTTACAAAAGTGTACGGTATGTACTACAGTAGTACTGTAGTGTAGAAATGAACTGCTCTGCCCCCCAAAAAAAATTCAATATTCACACCTTTATCAAAATAGAAATTATTAAAACGACGCAAATGTATATTTGTACGCATTCCCAAAAGGCTTTTGGTAAAATATTTTTCTGCCATAATTTCTACTCCGCACATAAACTAGGGTTCGCATTGATGATAAGCAAATATTATTAGCCCAGCAAACAGCCAAGTTAACAATCGAAATTAGCAGACCGCAACATCTCCGCCCATCATTTTCGCAGTTTTGCCTCTGGCTCTTAAAACACTCACAAAATACAGTACAGTGCATGGCATAAAAGCCCTACAAGCAGTGCTAGTGAAGTAGGAGTGTCATTGTAAAAGACTAATTACAAACGCTATAATCTTTTAAATGAAGAAATAAAAAATAGGCGGGGTAGAACCAATATTTAGTTATGCTATTTTGAATAAAAGAAATCAATGAAAAATTTGCTAATTTTGTGAGGGAATAAAGGTTTTCTTTCATTAAACCGACTATAAAAATACAGCACAAAGTCGTGATGATGATAATAATAATAATAATAATAATGATGATGGCCACAGAGTCATTAGATTGGTAGATAGAACAACTAAAACTGTCTGCACCATCTGTTGACAATCAGTCTTATTATCTCATTTTCAAAATAATGTTATACTAATAAAAAGGTGGATGGATGGAGATGAAAAGAGAATTCAAAAAGGCATACAATTTACACAATGGGATACACACGCGATATTTACGGCTTACCTTTTAGCTATAAACAATGTGTAAAGGGTAACGTGCAAATCAGTCCAGTCATTATTCCCAGCATCAAATTCATCAATCTAAAAAGTAAAAACAAAAAAATATTAACTTTAACATTGTGTTCAGTTTAAAGCAGCAAAGATTAACAACAAAATTTTTTCCTAACAGTTTTATCAACTGCTTTAATTTACAAAATTAGTCTGTCCATCACATAAAATAATTAAAGCTGCAAAATCGATCAATTTAAAATTCAATGTAATTAACTTTTGCAGAATTTTTTACTTTATTTTTGAACATCGACAGAATTGTAAATTCAAACATACATTGCAGCATAAGCACCTCAATAAAATCAGAATTTATTCGACTGAAGTCACATTTGGTTACTTGAAAGCCTGATATAATCATTGAAAATCAAATTTCATTGCTTTAACGCCAAATTTAAGCTATTAAAATAAAATGTATGCTCAAAACAACATTTTTAATGCAACTAACGACTTACTTAGCAATTTTTGTAAGATTTTCAACGTTACAAATTGCAATACTGTACAAACTGCAAGATTTTAATCTAAATTGAAATTAACTGAATTCTTTACTGCACAGACATTTTTTCCCAATATACGTAGTACAAAGTTACTGTATATCGTATACGCTATGTTTCATGATAATTCCATAGTAGACTTCACACTCATGACCATTCATTTTACGACCCAACTAAGCTACTTCAACTTGATTCAAGTTAGAAAATTAAAACTATCAAAAAAACTTCAAATCTCAATTCATTTAGTTTAAAAATTTAAACATCGTTTGTTCCAGTTGAACCTTGAGAGAATCTTTTTCCTCTCCTCTCATGAATTTCCTAATACAGTATTTACAAGTGCGAGCACACCGAGTTGGTGGCAAGAGCGCAAGAGGAATAATAATCGGATGAATTGTTTGAATAATAAATAATCTAGAAATAAAAGCTGTTGCAAAAATTATGACTATGATGATGAATAGAAGATGAACATCAACGGCAACTTCAACATGTACCCATTACAATTTCATTTAAACCCATTACTCTTGTTTAAACATTAAACATAGAAATTACACGGCCATCTATCTCGAATATACCTTTTCTACGTAACGATGCGCTTATTTAGCGGCTGGCGTGCAAGGTACATGGGGAACAAACACAAGCACGCGCCTCGACGTACCGAGAACTTCACATCATTGAAAACTTCAACCGAGAATATCAAGCTAAACAACCGGCATTCTCCAACAAACATTTTGGGTACATTTTTAATTAAAAATGGATCTAATAATTGAAACCTATCGGAAAATTCAGCTTAATACTTGCAAATCGTATTGGATTACCAATTATTGAAGTGTGTTGCTGTTGGATTTACAGTTATTATGCAATAACACAATGTAAGTAAAGGTTATTATTCAAGTTGCACTAAACTAGACTTATCAGTGCTTAAATCATCAAGTTATAGCTAGTTCCAATGGAAATAACTCTTTTCAATACACTGTATCGGAACCTCATAAAAATAATACGATGTAGTTTCTATTTGGCTCATTTTAAAAGAATTAGTTAAGTCATTGTCAAAACAAGCAAAGTTTGTTGATATACATACTGTATTTAGTTGCAAATTAAACTTTTCCTTCCATCAACGTCGAGTAATTACGCCGAGAGTTGCGGAGGAAATTAAAAGTTTCTCATAACGATACACCGACGTAAACATGTGTTACGTGCAAGGCTCTAGCCTCTTGCAATATGCATCTAGTAATCAGCAGTGTTCGCATTCTAATTTGCATAATTAATCGCGTTAGTTATATAGACACGCGTAAAAGCACGCCTGTATCGTTAAAATATGTATCAAGAACGATATAATACTCCAACGTCGAATCACATGGGTTTAACGCTTAATATCGTTTCAAAATCTAATTTGGAGCATGGAAAAGAATTGGAAAGCTATACCAAAGTCTGCAGCTATTTTGCCCTCGTCACGTCGTGTTAAATAACATCACGTGGAATTGGAAAGTTTTACAATGTGTATAGGAAAAAGTTTCAAGCCTTTAATTATAACCTCCATGTATACGATAGGGTACGAAAAGAGAATTTTGCAGTAGCAATCCAATGTCCACTTTTCTATATTGGGCGTTCTTTGGCTAGCATAACTGATAATTTACTGTGTAGACTGTAGTTGCCGGATAAATGCAACGCTGCAATTATTTACCAACAAAACTTCACGTACAAATATTAATTATATATTAAGACAATCTTAAGTTTATACACGTTTAAATTATTAAAACGCCATATGACATTCACACACATCTAAATTATGCCATTCGCCATGTTTACGGAAATATTTTAGCCATTTAAACATGCAGTAACTAATCGCAATATCTCTTTAAATAGGTATAATGATGAAATTTTACAGCTGAAATTTTTTATCTTTTAGCACCAATTTTAAAACTACAAACTGTAGTAGTATGTGATACAGTATTTTACGGTCGATAGTATTTCGTCTAGCTACCTGTATTTGCATAAAATCAGCTTTAAAATGGGCGGAGTTACGCCAATACCCCGAAGATCAAGTCTAAATGTGACATTAAATCAAATCAAATTTACTTGTACGAATCGATGAATGCCTTCAACTGTGCCTTAATCACTGATTGGGCAAATAAGATCTTAGCCAAGTAAATCACAGTCTTGTGCACAGTACAAATAACTTGAAGCGTCAATTTAGTGCGCGGGGGGGGTATAGAGAGAAGGCTACGGGGGAGGGGGTGAAGTAAAATACAACAGGCCTAATGCACTTGTGCACTGAACCCTAAATAAATAGTTTGTTGTCTCGCAGGCAAAACTCGTTGCCTCTATACACACACCAAATCGTGTGTTGTACTTACATTTGGTAACTGGAAGCGATTTTGTTTATATAAAGCTTACATTGTCATAAGGTCGACAAGACGAGCGATTGTCATCAAAAAACACAGATGGTTGATGTTTGCGGTATGAGAAACTGACGAACAAAAAAAAAAATAAATAAAGAGGAAAAAACGATACACGGCTAGCTATACTCTACTAATGTCCCAAGAAATTTTTATATCGATATTTTGATATGTAATGTAAACGTCCTCTAATTCAACAACCCTATTTCAATATGGCTAGTGTTACTAATTGATAATGCAAGTGGAAGGGAAAAATTCGCAAATAAAAGCTTGTAGTAGATTAAATAAACTTTAACCCCTCATCAACGATGCGTAGCAATCATTTTTAAAAATAATAAAGTTGAATTAAAAACACAAACAAAAATTCAATTCCTTCTTTCATTTTCATTCAGTTGAAAATAATAAACGCAATCTAAGTTACGTCCTCGTAAAATCAATACTGTATTTAATACTTTAGATAATCAGAGCTTCTAAAAATTTTTTATAAATTACATTAAACATAAGGATGCAGACAGATATTATACTATAATATTAAAAACCAAGTTTTATAATTAAAATAAATTTCCTATTCCATTTTTAAAAATAAATTTTGGTCATTTTGACTGAATCTAAAAACTCAAACTTACTGTTCATCTACAAATGTAACCTTAAGTCAAATGTCAATACTAGAGTTGTCTAGATTTTTAACATAAATTTCCAATTTATAAATTATGGAAAAATCGCCACAAAGTTGACTGAGACATTTATTAATTCAAGTAATTTGAGAATGGATTTAATATTTAGTTGTACAAGGACGCCCTTTAAGTTAACAGCGCAAAAATTATCTGTATAGATTCTGTCTAAGCTTACAAGTTCATACATAGAAAAAATATGTTTCTGAAAACGAATCACCATAAAGAAAGATTATATCCCCATGAAGAAAAATAAAAAAACCTCCCACCACCATCGCAGTCGTAGGCAAGTAAATGGAGAAGTTCTTCATTCAATATTAAATTCAATATTAATATAAACATTCAGTTCACTCATAAAACACGAAAACAAACACGAAATGTATATCGGTGTACAAGTAGAAAATACGTGTACTTTGTCTAACCCCATGTACACACTGCACTAGCATTAATAGAAATGCCAAACAAGTCACAAAACAACATGCAATGAAAATCGAGAGCTAAGCTCATTCAATAACCAAATAATTTCCCAAATGCATGCAACTAAAAAATAATATAAAAAAGATGAAAACGATACAAAGTACCATACAGATACGAAACTGAATAAAAAAAGAAAACAAGAAAATGCGTATTAAGCAAAATGAAAATATCATTGGGCTCTTGCACTTGTAATCCCCACACATACAGTAGCTTTACTATGCCATTCACTACCACTTCTATTACGTTATCAAAATTGAATAACACCACAGCACCAAATACAAAAAAAAAAAAATAACCAGTTATTGGGGAAATCAATATACAGTATATGGGCACTGTTTAAAAAACTCCAAAAAATCCATTACGCTTCTAAATGGAAATAAAAACAAGTTAAAAATTTACGAATTACTGTACTTTATCAATATCTTTCAATTTGTAACTCTAGACTTTTTAGTTAAGTAAAAAATAACCACTTAGGACACATTTGAAGACTTCCTTAGTAACAATAACCAGACAATTTACTAATACAATAAAACTTAATGGAAAAATATCAACAAAAAAAAACATCTTAAATATACAAGTGTAATGCATTTAAAAGCCATCGACAAAACTAATATGCTCTTTCATTTGAATTTTAAAAGCATTTTAATATTCACCAAGCTAAATTTAAACATTAATACACTAAAATCAGCGAAAATTACGCAAGAAATGCTAAAGAATAATTTAAAATTTTCTTAAATGTGTAAAACCACTGTATGTAAAATTTGTCTTAAAATTTCTTCTGGAAAGATCAAACTCTAAGTCGATTTCGTCCCTGAATACGTCAAAGACTAAAATTATTGTAAGATAATCATTATTTCACATAAATGTATTGAACATCTACTTATAACACGATTGCCATTTTTTGTTGTTGTTATGTTTGTTTGGATGTGTTTTTCTAATAACTTGTGTGGTCGTTATCCGCCAAAAGCTATAATTTAAAACTCGATATGAAGTTTGCTAAGAGTTGGTTTGTATGTGGCGTTTTTGTAAAAATATAGGTTATCATCTTGAGTTGTATAAATTTGTGACTATGATAACATATGATAGGAGCCGTACTGTAGAAGGTGGGAGAAACTATAGGGGAGACAAAATAGAAAAGTGAGGAAGAGAGAGCTGTTTTATGAGCTGGTGGTTGTTTAGCTTCATCATTGGATGACTTGGTGTCCTATATAATGTAGTTATCATGTGTATGTCTAAGGTACTTAATAACAAATAATGTCATAATTTAAGAAGGTTGCGTAGTGTCTTTTATAACTCATTTTTTCCTAATGGAAAGTAATGCTAAATGGAGTGAACTAGACGAGAGAGTGAATAGATTGAACAGCAAAAAATATACAGTATTTATACGGTGTAGGGTCTCTTATGGGATTTTTTATAGCCTTCTTGTAATGGTGAGTTATGAATGTTGGGTGACCAAAATTATGTGAGTAAGTCATGAGGTGTATGACTTTTTTGTTATTTTTACAGAGAGGAAAATAAATCTGTAATTCTTTTTTAGTTGATACTTTAGATTTAACTTACTAAAAGTTCCAACTAACGCCTTTTTTGTACGTAACCAACGTAGCCCTAGACAGTGATAGTCGCTTTAGTGTGCCTGGATAATTTTTATTTCATAAATATTAATAGATACTGTATCATGTTTTGTAATTTATTTTATTGGTCATGGAGAGAGGGAGGTTCTGTTTTTCCATTTCGTGCCAAATTGTCGTGATGTGCTCTGTATTTCACGTGAAGCTGATTTTTCTTTTTCAACATTTCAACATTCTCCTCCCACTTCAACATTTGAATGCCCATAAACGTATGCTACTGTCATTCTGTATTTTTGTAAATGCGAAGGTGATTGTATGCAACTTATAACTTAATGTAGAAAAGAACGAGCAGCGAACACGTACAATTCAGATGAGTGCTAAAAAATTTAAACCATCTACTCGAATGCTTGTCACATAATTCCTTAGGCTTACAAATGTTCAAATTGTAAAACAACTTTTCAATACTACCGATACAAGTGCAATAATTAAAAAAATTAATACTCAATAGTAATCTCTCAATAAATTTCCAAAACCGATCAAAATGCAATCAAATGGAATTAAATGATATAAATACGACAAAGAAAACAATCTACATTTTGTTTACCGTAAATAAAAAAGCTAAGTAAGCTATGTCTAGATTTGTACAAAAGGTGCTTACAATAATTTAGTTTATGATAGATGGTCCATTTGTGTTGCTTTTATACTGTTTGTACATTGATTACTAAGTGAATAAATTTAATCAACGTGTATTTCTGATTTTGAGAATAATGAATAATGCGATAACGTTATTTCGATATTTGCATTCAAGTTTTTAGTACTGTACCGCAGATGAATTCTTAATTCCGTACGCTACAAAAATGCAGAAATTGCAATTTCGTTTCAACTAAACAAAAAAAAAATAAAATACTGCACAGTACATAAAAAAGCAACAAATCGATATATAAAATTAGTTGCTTGCAGGTAAATTGTAAAAGTAAACACATTGATGAAATTATATTGTTTTTCTTATTAAAAAATAGGATTAAAATACGTTATTTCAATCGAAAAATATATCGGTTTTCTCAACTTGAATTTAACATTTAAAACTTTTTAAATTCACTAAATTTAAAAATCGTTCAACAATTCCAATCCAATCGCTGTATTCAGGCAAACATTCATGTTATCGTAAATCAATATTAAACTTACATTAAACATAATACAAACTTCTCACTTGCAAATTGAAATCTTTATAAAATGATACTGTATAATTAATTTGAGTTCTTCAATTTCGTTTCTTAACATTTTTTATTTTAAGATAATCGTTTGTGTAATTGCCTATTTAGTTAGCTTCATTAGTATTACTGTAGATACCTAAGCTTATAGGTTGTTCAAACTACAATTCCAGCTTTAAAATGTAATTTCAAAGTACAGTGCATGTCGCAAAATATAAACTTTGTAAAATGTTTAAAATGGAATTTAAAACGTCATAGATTCTGAGTTAGTTTAACAAAAAACAAATATGCAAGTCCCAATTTTCAAAACTTTTTTTTCATAAAAAAACATTAAGTTATGAAAAAAAAGTTGCTTAAATTATAAGAGACATTCGGTTGAGATTATTACATCGTTGCATTACTTTAGTATGCAGATCAAACATAAATCTAGCGACAGTAGCAGGGACTTTAAGTCTTATTTCTTCGCAAACAAAATAAATCGAAAAACAAGAGAGAAAAAAGGGGGTAAAGCTAGTTTTAGTCATTTATTTTTGATTGCAAACTTTATTTGAGACGACGACCAAACCTAATCCGGCAAAGAAGCGCCATTTGTTCTATTCTCTTTTCTCAATTCCATTTTACCAATATAAGTAACAGAAGACGAAGTAAAAGTAGCAATAAGTAAGGGCCTGGAAGCCTATGAAAGTAAGATATATAAATTCGCGAGTTAGTGAAACAAGAGCTGCAAGGATATAAAGTCAACTGGTTGTGTGTATGTGCCTGATGAATAATTGAACAGCCCTACATGTAATTTCTACTTCATGCTCCAAATTCTCATTTGTTTTTTGTTTGTTTTTTTGCTTCTTTGTTTTATATACCGTATGTATATAAAGTATTATCAGTCTCATACATATATTTTTTCATATAATTTAGAGACGTCATATGTAGAATGATTTTAGCTGTCTACATTGTCTCTACTACTTTATTTCTGTGTTGTAAAAAATCAAAAAACAAAAGTTATGCAATTTAAACTTTTTACAACCAATATAAAAATAATTAAAAATGATCTATTATAATCAGTAATCATGATAATTGAAATCAAATGACTTAATAACGGTTCACAATCCTCTGTAAAACAAAGGGATAAATAATTAAATCAAATTAAAATTTAATTATTTGCACCCAGTTATTATGAGCCTATTTTTCATAGGCTAGCGTCAAATAATTTATCACATTTTATGTACAGCAAATTGTCTGACATGTAGCTCAATAAAAAATTAATTTCAATTCGTTTCTAAATTTAGCATTATAAAAAATTAAACAAGCACAACAATCCAATTAAATTATTTGTTTTAATATGCAATTATGTGCTGATTTGTATTCTGATTGCCTAGTAAGCATCTCAATCTGTAAATCTTCTAATAAGCTAATTACAAAAAAAAAAAAAAAAAAATTAAATCACAGACAAAAAATGGGATCGTTGTTTTTGTTTACTTCTCAAACGTCAAAACAGTAGCAAAACATTTTATGGTCTCACGCCCAAGTAATGATTAACGAGTTGAGATTTTTAAGTTTGTAATACATTTCACTGATCGTTTAACCCGACTATTACCAAAAGCCAAAACAGCCTATTACTTAAGTCTAGACGTATAAATGAGTTTATTTTTCTGAATATTATTGATGTAAATCTTTTTCTAACAGATGACAATCACACTTTTCTAATGAATTAATGTTAAAAAAAACTGAAGGTTATAATGCTAATGATGTTCAAGATTACGCTTGACAGAACCCACTTAAATTCAGGACGTAATCCCGACAGGTTTTTTTTCCTTAAAAAAATATAAACTTCTCAGCAATATAGAGATAAAATTGCAAATATTGCGCCAATAAATCATGCATAAGCTATTCATTATTGCGCGTTAAAATGTTTTATTTATATGCCGTGATGGCTACGCACGCTGACCGATTATAACTCCGTACAACGCATAGGTGGCAATTGTCGCTTAATGAATATTATGAAGCTATAAACTTAAATAATACCAAACTTAATAACTTATTAGTGTTACAATACATAAAATTAACCACCATAAACTAATGCGTTTGAAATTTTATACTGTATTTTCTACATTTCTGTATAACTTAAATTAAATTTCAATTTCATTCTTTGTCAAAAGCGTTTCATAAAAAATTCACACTCCAGACATAAAACAACCCATTATATGCTTACCAACTTACTAATAAACAGATTCTAACGTATAATTTCCTTGATAATTTGTTCTTTAAAAGGTGCAAAAATTATCTTAATGCGTAACCATAATAAATTAGTTTGCAAGTCAAAATGAAAAAAAACAAAATACCAGCGAATCGGATATACTGTACATAGCTTCTAGCGTTGAGGAAGGTGAAAGCAAGAACCAATAATTTAACCAAATAATAAAACATAAAAACGTATCAAATAGTTTTATAAAAACAGCGCAAACAAATCATCTAATTACACGCTTGATGATTTTCGTATAAGTTATTCATACGAAACGGATGTTATAAAAGCCTCCATAATACAGCAAAAGAAGCGAAAAAATAAAGCAACACATCATCATTAAATATTTAAAATTGTAGAAATTGCAGCAAGTAGTCTTACAAGTGGTTTGTAAATTTTTCCCTGCGCAATCTCAGCTGCTGCATATGAGAACACACATCGTCTAATTCAAAAACATCCGATTACAAAAATTAATCTACAAATCAAAATAATAATAAGTTGTAAAACATTTTTTTAAATATATAATCATTACAATAATTAATTTAAACAAAGTTTAATCTTATAAATTTCATAATAATTTAAATATAAAAATTTCATATGATAAAAATTATCTTAAATAATTGAATGGAAAAATATTGCTTGTTTTCATTGCTTTCATACTAAATTTTTAACTTCCAATTTAATGCAAGTTTAAAAGAAACAAACAAAAATGATATCAATTCTTCTAACACATATATTAAATGATAGAAAATTGCACTTAACCTTAAAAATGACATTAACATTTTCGTGTTTTCAGACATGTTAGCAGATGCATAACTAAACACGTATTTCGAATTTAACTGTTTGACAGAATTTTCTGTTCGACAACGTGTAGGAGAACGTTGAAAGTGCATTTGTATGTGTGCGCGTACTATATTTTCTCTGGTTGTCAGATCGATGCTAACAGAGAGCTCGAGAAAAGGGGAGAAAATAAAAAAAAAATCTACATAAGCATAACGCGCATGCTCCAACATAATGCGATGACGTTGCGTCCAAGTGAACAGGTAGTGGGTGCTCGATTTGTTACCAGCTGGCGCCCGATCCACGAGGAAAACCAAAGAGAAAAAAAATACAAAGAGGGGTGGAAAACCACACGCAGAGAGCCCATTGGAAATAAAGTCATACGGCATCTATGAGTGAAGATAGAAGCGGCTGGTGCAGTGGGCAGAGACCTTAGTTGGCGATTTAAAAACGACATGACGAAGCGACAACAACATGAAACGACCAAAGCAACATTTCCTCGCATCTCGGAATTGTCTTAAAAAATTGTCTGCTTCATTTCAACATGTACTGCCAACGCTGCGAAACGCTTCATAAATTAAATATCACGAATATTTGGCATTAAAACATTTAGCAAAACTTTGGGTGCTGATTAAAAAGCATAACACAAATTTTGCTCGGCTTAAAAAGTGAAAACAGTGGTAATTCGCGAGTATTTCTTAATATTTAAAAGTGATTTAACAACATTTCCATCGTCATCGATAACAATTGCAACGGCACAACCGACGTAATTTCGACGTTAAAAATGTTGTGAGACAAAATATCAGTGCATTAAGGCTTAGACTGTTATATCTTCACCGTTCCTATATTTCTTGACAAAAAGCTTCAAAAATATTTTTTTTTAACTTTTAACTGAATTCGGAAATATTACAAAAATGATGAACGGAAAACCCCTTCACGGTCCTATCGGTACCGGAACCACAACATGCTTTCAAGGACGGTACTCACCACCATACCGAAACGCGGATCCAATGCGGCGATGTATGCCAAATCACACGGTATGTTTTTTCTCTTTTAAAAAATTAATTCTTTTTAACTTTTTTTTAAATATAAAACTGTAAAAATTATTTAAAATACCATAGTTAAAATTAAACTGAAAAAAATTAATTTTTTAAAAGTACCGGTAACGCAAATTATTCGGTACAAAAAAATGTGTGTACTGTATATACAGAATTCTTATGTAAACTATGTATATGTCTTTAAGTTGTCCTGGCCATTTGATAAACCATCGACTGTCGAAAAAGATACTTCATGGTTACCGGTATGTTTCTGTTCTTCCTTTTATGCTATTATATAATAAATATAAACAAAGCACTGAATTCGCCACGAGTGTACTTGTACAAATTAACTTTGATTTTTCAAATATGCAACAAATACTGTGTACAAAATCTGTTTTTTAATTTTAGAAAACAGGATACACTCGAAACCACTTTTTAGATTTTCATTTTCAAACGCTTATATAAACGTTCAATAATAAATTGTAGTGAAATCTGATATACAGTTAAAGAAATACCATCTTCATTTAATTTCCCACCCCCAATATTTTTTATCTATATTTCAACAAAAAAAAATATACTGTACAGTTTATGTTGTCCAAACCGATACTGCTCATCACAACAAAAACACTTGATCAAATCGCAATATGATACACAAAATTATATACATGAAATCAGAATGTTTATAACCGTTATATCCACAAAACGGTCCTGTTATAAAACAGAAAACAGTTTAAATAGAAAGGACTCTGCAGTAAGAGCATATATAATGGCATGCACATAGTGTAGCATTTAGTATGGGCAAACACAAATCTGCTTCCCAAAACAGCTCAAACAAATCATTTATATTTAATTTCAATCAGATCTCCACTGCATTAAAGGCTTGACGTGACGTTGGAAGCCAAACGTTTACCAAAGCCTAACCACCGACAATCTACAAGTAAATGTATATATATTTATCTAATTCAGCCCAAGTAGACGACGACTGCCATGAAAAAAAAAAAGAAAAAAAAATTGCATTTTGTATGAATTCGATAAATAAACAACGCCAAATCTATTATTCACCCTTGCGAATCACCACCAAGTGTCGGTCCTACTAAATACTTAATAAAAAGCACCAACACTACTACATACTACAGCACATGCGTACAAAATATACGTGGGATATACTGTTTATGTAACTTATAAAAAAAAGCGAGACAATACAAAACAAGATTTTCAGTTAGCCATTTCGTTAAATTTTAACTAAGATTCATATTCATCGCATTTTAAGCGCGCATTAAAGGGCATACAAGACGCCTCATTCCTTCACTGGCAAAGAAGAAGGAGGAAAAAAAAACAAAAGAAAAATAATTTACCTGGCATCCATATTTAAATGCATCATCAAATATAAATAAGTTAATGTGTGAAACTGCTTATGCAGCATATATTGTCCTTAACCATTTAAAGTCACACAACTACATTTAGATTACATGTATAAATGCTGTTTAATAAAATATTAAGTGCATCCAAGTCGACTCTATTCATAAATTATGTATCGTCGTTTCAGCTTGTAATCAATCTCTATGTAATAAAACTGTTAATAAGTAAAATACACACTCTTTTAAATGATATACCGTTATGAATAAATGTACAGACGAATCAACATTTCTACATTTGTACATATTTTAAACGCCCATTAATCAAATACTTGAAATTTTTTAAAAATAAAATTAATAATACATTTTGAATTTTAAATTATTAATATGCAGTGCTTTTTATGATACATGAATCAAATTAAATTATTGTTAAAGCTAAGTTTAAAAAGGTTTATTGCTGCCCCTTAATGCAAGCCTTTATTCAGTCTTTACTCTACGCGTTAGATAGCCGGGTTTGCCATGTTATTACGAATTACAACATAAAACCGCATTTCAATTTTTTTGGAACCCATTTTAATGTTAAACTTTAATAAAATAAAGTCTATTATTACAACCAATAATATAATTAAAATATAGAGTTAAACTACTAAAATATCACAAGACAAAATTGAAATAATAAAAGACTAATTATTGATTAATAAATTCTATTTTTTTTTTGTATAAGAAATTGACTTTAAAATCATAAACCGACTTCCTTAATTACTAAACATAAAGTTGGTGTTGGTAGTACTGGGAATATTATTTAAAAAATAAAATTTTTCTTTAATTCTTTATTTTTATCACTGGAACGCCACTGATTCTCAACTCCCTTAAATGCTAAATAATTATGCTGTTTGTTTGTTAGTAACATATCTAATTATTGTTGAAATAACTTATATACCGATGACAATTTATCAGTATTAATTTTTCCGCCCCAATTAAATGTTTTAGAGGTTTTGCACACTTAGATGTTTAATATGTAACGCAACGACGATTTGTGCACATAATACAAACTCAAGTTTACATGCTCACATAACATAACATCGTATACCCCTCAATAATATTGTGCGTACATTATGCAGTATATATAGTATAAATGGGAGGGTCTGCAGTTGTACTATTATTCATATTTAATAAGTTTCTGACAGACTACACAACGTAACAACTAAAGCTGCAGTGATGGGAAAACGTCAAAACTACTGGCAGATGATTACAAAGGATTTTATACAAAGACGCCATCTTTAAGTCAAAGGGATTTAACTCATCAAATTGTTACACAAAGTCCTATTTCATGGATACATTTCACCACAACTTCCCCCAAAAATAACATGTGTATAAACACAAAAACTGTACTTAAAAAAAAAAAGAAAATAATGTTTTTAGAAATAAAATAAAAATTTCAAAGAAATAAAAAAACATAAGAAGAGAACTTTCTTTTAAAAAGAAATCTAATAATAAATCAAAAAATGCCATTGATTTTAAGCAGCCAGATTTTTGTATACAGTATTTTAATTCGCCGTCATTTTGATGCCAAAATTTCATAAATATGCGTCTGATATACACGTTTTAAGCTAGAAAAATTAACGGTGTAGTGAGTGGGGTGGTATTTGGGAGGAGAACGTAAACTTAATTAATAATGAAAACTAACCACCGTTATTCTTCCCCGCACTAAATAAAATAGTGAAAGGTTAAACGTGTGTTAATACTTCATGGAGATATGTATTAAATATTAGGTTGCGCTCTTCATCATCTTCTTAACGCCGCAGCTTACTTTTCTATGCAGACTCTTCATTCATTAACGTCGAGCACATTATACATAGACTCTATACTGTACACTATCATATTATATCTACTATACATAATATAATACACAACACATTATAGATGAATATGTATGTGTAAGACTTAAAGCGTTCAACGTCTTTCTCCTTTTTGATCCTCCACGTTCACGTATACAATGCAGCAAAGATTTCGACTTAGTTAAATTTTTAATTAATTTTTTTTATCCAACTTATCTTTCTTTTTCATCGTCTCTGATTGGTTTTAAAGCAGAACGCAAACTTTATACAAACAAGTGCGGTATACTATACATCATAATACTGTATTTTTTTATCCAGCGTAAAATAAACTTCCAATTGGACGTTTTACTAAATATTGACATTTTAAATTAAATTTGGCACGGGTTAAAAAAATTTAATTAATAATATTGGTAAAAGAAATACAGTATTAAATAACTGTTAGAAATTCTTTGCTCATCTCGGACAACCAATTTGTTTTCCAAAACTTATTTTGAAATTTTAAAGAAACAAAAACATGATTTACAGTTCCCACTGCATAATTCGGTTCCCACAAATCACAGACAAATATTTATTAATAATTAATCTTCATTAAAAAGTTAAGAATTTTTACTAAATATAGAATTATCAATCAGCATTTCCTACTTTCTAATAATTTAACTTTTGGTAATAACTATACAATATTATCACATCATAACCTGTACGGTATTACTACGTGTTCATATAATTAAGCTCCATTTGGTCCTAATCGTTACTTAAATATACACACTGAAAGCCTAAGACTGATCCTCTGTGTCTGACAAGGTGGTTTGCACGAGTTTCCCCGAAGCTTTTACCAAATGAGAAAATCTATATTATTCTTTTGACACAAATTCTCGAGTGTATTGTGAACATGTCAAGTAAAGCTTCCCTTTTGCCTCCCTACAAAATCATCAATAATTATTAAGTTATGAGTGCCATGTAATCGCTTCTAATAGTAAACCTATAAATAACAGCAACTGCAAATTTAAATACAAAAAAGAAAGAAAAAACGTAGAATAAAAAAATGGCATGTTCAGACTGTTGTTCATCAACATTTATACATGAACAACCACTTGACTAATGAAAGAATTACTTCACATCCTCTTTTAAGTTCTCGTCTCCTACTCATCAACGTCGTATGTTAAGTGGCTGTTAATTTGCATATCGCAATCAAAAAATTAACCAAGAAACGAATTAAAGAGGGAAAAGTAGGTAGTGAGGGAATGAGTGGGAAAACCATACGGTGTTTGCACACATGTTCATCAACTTCAAAAGAAAAAAAAAACTTTTTCTACCATAAATTTCAATGTGTTTTTCAACCTCTTTAATTCACATTCAATTCAATTGCGTAAAAAAGAGAAAGAAATTGCACAGTGTTAACACGTCTGTCGTCTCTCTTACTGTAAACCAAAAAAAAAAAAAAAAAAAGAAATCTTCGCATTCATTTAATAAGCACACAATTAAATCAGGACAGATTTCTTCCATAAATAAACAAATTAAAAATCATTCAAAATTTAACTCCATTTCAAATTAAAAATATTCCAATTAAAATGTTAAATTCAATTCTGCATGCTCAAAATGAAATCACACATTGAAACATATTGGTGAAATGTCTATGTATGCTATGATCCTTGTTCAAATTAAAACTAATAAACGTCACATTTACGATTTGTTGTTCTACAGGAGCAAATGAAGTTCAGGCCGCCATGTGGAGACGGTTTTGTAACCTCATCATTTGGAGCTCTTCAGAGTAATTTTTTTGGTGGGTTAGATGACGGAATACTAAGTCGGGCGGAGGCTTTAGCTGCCGTTGACATTTCAAAGCATTCAGTGTCTACTAACCAAAGTCTTCAGCTAAAACATGATATGATGTATCATCATCCGCCCATGCCTTCTACCCATCCATCGTCCAACAGTCGTTCTCATCATCAGATGGGTCATCATGGGCCAATGGATAGTATGGATCTTCTTGACCCTATTGTTTCAACTGGAATGCCTGGTGTAACATCAATGACGGCTGATTCATCAACCATGGCACCACACTCACATCCTCATCCACATCAATTACACACTCAGGTTTACTCAACTCATAGCATGAACTCAATGATGGGTTCCCATCCTCTTACATCACATTCGTCCGTCGCAATGCATGAAACCGATGCTGATCCTCGAGAACTAGAATCGTTTGCTGAACGGTTTAAGCAGCGACGAATCAAGTTGGGTGTTACTCAAGCAGACGTTGGTAAAGCTTTAGCTAATTTAAAACTGCCGGGTGTTGGTGCCCTAAGTCAAAGCACCATTTGTCGGTTTGAATCTTTAACCCTAAGTCACAACAATATGATTGCTCTTAAGCCTATCCTACAAGCATGGTTAGAAGAAGCAGAAGCTCAAGCTAGAAATAAAAGAAAAGACCCAGATGCACCTGACGTGCTACCAAACGGTGAAAAGAAACGAAAACGAACCTCCATAGCAGCTCCAGAAAAACGCTCCCTAGAGGCATATTTTGCCGTACAACCTCGCCCATCAGGCGAAAAAATTGCTGCCATAGCAGACAAATTAGACCTTAAAAAGAACGTTGTGCGGGTATGGTTTTGTAACCAGAGACAAAAACAGAAACGTATGAAATTCTCGGCAGTAACGCACTGACGATTACCGAGCAAAACGCGCGCCGCAAGCGCCACCAACGCCATGGCCGGAGCCGCAGCCACGACGTCGACGATGCTCAATCATTCGTCAGGGTGTGCAGCAACTAGTGTTGGCCTGTCGCAGACATCACCAACTAGTACCAATTCAGACAATACGAATTCGACGCGCGTTTCGCCAGTGGATCGAAAACCAATCATAGATAACGGCTCATCGTCAGTAGTTAACTTGGTTCCATTCTCCTCAAGTTGTGCTGAGTTGCAAGACTCAAAATGGCAACAGCATATGCACAATATGTATGGAATGACACTGCAACATCAACAACAACTGCAACGACAAGAAGTGCCATTCTGACAAATTATCAAACAAGAAATAACAGAACAAGGGTGCAATAAAGTGATTCTGAATTTTTAACTCTTAATATACTGTATATAATCTAACAAGAAGAATAACACCTTTTTAAGTTAATATCACACATTGTACAAAATCCATTCATCTACGATTTGCGCAGACTAAAAAATATCAAGTCATTTACAAGATAAATTTCCTTCCTATCATTTATATGTTGTTCAACAGTATTTACAATATCAGACAAAAAGAATATTACAATATCACACAAAATTCTTACACATCATGATATAGTGTCTGAATCTTTCATCGTAAACGATTTCAAATAAAAAAAATACATTTCTAAACTACGGCAAAAAGTGTGAGTGTATGTGCAAAACGAGATCCATTGATTGAAAACGGATTTTGAGTTCTGTCGTATGTCATCATTTCAAAAATAAATAAAATAAAAACATAATAAAAAACATGGATTTATTCGGTGACGTGTGAAATCCTCACCTGCAAACTTTTTAACTTCAATGAAGCATCCCCCATCTCCACCAACAATGAAGTCGTTTAAAAAAAAAAAGACACGGTAACTCCTCATCATGTGCAGCTCAGTGTAAAGTGCAACCACAGGACATTACGTATCTCACAGACACTTTGAATATTGTACATAGAATCGTAAGCACAATTGGCAACTTTCTCTGGCAAAAGAAAAATATTCAAAAAAAAAAGTCAACTCGCAAAAAATGTCACTGGAATTTTTCATTCCCAAGTAAATATACAAGTTATATCTATACATTTCAAATCTCTTTGTTATATAGTTATATAAATATATAGAAAACTATGTTATATATTTAAGAAAGCAAAACTTTGACATCACATATTGACTTTGACGATTTTTTTCTTCCCTTGATATTCTTGTGAATATTGAAATTTATGTTGCAAAACATTTCTTTTTTTATTTTGTAAAAAAAAATCACATTTTTCGTTTTCTAAAATCTTGAAATAAAATTTCTTGCGTATAGTACTTAAAGCGTCCATTTATTATTTTAAAAATGTTTGTGTTTTAAAACTTATTTTTAATAAATATCAAACTTAAAAAAGTTAATACAGTGTTTTACGTCAAGTTCTACAGTTATGTTCTTGCACTCTGTCAGCTTTGCAATATTTAAAATATTTTATTTATTGCTTATTATATCACCAAATATTTGCGCATATTTCAATCAAAATTACAGCTGTTATAATCATTAACTTGAATAAGTTAAGTGTGCAACTAATCACTAAACCAACAACAATTTGTTTAATTGGCCAATGGAATACGTTAACAAGTGATATATTATCTAAAATCTTATTAATTATAAATATAATATGTATATACGGAATAATTTCAAATGAAAATTATATTTAAGTGACGTAAATAGATGTTCAATTGACAATCGACTCTTTAGTTAAAAAAAAAACTCAATCAAATGATCATTACTATTTATACTAAACCACCTTATTAAAATTTCAATCAAATATACCGAGTATAGACTATAGAAATAGTATAGCCTACTAAATAAGTTATATCCCATAACGCACACTAGGACATCTCAATAATAAATAATTTAAGCGCCCAAAAGGCCTATTGTAACATAGTGCCCATTGCAATACCGTTTCTCAGCACTACGCCTATTCAACTTTTAAATAACCCTAGCTCATACGCTATCGGTCAGACGTTACACATTTTCAATTAAATATTCAGTTTAGAAAAACTACTACACTCAATTACAGATATGCATATTTTATAAATGTAAAAAAATCAAGATCTCGTGCCACGATAACTTTCATTGGCTGCTTCAACAAAACTAGATTTGCCATTTAATCGCTAAGCAAGTTAAATGCATTTAACATAATCTTTTAAAAGATTTATAATAAAACTTAACAATAATTACAACAAATTAACACATGTTATTAATCAAATTTCCCTAAAACTAAGTTGCATCTAACAATAACAAATGTTACGAATTCACAATACTCTGTGTACTGGATTAAATTTAACATTAAAAAACTATAACCACGCCTTTCTACAATTCATCAACAGATTTCCCAAAAAAACAAAACAGTGAATCACTGACAAATGTTGGAAACTAAATGTTAATAATAGTGACTGTACAATGCCGTGTACCATTCCGTACAAAATATAGCCCATTAAACGATCATAATAAAGCCAGGTAGAGCATGCGCAATATAAAGCTCGTAAATAATACGGTTATCAGACAGCCAGTAAAATAAAAATATTTCTAATTGGGAAGATCAGTGATTTAGCTCCAACTATAAACGACAGCTCACAATATAACACGTTATATTAGGTACAGTACAGGTACAGTACTGTACTTTACGTTTTCATGCTTTTAGTTAAAACACTGCTTACAACTTGCAATGTTTCGCATACAAATTTGCTTAAAAATACATTAAATTACAAACACCATCAACGGCCAAATAGTTGTTTCCGTATAAATTAATTAAAGCTTTTGGCTAAAATTTATAGCTGATTTCCTTTCCATAACCCCCTCCCTCTCCTTCCGCTAATGTTATTCTACAGGGGCCAAGCGAGAAAAAAGCAGATCGTTCCAAATGAGAGAGCATGCATTTGCATTTGCCTGTCATAAAAGCTGGTTTAAAGAAGCTAGATGCGTCTCTACCGGCGTATAATGAGCGATGAAAGATAAAAGGATAAGAAAATGCTTTTAATTGAAGTTTAATGGGTCCTTGTCAATTACGAATACATGCATAGTAAAAAGCGATTGAGACGTAATGAAAGCTCGTTTCATCTCTTTCTTTAACCCAAGACACAAGGAACCAAACTAACAAGAGGACTGAAGGAAAGGTGGGAGGGGGAGAACCATGTACTATTCTTCATACATGCTTCTACATCCTTCACTTCTTACTCAAACCTTATAATGCCATTCATTTAAAACGGCAGTGTAAACAAGTGCACAATATACGATAAACGTTGTTTTAAGCACCCAACAATATTCCTTTGAGTCAGTCTTGAAAGCACAAACACAAATACACCAAAGTAAAACAAACCTTAGTTCAAAACAAATACAAACATCATATTCAGTATAGTAAACAGTACCTCAAATACTGTATTTTATACCGATTAATTAAAATAGCAGCTTTTCTCAATTTAAGGCTTGAGATTTAAAATACAGTAACTAAACATTCTCTGCTACCAATGTCGTATTTTCTTTTTTTAACGATAAGCAATCTAGAATCAGAATCTAGTCACTAGAAATCGATTTTTGTGTCTTAACAGAGGAAAATGTTATCTCAATATCATATATAAAAGAGTTACTATCTTGTAAATAAAAATTAAAGTCACTGGAAACTAAAACATTTACAAGTAACAAGACAAATTTTATGCCTTAAAAAATAAATTATTTAGTCACAGGAAAATACGGTTCATTTTACCACTCAATAATTAGTATTTAAATAAAATCTTAAATAAAATGTTGCTAATATAAACTAAACTGTAAAATTTACAAATGAAACGCTTTAAGTCCATTGGAATATTATTACAGTTAAAAGAAAAACTTGAAGTGTCCTATACATTTCGTAAATAGAATTTAAATTTAATAGGAACTAAAATCGCAATCTTGTAATCTAAACTTATTGAAACAGCTTTGAAGTCAATTAGTTCAATCGAAAGCCAAATTAAAGACATATCAAGATTCAAGAGTAAAGTTTCAAGAGAATGTAAATAAACGAGAAAAATAACACGAGTTTATAGAAAGTTTACATAAATGTATCGTACTTGTATTAGCAGAAACAATAGCTAAAAGTTGCTTCTTCCCCTTTCAATTTTCCAATTTCATGTATCATATCATTAACGGTAAAGTTTTGAAGACAGAATAATGAATACATGACGTTTTTCTCTCTAATATTTTCTCTACAATAATATTGTTGCTACATACGAAATAATAATTGACGTTGAATCCTATATAATATGTTACCTGCCCCGCAACATACTCGTGTGGTAGAAAAAGTATTCTTCCTTACATTCAGTGTTCCTTCACTCATCTTTACGTCATTAAATATTTATAGTCTTAAGAATTTCTTTAAGGATCACATACAGTATTTTGCACAACCTTCCCTTCAATTCGCCTATGCATTTCAATATACAGTAAGAGTCGGTGTAGCAACGCATGTCTGCATCACTAACTACCAATTCGCTGATAATAAAACTAAAACCATTTACTCCAAAAAGAAAAAAAAAATACAACCGAACGAAAAGTTAAAAAACAAAAAAAAAAAAACAAAAACTTTTAATTCAGTTACATTTTAAAAATCATTCGAACAACATTAAATCATTACTGATGTTTGAAGAGAAAAATAAAAGTTCCGTGTATAGTAAAATAACACTGATAAAACTCTAAAAATGACATTATACAGTAGTATGCCTTTAATTTAACTTGATTTCATACAATGACGCAACACGTGCACCATTTTTGATTGAAATGCCAGTTGCAAAAACAGTCATTTAGTCGAGAATCTATTATAGTGTTATAAGTAGTATAAAACAAAATGTATCCAGAATGGATGAGGTGGACGATGGTTGAAGGGCGGGATAGAGTTTGACATGAAAGGAAACAAATACCATGTAGTGCTTTGGTACTTGACTGAATTAAATTTGTGAGGTCGTCGCGCGTCACGCATTTCCCTTATGACTTTATATTAGTTTATTTCAGTGTGATTCAATTCCGTTTATAATAATTGAGAGGGAAAACTGCCACTTACTAATATCTAAAGACAAGTAGGAAAAGTAAAATATTTGATTGACCTCGTAAACTATAGCCAGTCGATATTACATTATTTATATTTTCAAAAACCAAAAATAAAAAAATTACCAGCACGATAAAGCATGTAAATACAGTATTAAAATCCACCATTGAGTACTTAAATTACAAAAAAAAAAAATAATCAGCATAACATTAACAACAAAATTGAATGATAAAAATACTGTACGTACACACTGCAAGCACGCTTATCATCTCAAATAAAATAATGTACATCTACCCTGCAATTTTACAACTGTAAATAACAATATTCAATGTTTCCATCAATACTGAACTTCATTGATTAAGAAAACGTTCAACGACACAAAGTTGTCCATATGTCCCACAAATGCCAACTGCAGTTACTTGACATCTCTAACTGAAACTATAGTACCAACATAAAAACAATATCGATTTTTAACGGTTAAAACTGTTTGGAATAGTAACTGTTGCCAGCAAGTATACAGACAAAGTATGAAATAAGCTAACTTCAGTTCGGTGTACTTTTCCTAAATACAGAATTTACAAGGATATTACTAGAATGGTAAAGTAAGGTATAAAAATATTGTAATTATGGCATTTTAATAAAATATTGTGCATAATACTGTTTAATTTTTCCGTACTTTATAGTATATGTAATATTTTTAATGTTACTAAACTTAAGCTACGATATTAGTTCATTGTTTTGTTAAGCAGTAAAGTAGACTAAAGTCATTAATGCAAATTCTGTATTTTGTCAAATAAAATAATAATTCACTTTTCGGAAATAATAATTTTAAAAACGATCAAGTATTTCACGTTTTAGATTTTTTTTCAGCAGCATTAATCGATAATTACTTAATCTATATGTAAACTTTATACCCGGTTAATTCGATATACTCAAATCAATACTTAATAATGCTAAACCAGTTATTTTGAAAACGATCATTTCGCTTTTTAAGCTTTTCTATGCTATTGCATATTGATCATATAGTAGTCTGGTTAGAATCAAACTGTCATCATATTTAATATGGGCAAGTTTGATTCATGAATAGCATATTTTAGCTCAGCATAAGTTTTCTACCACACGTAGTGATGGAAATTTATTATCTAAAGATTTTTTTTGCTTTTTTTTTTCTTCTACTTTGTAAACGTGTCATTAAAAATAGAAGAAAATTCTTTAAAATTTAAACACCTTTTCACGAGGTGGTGAAACCTGATACCGTACAGACGACCACTTAATTCGAGACTTATACAAAATGTATTACATACACACCGACTGCTTCGGCGCCGAAATAAATGCACAGTTACTCGTTCGTTCTTGACCCTGATAATGCAACTTTAAATATATAATCGTCTGAAAGAGCTGAAGTACATTTCCGTACTTTAATGTTCAAGTCCTTTTAATTATGCATGTTGCTTCGCATAGTTTACTAACGTGAACACACAAAATTAAACGAGTACACGGTATACACATACAGTATTGTACTTACAAGTTAGTATTTTTATATTTTTACTAGAATTAACCATAACTACACCCTCCAACAAAAATTTCAAATTGGAAAAAAATTACTGTTGAAATACACAGTAAACGAAATAACAGCAGCATAAAGTTGTCAAATTATTACTGATGAAACGAACCTTACCAATATTTTAGTTGCCTTAATTTAGACTAAATTAGCTGACTTTAAATCATAAAATCGATGTAAAATTAATATCAAAACATTTTAAACTTTTAAAGCCTAGAGAACTTGCAACAATTTTTTGCAGTTGCAGATTTAACATTAACTTTAATTACAAAGGCAAAATTGGCAAATGATAGCAATCGATCGCTATAAATTACAATTAAGCTAAAATGTATTCATTTTTAAGTATTGTTTTTTATTAGATTATATTTTGATATTTATTATGTGAAACCCCAGCATGGAATTAACCAATCACCTTTGTTAAAAGTACAGTAAGTGCGTGCGTTTAGATGTCAATAATGCTTAGCTTTTCCATGTACTAAATACTCATAACAAGGGCAATACGTAGCAATACACAGCAATACGTATTATTTCATGTAAGGTAGTGCACACAGTACAGTACTAGGTAACGTTGCGATGATTTCAACTGTCGTTCATCAAAATTAATGTGTATTTTTATAGTTGCTAGGTAACCAGACCCATTATTTTATTTTTGTTTTGACCACAGCCTATTCATTCTCCAGTCACTCGCTCGCCCTCTCCAAGAAAAATAAACCGGTGCCACAGTATTTCCTCTCGTATTTAAACTACTGCAGCACAGTATTATCGTCTAAGCATGTAATATATATGCAGGTCAATTGACTGGAATTATAATTGCAATAATTACTCCACCAGTATTCATCGATATTTCAGCAATTGTCACATATTTATGACTGCTAAATTCAGCAATAATATCCGTACAATCGTTCAAAATTTTCGATTTAATAATGACCAAACTTGCATTGGATGTTCCGACTGTAAGCATTTTAATTAAAAGTTACAAAAGGGTGCATGTACACAGTACAGTATAATATTATATTTGATATATTAGATGGCGTGCAAGTGCTGCTTTGACCAATAAATCGACTCGGTGTACGCCCATTTCTTCGCTGTTTATACTTGTATGCACATAATAATGTAACTGTTTTATTTCAATACTCCAGCTCATTAAATATGTTCAAACAACATCATATTTGCTATACCACAACTGCCAATCAGCATTTTAGCTATTCAACTCTCACCAAATTAAACATGAAACTTGATTACAAACCATAACAAAAAAAAATAAATAAAAATTGAAATATATTAATAATTATTTCATCGACGTTCTCACCATCGCTAAGTAAACAACAAAAAATTAATGAAACACGGTGCCGTTTTTATATAAAAGAAAAAAAAAACAAATGATTATCGTTAAGAAACGATTTCACTGTTAGGAAAGCCGAAAGCTGAAAAGATTGCAACTGAAAAAAATTGGCTTATTTAAATTTTAAACTGCTTGTTGATTACATACAATAATATCGAAACGAAAAGTTGTACAAACTTTTTTACGAACTCCCAATATGTAATATATAAATAAATAAAGCTGCTTGAGAGATGAGCTAATATAGTAAATGTTTCCTTAAGGATATCCTCCGGCACATTTACGTTGGCATGATAGAAAAAAAAAACAAGAAAGAAGAAAAACTCCCAAAGTCAAATTGGATTAAAAACGCACTACCGTACACTTGTATTAAACAACATTTACCCACAGTTGAGCGTGCAGAGCAAAGTGTAAATAAAAGTACATGAAAATCCAACCACTCTAAAAACGACTACGACGCATTAACTTAAGTTTATCCACCCACAGTCTCCCCTTCATCCCCTAACCCACTCTCCCATACAGCACTGTACATACACATGCAATACCCCCCAAATTATGCGCCTAACTTCTTTATCTTCATCCCATCCGCCTGTGTTACTACCATACTTAATGCATAGGAAAAACTTAAATTGAAGAATAGCTAGAGAGAAGTGAGAGAGAAAGGATGGAAATATTCCCAAAAGATTTGAAGCCAGCGGAAAAAAACAATAGATAATGTTGTTTTATATATATATACACATACTGTATAAGCCCTCCCTATTTCATTCCCTCCTCCCATCAACTATTGCACGCATTTCTATTACGTGTGTGTGGATACATAGAAAACTCAAGTTTTACACTTAGATCGTTGTTAAAAAAAACTATATATTATATATATTACAGTTATATACACGAAAAGCTGTCTAAAACGTATACCATTTTTTATGCGTATTAAATAGAGCCAATTTTTCCCGCCTAGCTAACTTCACCTACAATATAGTTTTCCTTAGGGTGATGTAGACGAGGTACTTTACAGCGTATACAGACATACATACAAATACATTTATGTGAATTCATATTTTTGGCTTAGAAAATATTTTTTTTCATTACCGGATATTGCTTAGCTACAGCCTCTACAGACTAACCGAGTCATAGGTGAACTTTCATCAACTTAAACCTAACGCTTCAATTCCAGATGGGTTACATTAAAACACAACATAAAAATGAGAGAAAAATAGATTGAATGAAAAAGAGAGAGGATGGATACAGTATATCACACACAAAAAAATATAAGATGATTACACATATGGGTTATAGGAAAAAAAAAATTGAAGTAATTTTTTTAATGTCGAGAAGAAAAAAAAATCGATTTGATAGATGAGTAGTAATTCACTAATGAAACAATATTTCAAAATGATCATATTTTAGCGATGAAAGTCGCTCATTTTTAATATTAGAAGTTCATACGCAAATGTGCGACGACTTAACCTCATTACTGCAAACGTTTTCAAAATAAGATTAACGCAAAATAAGTGCTTAGCGCAAAATAGAATTACCTGTCAATATTTTCCATTATTAATTAATAATTATTGATATGCAATAAAAGTGCGTGTTTTATATAATTTCCAACAACAACACTAATAGTAATAAAATGCAACGTTGCTTCTAAACAAATAACCTGCCATATGATAGGTTTAAATTATTTTAAAATGAACAACATTATAATTTCATTGGTTTTTTAACACTGCAATTTTCTTCTGTTTACAAACTTTTTCCCTCCTCCAATCGACCATTTTTTATATTTATTTTTAAGCTAATAATATGAAAACTACGGTAAAACACAGTACTCAAAAGTTACGTAAGTCTATAAGCTATAAACATCCCACATGAACATGCCAATGTCAACGTTCAACTTTTTATGTAAAACTTTAAAAAAAAACTCTTTTTCATTACACCGCAGATTTTTTTCAATGTTACACTGCGTGTGTAAACCAAGTGACCAATTTGCAATAATGGAATAAATGTGCTTCGGAGCTTAAATCGAAAGTCTAATTTGTCATATACGAGACACAAGCGCCCATATGGCTGATGAAGAGTGCACACATGACATCATCTATTATAGCCTCCCTATGAATAATTAACAAGAGGTGATCATTGAAAAACACGATACAGCTTTTTCTTTTTCTTCTTCCCCATACGAATTCGACTCACTACCCAAAAGCGTAATACAAAACAATATCAATAAATGGACCAAACACAAACTTTTTTTTTTTTGGAATAATGCACTTATAAACAGATAAACACTACTTTTATCACCTTTTTCATTTAATAACAAAAGACCTTATAAGTTATACAGGTACAAAAGTACTGCAGTAAAAACTGTGGTCTCACCAATTGATAAAGTTTAGACTAATTATTGACCACCTGATCAATGACGATCATTAAATAAAAATATTCGTACAACATGTACAGAAAGAAACCTCCGTTAACGCTTGTCATAAACATGTTTTTGGTTTAAAAAAAACCAAAATGGTAAAAAATTATCAATTAAAATATGGCGTATCTGCAAATCAATTTTGATCATAATTGATACTGTATATCTGGTGCATGTTCATATTATTCCATTAATAATAAATTCTACAATTCATTACAATAAGTATCAATCGTTAAACAAATCAGTATTCAAGTATTTGGCCGTTATTAAATTACTTGATTCTTCCTCCATCGATCAAAATTCGATTCTGCTTTTAAAGAAATTAGATAAAAAAAAAAAAAAAATATTTCCAAGTAAATGGATCACGTGACCATCATTGAATAATGTCAATCGTGATGAGCAACAACAGTGTGTATTTGTAAATGAAAACACGAATGTCACGATCATCAATTTCTTCTTATTTATTTTTTGTGCTCCCTTTCGAGTGGAAACGCCGACGGTGAATGACGTGCCACGCGTATATTTCTGACATCCAAAACGACAGGGTCACACCCCTAAATTCCCATATCATCAGCTACATGGATCGAGTTGTGTTTCATAAGACTTAAATTCCCAAATGCAATTGATACCAAAGTGGATCAGTAGTAAGGGAACCAATACCACAGACTATTTTCTCTTTTAAAACATAACTTAACTTCCTACACTTAAAACACACATCATATTACGTTTTCTTATATTTTAGCACTACTACTATATAATTTTAACACGTTATCAAATAAAACAAAACAAAAAAAAACCCCACGATGGTATAAATATATCAAATAGTGCGTAAAATAATACTTTGTACACTCCAGTTATGAGATGTTTGTTTCCCTTAATTCGATAGATTTTTTTCTAACTGAACCAAAGTCACTGAACGGTGACTAGTCACCAACATTCAGCAATATTTAAGCTATAATAGGTAAACATGGAACCATCGAAACTTTAGTACAGTATTAATAATAAGTTAAACCAAGTTTAGTGCTACGGCATAATTCACAGCCGACACTACAGTATTGAGTATTGTATCGTTTCGACATTATTACGTGTTGGTACAGCATTTCAGTTCGCTCTTTTTTTAAAACTAAGTTACTAAAGAAAAAACATCACGTACAACTGCAATATCGCTCCTGACAAATCAGCATCGTTTCACAGATCTTTCAATCAACGTTTCTGTGTGTCTAAATTTCTGTTTGCGATATACGTAGAGTACAGTATAATCGGTATTGCAACAGTGTACCCATTATAAATTGGCATATCTATGAAACAAACACATACAATTCGTAAAATCCTTAAAGCTTTCGGCGAAATGTTAAGCGAAAATAAATTAAGACCAATCTTTCTCTTTTATATATAAATTGTACAGTATTTTACAGTGTTCGAATGTAAACTCAGTGTCGAGTCGACTGATACAGTTGAGAATTTAATGGAATTGCACGATGAAGCACAAACGCGTGCATCAAGCTGTCACCTAAGTTCAATTTGCATATCTAAATCAAAGCTACAAATAAATTAAATCTTCAGAAGTATTTTTTTTCATCGTACAATTTTATTTTCCCGGTATGTTCGATCGGGAAAAAATTGAAGAAAAAAAAAAGAAAAAAAAACACAAGTAGAGAAAAAAAATTGAAATTCCTCGAAATAAAATTGAAGAAGACACGCAGTTCTGATTCTAAATAGGTAAAGTGCACTGCAATGCTAAAATATTCAACAAAACGGAATAAAAGAATAGCAAATGTAAAGTTAGCTAACGGTACTATAAAATAATTGTCAGCTGTTTAAAGGTAAAGCTGAAAGAAACAAAGCAGTGAAAAACTATTCTATTAGCACTCACAAATGCCAATAAAACTACAACAAAGAACAATAATAACAAGATTGATTACGATTACCATGTTTATTGAACGAACTACAAAATAAAACCAAATCTTGTTACATACTGTACAAAATGTAATGCTTTAAAAATCAAAAGAAAATGTCTTTTCTAAATGTGACTTAAATGTTCAGATAATGATCCCAAAAATAGTAAATTTGGCAACGTTACTACTAATCTTCAATAAAATGATAAAACTCTACAGTTGACACCTCAAATTAATACAAATTGGAGTTAATAGAAATTAGAAGCCGGGATGTTTATCCATTTAAAGCTAAACTGTTATTGTACTATAAAACTATCGATCACTATCAAATAAAAGTTGTTAAAACCTATCATTAGAATCTAAATTACAATGAAAACATTAGCACACCTGGAGCTTTAAAGCTCGTAATAAAATACAATTGTTATTTACGAAGCTTGCAGGTAGGTTAAAAAAAAGTAAACAAAAAGCCAAAACCGAGTGTGGTCTATGAATGAAATGCAAAAAGGGAGAAAAATTAGCTGATGTTTTCAATTATACACAGCATAAACGACGGAAGTGACGATAATAGTCACACCTGGTTTAAGTCCCACGAACTCCCTATTATATTCCCCCACCTTCGCTCGATCGCATTCGCTTCATCACTTGGAAGGACCACTGCTGGCTTTACATTAGCCGCCTATAGGATTATTCACACTGGGTAACCAAACGATAATAATTACGGTCGAGCCCTGAATTATCGATTCCAATAACAATTCTAATCATTTGTAGGAACGCCAATTCATCCTAAAAATAATAATGACATTTTATCAATATTTTTATTTTGCCATTAAAGATCACTAGTAGCAATTTATTACTGAGGGGGGGAAAATGCTAATTTGTTAAGCGAAGCTAATATATGAAAGCTATTCAAATTAGACAGAAAAAGTTTAGGACATCAGCAATAGAATATTTAAAAAAAAACGTTGTTAACGTAATATTCTCTATACTTTACAAAACATGAAAATTTTCTTTTAAAAAATAAAAGTGACAGACTTTGGAGCCATTAACCTTTTTCCATACGATTTGCAATTAGCCACCGACAAGTAAAACATTGCTAAGCTTTTACAATGTACCAAGAATTGCAGTGTAGAAGATACAAACAATTCGGTCATAGCTGTCAACATTTAATGGAACTTAACAGGTTCTTAATTTGCCTAATTACTGATACCGCTAATCGTGAGCAACAATCATTAAAAGCATCCTCTTTTCTCTCTCCCTCGTTTCTCTTTCCATATACCAAACTCTCTTGCTGTCAAATGATAGTGATTGCACTATGGTCTATGGATAATAGTGCCATATAAATTTCAATGGCCAAAACAAAGTACTGTTTCTGTACTATGAAAAGATAATTCACATGTTATTACAAAATAAAAAAATAAAAAAATCCAAAATTAACTTCGATACAAGTTCAAAAAGAAAAGGATATTACTGTAGTTTCCAATTTAAGTTTATTAAATTGTCGCTCAAATATGGTCGCCAACGACATCAAACGCATTACAATTTAGGAAGTTTCCGCATCCACAAGGGAATTGCATTATACGGTACCGTCCGTGTACACATAGCGCACACTTTAATAACGTTGAGTAATAATAAAACGGGAAAACTATGACAAAAATAACAGCGACATTAATCATCTTATTAAGGCATGCCAAACACTTTAGATATCATGATTATCAAATATCTAAATAAAACGATCTGCAATTACTTTTGCGTGTAAAGCTGCACAAACATCCATCATTTTCTCGTCAATTTTTTTAATTCAGTCTCAAAGCTGCCTTGAAATATTTGGCAAAAATAAACACATTGCCAGGTAATAAACCTCAAAGCACAGTGACAACAAAAACACAGACCCCAGAGAGGTAATTATCTTTTATTTGCTGGCCTGTTGGATACTGTGCTGACAATCACCAGGTTAAAAGTGCTGTTGTGATTTATTAGAGTCAACTGTAATCAAGTCCAAGAATGTCAAATGGTCAGAAAACAAAAGACCTTGCCAAGTGTCACTTTTTAATAAGAAACTTTTCTTGCAGTATTTTCTATGCCAAATACGAAATAGAATTTTCATAATGTTATGAAAAACCCTGTTATTAAAAAACCAACTTCAAAACTCAGTTTACTGCCTTAAATTTACTCTTATGTTTATCGCTTAACAATATATTTTTTTAAGTTCTCTATATGTGCTGTATAAAAAAAAGCAACGCAGTGTAGTTCATAGTTGATAGTTCAGCCATCATTCTGCCATGTTTTTGCTCACTTGTCCTCATTGTACTTTTATTGTTGTATTGTACGTTAATCGATCACACAAATCGAATGGAGAATGCTCAAGGAGGGTAGGGTAGGGGAGGGGAGAGATAGACAGACCAGCAATATGAACACGTGACAGCAAAGCGCCTACACGCGACCCTAATTGGGTCACGCGCCTATAACTGATAAATACAATGGACTGAATAGAACATAGCATGATATGACAAGAGCTGTCACGTGGCAACACAAGACATTATAAAAAGAAAATTCGGCGGCCCTTGTAAACACACGCCATTCCCAAAAGAACCAAGAGAACCAACACGTGCTATAGTAGCAATGGTAAACACACTTTCTCGATTACTAATAATAAAAAAAGGCTTTTCAACTTTGTGACATAAAAAAATGATTATTTTCATACAAATTTATAAAAATTTTAGAAATAGTAAAAGTTAAAATATAAAGTAAATTGTACACATTGCAATGGATCTAATGATTACTTGACAAATTATTTGTATTAAATTGACGTCATTTAAATCTAAAAAAAAGGTTCTGGCTACTGTACTGATAAAAACATTTGATGCAAATGTTAGCACGCAAACTAGTCTATTTTTAATGCTTAGGAAATCTTTTTTTTTTTTGCTTTTTTAGTTTTATCTAATGAGCTAGACATGATATTTCTTTCATGTCCAAGTTCATCATGTCGTTTTTCTTAATCGATGACTATTTTTATGCAAAGATCGATACAGTATGTCATATCAGAAACTAATGTTCTATCATGCTCTTAAATGTTACTGAAAACAACTGGCTTAACTAAAACTAAAATAGCTTTCCTTTTCATTTTACAACTGGCCGAATCCCTCCTTTTTACATTCAATAGTCACTTAAATGTTAGATAACAAAAAAAGAAAGGAATCTGATCCTTAGGGAATGTGAACGGCGTTCAAAGGGCTATTGGACCTATTATAATCATATAACGGCACACAAGCCCTATAACTGATACAGATGACATGAAAACAAACTGTCACTCATTGACAACTAGTTGAACAGAGTAAAAAATCAGGATACAAAAGGGAGATCGAGGGATATACGCGATCAACATGGAATGAAAATCAAACTTCTAATATAATATAATTGTAAAAAGGTGGAACATGTGCAAGTACATTATTTTCTAAGGAAGCATCAATGCAGTGAAAACAACAGGGAATATAATACGCACAAGCAGATAAAAGCTTATAACCAATGGCTGTAACAATCGTCATTTTTTATTCACAAATGGTCACATGCTGCAATTCGATATTTTAATGGATTTTATATCTGCACTACTCTTTCACACAATCAAAATAATGAACAACATAAACAGATTTTAATGCCACATGTTTTTATATGTAAGAATCTAAATATTATGTTTATTATATTACCGGTATTGTAAAAATTTAATACTGAAAAGCCTTCAACCAATTAATCGATATACCAACAAATGCAAAATTAACATTCAGACGCAATTTGCTAAAATGAACAATTAAAACAGTCAAAATTAACATTTTTCTTAAAACAATAGTAAGCGTTATCTTTATTTATTTTTTTTGCCAAAGTCTTTTATAGTTTTTTAATTACAGTTAATGTACTGTAATTTACCGTATTATTACGCAACTTATCTTTGCAATATTAAATTAATTTATTAAAGAACCGGTTTTAATGCTGTCAATTAACTATTCCATCAATTATCTTCACATGATAAGTCGATTAGATGTCACCGTACAAATTAAAAGTTAAATAAGTTACGAAAGTAAAAGTTAACATACAAGTTAAACAGATAATACTGTAACTCAATAATCTTAGTAACCAGTATGCAAGTTAACTTAATTATGCAAGTGACAAAAATTAACTAGTAATGAGCTGAACAACAAATGTATTATGTCTGGTTACATTACTGTACACCGTACATTATAAACAAGACTAACTAAGTAAGACTACACATAAATGTTTATGTAAGATGCTAATCAGTAATCAGACATTAAAACTTAGATTAGCTAAAAGTTTAAAAATAAACTTTATAAGAAATTTTCCAAATTAAAAAATAAAATTCTAAATAATTTAAACTTAATAAAAAAAAAAATAGTTTTTCACTGCTATTTAAATTTACAATAACATTTTGAATCTACAAATTTATGACGACATTTCAACACTTGAACACTGAAATGTTGATAAAAACCCATAAAATGATACATACTTTTCACAATTTCGTTATGGATAATATCATAAAGTACCGGTAACCATATTTATCCGCTATATTGAATCACAAAACGTAAATACGCTTGAAAATGCTATTAGCTAAACAAAGTCATTCTAATTTAGGGCAGTAACGGTCGAGGTCATATATGAAATATGATAGTGGGATGAACTCATAGTAAAAGCATAATTCGACAACATTAATATAAAAATAATGAACACTACGAGATCATCTCTTTCTACAATATCACATACAAACATTTACTTCGATTTTCTGTTTCACCATCTGTTCTCCCTGTAAATATCAATATCACAAACTAAACTAAAAAAAACCTATGAGCTTATTAGGGAGTAGATTCGACGGCTGATTATTACATTGAATGAGCAAGTTCACTCAACTTCAGGTTAAAATTTAGACCAGTGCGTAAATCTGTGTGCGGTTCATATAGTGCCCATTACCAGTTCATATGAGCATGATTCAAACACATTGGATATCACAATATAGTACTACACCACGTAAACCCTCAATAAAAACAAGAACGAGAGAAGGACGGGAAAATAGAGATGATGGATTTTGAGTTTTAAAGTTGCTGGTAATAAATTCCATTGGGAATTACCTTCCTCCTATTAGACATCACCCCCTTTTATTTCGCGATCACTCCCTCCCATTACACCCCCCTACAAACGTTGGATGAGACACTAATGGATACATATGTTGGAAAACGACCCTGCCCGTCAAAATCGCTCATATAAATACAGAATTACGCTTTAGAATGGAGACAACATTAACTAAAAATAGAAATTCAAATGTTTAGATCGAAATTCTGTTATTTCTTATATATATAAAAAAAATATGCGTGTAACTTAAACAGCACTCATTAAAATGGCTTATACTGTATAATGTCATGTGTTTAGGTATTAAAAGTGTACTATGTACCTTATCATTCGTATGACATAAAAATGTCCTAAAAAATGTTAAAACTTAATTAAAACCTTAAAACGATCAAAATGATATTTTAATAAAATATTTATGACTTTTAAAACACTCAGTCAAAATAGATAAAAATGTACTAATTTTAGTACAAAGTCAGTATACTGTATAAAGGTGAACTTATATCTTTGATTTATCTATAATTATTAACAAAAATCAGCAATACATGAAATAAAATTCAAATATCCCCTACTCCTGATTTTAAGTATTATAACTCAGCATTTGGCAGAGTTGTTTTTTTTTAATTGACAAGAAAATCCTATGATCTTTTCTTAAATAAATCCCTTTAGGTCAACGGAGATTCAATTACTCCAAAATAACGCGTTACAGCTATACAAAAAGCCAATTATACGTTGGATTTCATTGGAGATTTAATTTTTTTGGCCATTTATATGTTGGCTTTCAAGTGGTATTATTGTAATAACAATAACTTAACCACATTATTGTAAGTTACATGATACGACACAAAAAGCAATAAAAGCTGGCAATTACATTGATGCTTTGTGTTACAAACTCAAGATAAATTTCATTAACCAATCTCGGATATACACTGCGTCTTTCAAACTATAAAATAATCAAAGTTACTTTTTTTTAAATGTCTTTTTCGTCGCAATAGTCTACTGTCGTCGTATATACTTTAAGAGATAAACGACGACGTTGTGCTTCGTCTGTATAATGTGTGTACATAGGAGGCAAACTTGCATATCAATAATTCACGACATTACTCTTATTTAAACTCCTGTATTTAACTCGCTTCTCGATGAACGTAGAGAACACGAATGCATAAATTTTTGATGGATACGTACATAATTAGGTTCTAATTTTTTGTTTTCGTTTAATTACAAGGTTCAAACCATTAATTAATGAAAAGACCTGGAGTCACGAGGGCAACGCAGAAGAATATAGGAAAAAGCATGAAAAATGCGTAATGTGTATGTATGCACAGTATAACGCCATGTCGTCATGTGTAAATCTTCTTTCAGGCTTTTAGGGTGTCTCTTCAAACCCACAACACTTACAATACACACACACACACATGTACCGTATGTGTAGTTTCTAAATGTGTCTATGTTAACAGTTTTAATTGATTTTTTGCAATATTTATTAAATGCGGCTGAGACGCTGTAATTGTTTTTTTCTGCAACTTCTTTATACCGGTAACCAAAAATACACAAAGCTAAATAGCATACTATATTTAAATAAGAAAAGAAAAAAAAATCAGATGCAGATAAATTAAGATAATTGAATGATTAGAAGTTTCTTAATTGTAGTAATCATTTTTTAATTTTATTTTTGAAAAGGCACTTATTTTAAGAGCATGATAACTTTTCTTAAATTTTATGTTGATTTGAGAAACTATATAGAGCTTTTTCAACAACGTTTTTGTCTAACTTAATCGGTTATAAAATTAATAAATACTGTATAATATAAAATTCCTGTATTTGACCACAATACTTTAAGAATTAAATTTAAAGTTCCTTATAGACTTCTTTAACGTTCAGCTGAAAATTTACTTTTAGTATTTTATTATTAACTTATCTTTTCAGTACGGTATTTCACAAAACTTATAATGTGATCCTTGTAACAAATGCCTTTAATTGCTTTTTAAAATACATGACAAACTCTTGTACTGTATTAATCATTTGTATTCAGTACTGTATAATGGCGTGAATTGTGACAGTCTACATTAAATTTTTGCATGACATTGGTGCATCGATCCCGCCTACTATTTTGATCAAAAACACTTAAAGTAACAGTGAATGGCTACACTGCTCATTTTTTATTTACCAATCCGTATAGTTTCATTTGTGCGCTTATTAAGAAGTGCCGTTGGAACCAAGTTGAAAAGATGCCGATATGCACAGCTTTGATTTATAACTGAAAACAAAGTGTAGGTTTACAAATTGATTCAACTATCGTACTACTAAGCCGAAAGAACAAGAAGCCTTGAGAGGAGAGATAAAGTACATCTAAGTTAGATGTGTATACATAACGACATTTTGGGAACCTAAATTGCCCTTCAGCTTATAACTGATTTAATTTCCTAGTACAAAAGAAAAGAGGAAGCGAGAGGAGCCATCATCAGTTAGAGACAGCTACTGTTGATAAAAGATAAGTGGGTGGGTGATGTTTATCTATTGTCATTAAATGTAATATGCATATGTAATTAATCAACCGCCAAGGCTTTCAAATTCTATGATGAGCAACCAATTGTTTGTTTTCATTTAAGATGACACAGACTTTCATGTAGATAATATATGTACTGCATATCACAAAATCTCTGACATTGTTTATCTTTACAATGAAATGACTTTACCTACATTAGATTAAACTTTTGTTAAATAAGAACATAATTCAACAAAACTTTTTTTTTTAAATAATAACATACGTTAATGTAAGATCATATCAAATCTGAACAAACAGAATCATATTCCGTTTTTAAAGTTTTGTATTTCACAGAACAATTTCCAATATACTACCGGTATAATACAGAAAAGTTAATTAAACTGTATGAGTTTTTATAGGTTTCTATACCGCAACTTAACACATAGTTACATTAATTTTTAACTGGTTTCCTTGTGAGGAATGTTAAGACAGATTTACGAGTTAACAACTTTGATTACCATAATAGTTTACTGTTGTCTAATTACGATAACTAATCCAATTATCTAACATGATAATCGTATATAATCACTTGAAGTTGTTTTTTATTTAATGTTATTTTCCGATCTAATCTTGTTGAAAATATATTTTTTTTAATATAAGCTTTGAAAATCAAATCGTTCGAAAGTGCTTGGGGCTTATTTCGGCTTCCTTGGTCTCAAGTGTATCCTATTTTAGTCAAATTTAATGTGAAACATTGTATACGATTTACAAATTCAATTTGAGAGTAACGTGTGCTTTATATTGTACGGCTGCGACAAAGCGTATGTTATAGAGATGGACCTTTTGATGTCTGGTGTGATTATATCTATTGCATTACATAAAGAAACTCTCCTGTCCCTCTTCATCTACTATATCCCCTCACCAATCACTTTTTTGTCGTTCCCCAATATCCCACAATCTAAAACAATCCACTTATTTTCAGTATCCTTTCAATTCGTTTATTTAAACTTCAAGTCATCGTTATAGAGACCTTCAACGTGACCACTGATTTCACACACAATACTTTGACGGTACCGGTACGCAGTATACAGTAACTTAACTTCAGTAAATCTATAACACAGTAAGATATACGGTAACGTACTTGTAAATTGTAATAAACTTTCTTCCAATCCCTATACTATACTCACGTACTCCTATTCGAAGTTGTCTTCCATTCTTAACCATTTCAATTCGTTATGTAATACTAGCGCCATTACACCTAACACGCCATACAATGACTTCACGAATTCACACTAAGTTAACCCTAATTCGTACTACAATAACTTATAAAACATTAACAATAATCGGAAACTTTTCTTAAACTTTTATCTTCTAGTCTATATCATACAGTATATACTGTATAAGTTCATATTAACTTACACAGATTAATCATTCTTACCTTAACAAAGTTTATCGCCCCGCGGCCCACGATGTGTAACACTGATATTCACAAAATCATCGGTTTTGACTTCCAATTATTAGCACATTGTATTTGCATAACGTAACACCGATTACTTCTACTGGATTACAACACCATATTAATGTAACGCGCAATAACTCACTGCAGTATTAAAACTGTCTTCAATAATGGAAACTACAGTTAAAAATTACATCACGATACTGTAATTATACTAAACCGTTAAAGCATCAAACGCGGACTCTACTGTACGTAAGCTCACAACAATCGAAGAAAACTTAAAATGTGCAATGATCAAATATTTCTAAATTTGTTTTTTTTTAAAGAAACGATTAATTAATTTTAAAATTGATATTTGACGAAATCGATAGCCTATGCTAAATTCATAAAACATAACGCAAAAATTTGAATTTTTGAATTCTTACTGAAGGTCTCTACCCATTATGCATACGTAATGTACGGTATTTATTGGGCGTCGGACGACGCTCTATAACAAAAATTACTACTTTTACATAAGAGCAATCAACTATAAAAGTTAATACAAGCACTGCTTCTTGTCTCCAAAGTACGAGTAATTTCTAGATAATTATACACATTAGTGTATTTCACGTATTTATAAAATGTTTCATTAAATTCCTTTGGTTCAATTAAAATCATCAAAAACTTGAATGTACTTCAACAACTTCAGTTGTGTTATTACAGTATATAATTTCTTATTAAGTTATTACGGTATTTGAGTCGACACGTTATTTAGGTGGTTGCACAGCAATCCTCCATTTAATGGAAGTGCCGTAATTATTTAATCTTTTTTGATTGATTTAGTGTTATCGATTATTAATTTTTTTTTGCTTTTATCGATAACCAGACTATTTTCTTTTTTTTTTCTTACTCATTTTTTTTATGATAAAATGTTGTATTGGATTTTTTTATGAGTTCATTTCAATGGCAAATGGTTAACATATACATGTAAATGACAAACACAAAGTATAATAATTTTCATTAAAAGTAGAAATCGTGTCGAGAACAATAATAAAAGTATTCGTAAGAATATGAATACATGAATGTGATTAGTGATTCGATAAAATAAAATTGACTAAACAAAAATATTTATCGGTCGCCACAAGTTGAATTTAAAAAACAGATTGTACTTTTTTATCATATTACATGAAAACTTTAAACACCACATACAGCGAATGGCATGTGAGCGACAAAACAACTTAGTTATTCAAGTCGACAAGTACAGTACGGTATAAGAATTAATGTGACAATGTATGCCAAAACCTTTTAACTATATAATCAATACTGATATCATTATAATCGTTTTGGCATTCATCTTAACACTTTAGTTACAATTCAAGAAAAACAAATGCAACAAGAAGTCAGCATTTTGTCGTCGAAATGCGCTGCTTAAAATAATAAATCAATAATATCCATATCTACCCAAATGTTTAATAACTAAACAAAATTAGACGGCTGTTATCAGACGTTTACAATGCAATACACCAATAAAGCAGCAATTAATATAAGAAAAACTTAAAATTTTCAGCAACAATTCTATGTACAATAAGAGAGAAAAAAGAAATTATTCTTGCCGCCCTTTAACGACTATAAAATATTTTGAACTTGTTTTCTTGTCATCTCCTATTTCACAACTGCTTTTTTCTTTCTCACTAACTACATACTCAGTTAACGTAGTAAATCTTTTACACTATAACTACATAATGTGATAATATGGTAGGTGAAACTGACCATATAAAATTTGATGGAAATGGTGTCTTATGATTACTTTAGGTGATGCAAATGACAATCATCGCCTCCATGATCTTGCTTCTGAATCTTCTTCTTCGTCGTCATCTGCCAAAAGCACATCATCCACTTCATGATCGGCATCAAAATGCTGCAAAAGATGAAAAAAGGTTAAAATGTTGATTTATCACTTAATACAAAACCGAACGTTTGCTTCTAAACTCAAAATAATTTAGAATTTATTTTGAAGAGCATCCGTTTTTAAACAAATTTAATAACAATACTGGTTTTAAAAACTAAACTTTCTCGCTCTTTATAATTTAAACAAACCTCAACTTCTGCCGTTAATCCATCTTCTCCTACTAAACCACTTGCATTTACAGAATTCAATCCACGGTACCACGACAAGTTCAACATTTTGCCTTTAAATTTTACTCCTTGAGACACCGCCTATGCAAAATTTTGACCATTGTATTTAAAGTTAACTGTTAAAATGATCAAATCGATTACTTACGATTTCGGCCTCTCTTCTTGTATGATACGATAGTAGAAGCTGCAATCCATCGTCACAGGGTTCAATGTTTTCAATTTCACCAAACCGCTACATTTTATTTTCATTAATTAAGATTTTGCGATTAATTCAACATTTTCATTTACTTACGGCAAAGTGTTTCACAACTTCTTCTTTTTCTTCTTCATCAAACCCACCAATTTGTAATCTTTTTGGTCTGTGATCAACACTACGAACTCCAGAATTAACTCCACCCCTAGATCTACCTCTAAAACCGCCTCGGTTAGCCCGCTTTGGTATTACTTTCGTTCCGGGAGTTTTAAGATCAATTAATCCTAGTGATAGAGCCTTAAAAATATAAAACGTTAATCTTTAAAAGAACCGATATATTATTTAGATAATAATAGATATACCTCGTTCTTAAGTTCAGCCACTTTTTTCTTTAAGGCAGTAGTATCAGCGCCTTGATGCTGTTTGTTATACAACTCCATCTCGATATCTAAAATTTCCTTTTGAGCCTTCAGATTAGACAAGAAATTAATTTAAGCAATAAGCAGTGAAAGTTTCTCCTACCTCTTGCTTAGTTTTAGGATGATTAGTTTGAACCGTCGCTACTAATTCTGTCTTTAACTTTTCTATGCTGTCTTGTAAAAGTTTTATTGTCTAAAAATACAATCAGTAACGTTATTCTTCCGAAAAACCTGTAATTTATACCAAATCAAACTCACATCCAAAATGGAATTTCTTTCGGTCAGTGGCATGCCTTTATTTTTATCCAATTTATCTATCAACACCTATTAATTGGATAACTTATTATAAAACATTTAACAGCTATAATACGAAAAACAAACCTTCTGTTGCTGTATTTGTTTCTGTAACAAGTCTTGTTTACGTTTATCTAAATCTACTTTTATTTTCATAGCTTCCTGTAAACAAAATATTTAGTAAAAATTTGAGTTAATATCTAACGCGCCAGTAAAGACAATTTCATTATTTAAAATGCTTGCCTTCCTCTGTTCTGCTTGTTTCTTTTTAATAGTTTCTTGAGCAGACAACACTTGTGAGGAATTGCCTGAATTTGGCGTAGTTAAATTGCATTTCTTTAATGCAGAAGGGTTAAAAACGGTTTTTGATAAACTTCCTGATGTTGACATGATCACAGATGACTATTTAAACAAAATACATACATTCAATTATTTTAAGTTTTAAGCATTAAATCTAATATACCTTTTCCGCATTTTCAACAGCCAAATTTGCTCCATCTGATTGTTCAATGGCATCTTTAGTAACAGGCACACCTAATCTATCTTTCGCAGAAACCCTTTTTGTTGCTAAATTATTTTCTTGTTTATCGGTCTGTAAATAGCAATCGAATAAAAATATATTTTATGTAAACGTAATAAAAATATGTTTAAGGTACCATCTCTCCGTCTTTGTTATGCCAAAAAACTTTGATAAACCGATTATTTAGTACCGCTTCCGTACTTCTGTGAGCAGCATGTGCTTCAGCGTGAGATGAAAATTGAATTAATGCAGCTTCTGGATCTCCTTCATAACACACCTATCGTTTAACCACTATTAATAACAATTGTATAACTGTAATAACACATGCTTACCTGTAAATTTACAATTTTTCCAAATTTACTAAAATGGTTATTTAACTGTGTGATGCTATTTAAACCCTGTGGAATTTTTCGTAGTTCTAAACTAGCATTATCGCTATTGAACTTTCTGTTCCCCAGACGATTGTGATCAAACACTCTTCGTTTCGCCAGTGGCTCTGAAGTATTTCCCACACTCCTGAAAACTCTTACCGAGTTACCTTGACCGTCGTCAAACGATCTCTTTTGTGAACCTATTAGTAAATAACCATAACAGAAACTACTACAAAATCAACAAAAGATAATCTTCCTCTTACCATCGTTCTGACTATCAACTGTAGGCACACTAATCAATTCTCTAGGAGCATGAATATATTGTGGTGGGCGAAGAAGAGGTCCTCTGCCAAGACCCAATCGAGGGGCCCAAAACGGCGGTCGCATTCTTGGCGGTAGTCGATCCATTCCAGGTGCTTCTGGATTATAAGGTTCTGTAATGTAAGGACCTTTGAAAAATACCCCAAAAAAATTTATTAGGAACTCAATTTTCCTAACAAATTATATCTACATACTTGCAACTGGATGAACTGAAACTGGAGGTGGAGGAATTGGCGGTCGAGGGTGTGGCAATGGAGGTCCTAATATAGGTGGTAAGACTCCAGTAGGAGGTGCAGGAGGTCTGGGATTAGGAGGAAGTTGAGGTCTTACACCGGCAGGAACCGGTGGAACACCAGCAGCACCAGGTGGAACACCAGCAACACCACCTCCATAACCAAGAACAGTTGGTAAATGAACTTCTTCTACAACTACTGGATCAGCTCCATGGTCATAAGGACAAAGATCACCTCTCATACAGTAACCTTTTTCTGTAATTAAAATAACCATTTAAATTTTCAAAAAAAAATTGAATCAATGAACCATATATTCTTACCATCATAATCTCTACAACGACGAGCATTTCTACCAGCTGGAAAACTCGTTGATTCGGTATTCGTAACAGTTGTGCTTGCAGGAGTAGTAGTTGATGGCTGAACTGCATTTGATGCATTATTTGTAGATGTTCCTGTAGCTCCAAATCGATAGTCAGTGTCGCCATGATCTCTAGGTGGCGAAGACTGTGATTTTTGATTAGCATCATTACGTGATCGAGCTTAAAATAAATTAAATTAGCATAATTATTAAACAACATCATCTCGTATACTAGTGTACTTCGATCTCTTGTACGAGAGTGTGAACGGCTCCTTGAACGCGAGCGTGTCAATGATCTTGATCTTGACCTTTTCTTATCTAACCTATCCCGACTACGATCGCGTCTATAATCATTATAACGATCATATCGTCGTCCACCAATAATGCCTCTTCTGCGCCTATCATCATCAAATCGTCGAATACGTCGGTCATCACGCTCCCTGTAAATAAATCAGTATATCAAACTATAACACTAATACTGTAGTTTCAACTTAAAATTTACCTGCTACGGCTTCTAGATCGATTTCTTCCTCTACTACCACTTCTAGATCTGCTGTGACTTCGTGCTGATTTTCTAGAAGAACGTTTGTTGTCTCGTTCATCATCAACGCTCTAAATTAATTTTAAAAACTCAAATTAATACCTAATTAAGCATTACTCAATATACAGTATAGAATCTAGATAGTACGTAACTAAACGTTAGTTACCGTTGGAACACAAAACTTACAGTTTCTGGACGGGACGTTCGTCTTTCAGTTACTCTAGTAGCACTACTGCTACTTGTTGCAACTGTTGATGAAGAAGATGTGGATGATGTTGCAACACTAGTTGAAACATTATTTACAGTAGAAGAAGCAGCTACTGTTACCACCTGAGGTACCGAAATGATCGGCTCTTGGGTAGTAGATGAAGCTGCAGGTGATGAATTATGTTCAGCTTTTGCCAAATATGATTTATCATCTAACGTTTTAAATAGGAGTTCAACAAATGGTTTCGTTTCTATAAACAACTAATACTTAAGTAACCAGTAACATTATCAAATTAAAATCACATAATTATTTACCATGTTGAAGAAAAACATCTAACTGGTCAACACATGTATCACGAAGCTCACTTACACTTTTATCCTTTTTTACCAACGCGATAACGTATTTTGCTAAAGCGGTAGGATCCGCATCACAACTTAAATTCAGAAAATATATAAATTAGTGAAGAGTTTGCAAATCATAAGAATAATAGCGTTAATTAGTGCTAACTTAAAGCATCATGCTGAATTTTTAACAACTTACAGTGGTTCCAAAACCGACGTTAACCATTCTTTCAGAGCTTCTGGACTATCAATTATCATGTCTTTACTCTATCAGGCGCAAATCGTCACTGTGGGTATAAAATAAATGTACCAAATTTAGTGCCACTTGTATTTATAGTTTCTGCACCCGTAAAGCATCCATACAGTACTGTACATACAGTATATATATATAGACGCCCTATGGCACTACATACCACCACAGCGTACTATTGTGTACTTACCTAATGCAAGACTAGTATGTTATAATATACTTTATACAAAATTGATACTTCAAATATTCCAATAAACACACGATTTTTCGTTCGTTGCACAGTAATATTTAAAATCCGGATGAATTCTTTAAATAATGACACATTTTTAAATAAAATCAAAGCGAATTATGCCTACTGTTCGCACGACTACAATCCAGTGGGAAGTGAATTAAAGCCTAAGTTAAGTTCACATTAGCGCAGCTTTGATACCGAAAACGTATTTCTTGATACGTTCGTCGACTTCTTTTTTCTACGTTGTGAGTTGCTCATGCGCACGTCTAAGTTGATCGGCAAACGTAGCAAAGCTACGCTAAATCCCGCTGATGTGAACGTAGCTTAACATGGCTGATATCGTACTCTCGACGCTCCAACGTAGCATTTATTCGATGCAAATAACAATAAACACAAAATTTTTAACAATTATAATAAAAAGAACATCATAATTTGCTTAGCTCTTAATATTAATTTTAAATCAAATTTAAGTTTAAATATTTAATGTCGTAGTTGTATGCACATATTTAATAATGCACATTAATTTATTTTTTTTATATTCGAGAGTATTAAACATGGCAGCGCCCATGCATAAACATGTGATCGAATTCAAATCTCTCAAGGGCCATGTGCTTATTTTGCTTATACTGTACGATTTTGATGTAACAAGTTACGTTATTCTACTAGTTTTACTATACATTCGATGTCTATATTATTATATGAGCAAAACAACGGTCTATTCTAGCAAGAGAGATTCGAATAAGTTATTGAATTTGAACTACAGCTGTGATTGAAGAATCTTTTTTGAATTGGCTTTTGTGGAATAACACAAGCATTTATTTATTGGTATAATTAATATAATAATTGTTTTGTTGTTGAGTGATAAGAGTGTCCTCGAAATATGAGTCAAAGAATTAAGAATGACGTTGATTATTAATGACTCAGGATGCGAATTATCATTTAAATTATGATCACCGTAGAAACGACGATCAACCAACAACACTAAAATAGCTCAAAAAATTCCTGAATTTCAACATTGATTTATCGGGCACAATATCTTTCATGTACCATGTAAACGATTTAAATTCCAGCAAAGGTAACGAATTGATTAATTATGTTATAAGCTTATTTATAGCTCTAAACAATTTTGTCATTATTAGCATTCAAACAGCAAAGGATAAAGATTCAATTCAAGACAGTTTCATTTAGAATAGTTTGGTTTTATTGTGTCCAGCTGCAATGGAAATCCCAGTATAATCGATTTTCCTGAGTATCAATGTGGATGAGTACTGGTAATGATTTTTTTCGATTTGATCACTATTCAAGCTTTGAAATGATAATCTATAATCAGTATGGTTGAAGTAGTACTATAAAAAATAAGTAACAAAACACGGCAGCTGCTAAGTTATTACTTTTGTATTAAAAAAAATCTAACCACTGAACACTTTCCCTTTAACAAGAATAGATGTTACTGGAAAGTTTCAACATTTTCGTAAAATGATAATGGTCACAGAGTGCAATACTGTACTGTATTTCGATGTAGTTTGTAGTGCAGAAATATATTTTCTTTTCCCTACCGAGTTTTAAGTTTTTTTTAAATAGAAATAATGATGGACAATTATTTTGAATGGATTAGTACTTTCTCTAAATTATTTATAAATAAATGACCGATGAAAGTTAACAATATAGATAATAACACCTTTGAAATAAGAAATGTGTTGATAATTTGAAAATAGATTCATGTAACAAGCACGAAGCTTTTACTCCAAAGAAGAAAGATGAAACTTCCCAACGTGTTTATGTGAAAAAAAATGAAACCGTATTTATAATACAGTATATCCACTTACAATACAAAAATGGAGATTAAAACACAAGTAAAAATAGAAGAATTACAAAACTATTTGATCACATTCGGCGTTTAAGCGATCACGTGAATAGTATTAAAAAAGTGTTAGAAACACCGCCAGATAAAATCGACAGGAGAAATGGTTCTTCAGGCCAAATGGTTAAGAGAAATCGCTGATTGTCACAGGGACTCGAAACACGTTACCACGATGAAAGTATCAGTTGTGCCAATATTTTGAAAGTAATAACGCAGATTTCTTTTCTTATTTCAGAGATTATGGGCAAAGCGATTTAAAAGCAACATTTTAAAAAGGCAAAGCAACGAGCACCTAGTATAGCATTTATTAACAATCTAGAAAGCTTATGTAATAAGTACTGTATCTTTATGTACAATCATGGTTCTGGCTGAATTTATAGATATTTTCTTATACTTTTAATATTTACAGTTTGATTTGAATAAGGTTACTTCTAATTTGTAATGAACCAAAGTAGCCGGGAAATTAGATAACGATTGCTAAATTAAAAATTGTGTATCAACACATGTTTATAAAAAAAACTAATATTAAAATATGAATATGGCTTCCCTGCGTTATTTGTTTTAATGTACTGTAATTCAATGTACATTTCAAAACTGATCTCTAAAATAATGCATGCCTTTTTTAAATATTTTTTTTTATCATTTTTACGGTATGACATTATATACATTCATGTTAAACTACCGTTTCTTGTTCGGTATGCTCTGATGAAATTATTTCCCACCTTTTCCACCTTTCTTGTGGCCACTGAACATTCGATGATGATAGATTGTTGTTAATTTCATCGACTCTGCTACTGCTGCTGCTACTAGACTCAGTAACTTTCGTATGAGACCTTTGTCTCTGGTATACTCGAGATTGAGTCATTCCTGTACATCGACTTTGGGAGCTAGATGGTTGTCTAATGGTTGCACCTGGTAATTCATGTTCTTGATTTAATTCCTTACTTCTTCTTCGTACGGCAGGAATTGCTGATGTAGAAGCCGATGTTGCTAATGGAGCCATTTTAAATTTAGCAGGTTGTACTTTAATCGTACTTTCAGAAGACTGTTTAATCGACGTTGCTTCGGGTTCCTGAACATTTGATGATCTTTGGCGTTTATCGACTAAACGTCTGCGTTGAACGGCTAACTGTTCACGTTGATCAGACTGAACGTCTTCTATAAATGGAATATCAATTCCCTGTCCAAAAGCAATGGCTGGTCCTGTTTTGCTTCTAGCAAGAGGAACCTTAAGCGTTAACGACGCTGATATTACTCCTGAATCAGTAGTGTTGGGTACCGTATGGCGTTTTTCATAAAAATCAGGCACATTAAGGTGCTCTCTGCGAATGTCCACTACTGATACTTGTTGAGCAGCTGTAGACTGAGAAGGAATAGCTGTTAGTGATGATCTAAGTTTCGGAGAAACATCCGGCCTCATCAATGGACGTGAATTACTAATTCTTACATCGACAACGTCGTTGTTCTTCACAGATGTTGACTTGTGATCAGACGACCCACTACCGTCTGATTCACTTGGTTCACGTTTGCGTATCTGAGATTTGTCTCTCTTAGTTGACTTGTCCCCTTTCCTTTTAAACCATTGGTAAGAAGATTCTTCGAAACGTTGTGGACTATCTTCATGTCCATCCCTAGTTGTACTTTTGCCTCTCCTGCGAAACAAACGAGATGTAACGGCTTCCGCTTTACTGTAAATCTCTCTACCCAGTGAACCGCCTCGTTCAGGACGCTTGGCAGAGGCAAGCGATTCATTGCTGCTGTTTCGTTCAATATGTTTACTTATCGCCTCGTGATCCGGTAGACTTCCAGTATGCGTCAATGACCTCTCCCAATTACGACTGGATGAAGATTCACCGCCATGGACACCAATAACCAACGATGATGATAATTCCATATTAACATCAATTGGTAAATGAGAAATGGAAGTTGTCTCACTACAAGCACTACTTCCAGTATCAGGATCAATCTCAATTCTAATTTTAATGAAATATAAAACGTTTTAAGTTACAATTCAATATGACTACTCTTGACGTAAAAAACGCCATACTCAGTGGGAGCCAGCCTGGCTGTTAAAATTCTTGATAATAAGTCAGGATTCTGAAGGTGAATCCGATGATAAAGTTCATCCAACAAAAACGCGGATACCTAAAGAGTATCACGTTAAAATTTAATTTCAGTACATCATGAAAACTCACTTCGAATAGTTCTCTGTAATTATCGATCATGGTCCGTACAACTTTAATGACTTCAATTCGTTCTTCAGCACGTTTAGAGCTTTCAACCTGGAATTCAGATCCTTGGGATAAATTTGGTTTAGCCATATGCAATATATTAGGTCCAAACAATGTAGCTAAGTTATGCGAGTCCATCTTATTTCCAGTTACCTATAATTTTTTCGATCAGTTACATACAAAAAGCATGTTGTGCTTGTAATACACCAGCATATTTACCCATTCACCAGTTTCAGCTCGGTGATCTAAGGCATTCGAAGCAACTTTGTCTAAAAATTTTAATAAAGCCCAAAGTGTATCACGATTAGCAACTGGCAATAATTGAATTAAATGACTTAAACTGTCCATTTGCTGTCGTCGATTTCGTATCCCTATAATTCAAAAATTTGTAATCTTAATATATAACAATAACTACCGCATAATAATGTTAACAACCATTACTTTGTGAGCCGACAAAAGCCATGTATAATTCTCTTGTCAAAAGAGGTTCAGGTAAATCTCGAAAATATTCCTTAAGTAGAGTGGCTATATCGTGTGGACAATAGTCCTTTGACAAATGCACTTCTTTTCCACAGTCAAAATCTTCTCTCAACTGTTTAATACGTTTCTTCGAACTACTAATGCGAAATATTCCAAGTCGATGCAAACCTACAACGTAATAGCAACACCTAGGTTTATATTTAAGTTAATTTACTACAAATGCATTCCGACTTATACCATTCGCTTCTAAATGATTAAAACAAGTGTTGACAATGTAAGGGATATGAGGAGATGTATCAACTTCACCATCAATAGAATTAGGCCAATCCTGAAGACTATCAATGAAACACAATCCAGACATACTGTAACTTTTTCCTCCCAATTTTAGACTTTCAAAAGATTCTTCATTCTGGCAATTGTCAAAAAAAAAAATAATTAGATTGTTTCAATTAATCAATCGATATAAATCAGTTTACATTTTTTCCAAAGAACTTTTTGTCGTCGGGTAAATCGAGGAGAATATTACAAGATGACTGACTTCCACAAATGCCTCTTCTTGCATTGAGGTATCGTTCATTAGTTATGTCTTCAGCGCTGGCACTTTCAGCAATTAACCTTGGGTCCAAAAAGTTTCCAACTTCACGTAACGGTGCAGTAGACGTTGATCGGTGATTTGTCCTATCATTATGAATACATTTAGCCAAAGGAACACCAAAAACCAACCCTGCCGATTGAGAAGCAACCCGCGATTCTTCTAAAAAAAAAGTTTAAGAAATTCTAAATAAAGTCAAATAAATTTCAACTACCGGATTACCGGTATATGAACCTCGATGTACGGTAATATTGTTTATATTTTTAAAAAGAACTATTATATATTTATTTTAATTTTTGCAAAAAGATCACACAATACCGTGATATCGTTTAATGAAAATGCTGGAAGTTAAAGTGCTAAATTGGCGTAGGAGGCAATTCTACATAAAAGATCAACTCGGCGTGTTTATGTAGATCATATTATTACTGTAGTTTAGTCGATAGTACAGTAGAAACGGCAGTCATTTCAAGGACCACGAATAACATTATACATAAACGCCGCGTCAACGTCTACAGAATATAAGTTATATGATGGGCGATTCTCAAAATAGTTTTGCGATAAAACCACAAACAACGGATAACATAAATTTCTACACGTTACAAGGTCGTAGTGACAACACTGAAAGATTTAGCCTATAACATTATAACTTCTTTTTTTTCTACTGTGCGCACAATATCACTCACAGTAATATAAGATTTTTATTTAGTTACAGCATCTGTAACTCATATTCATCGATTGTTCAGTATACTCAGTTCCACGTTACCGATCAAACCATGCAGTGTCTACCATTTATAAAACACAATGTGCAGTGTTTTGAAATTGTTAACAGGAAAGGCAGAATGGTAGAATGGCCTGAATGGCATAATTATGCAACTTTAATACTGTAAATGTCGATGTACTATAATCGTGGGCGTATCAAGAATGGAAATCACCAACATCAGCCTCATCAACGGGTAAAGTGGTCCAAGTGCACTTTCCGAAAAAATTCAGTTAATTAATTAATCTTACAGTAAATACAGCACAAAAACTGTTCCATAATGTACGTAATATGGTGCGGCAACGATACCATTGGCCTGAATTATTAGGCTATCATAGATTTGTATATTAACATTTGAACTTTAATTGAAGTTTTTCCTAAATGTTAATTAGACCACTTTTTTACTCAATAGTTAAAATTTATACACATTTCAAGGTCAAGTTCAGACTTGTTATTGTTGGATATTCGTGTAGAAAGTTGTTTACTACTACATAAAAATAATTTTAAGTATATCGATAAGAATTTGCATCCCAACGACAAAATTGAAGAACCACTTAGGAAGTTACGTCAATAAAAGCTTTAAAAAACTGATATCGAATGACAGACTGCACGGCGGCTTTAACTGTCACCCACTCAAAATAATATTCCAACTACCGTACTCACTAGATCCCCTAATAACATATTTCTAATACTTAGAATTATTCATCAATCATTACTTACCAGTTTTGCCTTTACCGCTGTTTTCAAAGAATCCAGTGGTTAGTGCTCGCTTCTTCAAAACCAAGGCTTTCCTTTTACGTTTCTCCACGCACACATCATCTGAATAGAAACCAGAGTCATTTTAAGTCTTATAGTGCCAACTTTCTCTTGAACAACGTTTTATTATACAATTTTGCAATCTTTCCAAAATAGTGCCGTAAAATATATTACTAGTTACAATTGATTTTCAAAATTGACATCAAATTTCTAAAGTTATTATTGTAAAATAATGGGAATTCTACAGGTATATAATTATTACGTATAAATAATTCAAAAATAATTTTTTTAATGCTTGGATTCCTTAAAGGGTAAACAAATACTAATTAAGTAACAGTACCACTCCCAAATGGCGTATAACCCAATACAATTTCCACCAAGTTGATGCTAACTTAAGTTTTAAGATAAAATTGAGTAGTTTTGTTCACTGCTATCACTGGCTTTATTTAGTGAGTTAATTTTAAAATTAATTAATCAAAAATAAGTTACATCTAAAATTAGTACTTGTGTATTTCGGTAAAGTAGTGTGCTATGGGAATGTATCAGTATAAGTTAGTAATGCAAGCACCACACCAAATAAGCTCGGTTCCAAGTATCACTTATAATATGAATTCAACGGAAAACGTGGCAACGTCAATTGCGATTAAAAACGTAATCAATTTTTAAGAATATCATAGCAGACGTTTTCTTTTAAAAAAAAATAGTTGCTCATATCTCAAGAGACATATTTACTAACTGCAACGTTAATTTTAACGTAGATATGGATCTAAATTACTCAGAAAAAGTCCATTCTCATATGTGTAACTTCTGTGCAAACAAGAGTTGAATTTTCTGACAATTTCAACAGAAATCAGCTTTTATTCATCTAATCTAAACAGGAAATAAGAGCTGCTCTCGATTCAACTTCTGTTCAACATCTAATCAGCTTTTTAAAAGTTACTATAGATGTGTATGTGCCTTTACAACTTCTACTAATAAACAAAACCTGGTTTAAATTCTTATGTCAATCAAAGTAAACACAATGATAGACATACGTTGCAATGCACAAAAAAGGCAAACAATTAGTTATGGGTTACTAACCTTGCGCTTTAGGCATTTGAATAGAACATCCAAGGTCCATGGCCTGAAGTTTTGCTAAAGCCAATTGCCGAAGAGCACTTGCCTCGATTTCAGTCAAATTAAATAAATTACTGTCGGTAATTACTACCTGACGGCCGCCAGATGTAATCCACGTTCCATTTCCCTAAAAAAATACATTACATTATCTCACTACAGCAATGTAATAATTAAAGTACAACACCAAATTAAATAATGACAATTGTCTTTAGAAAATGTGCAAATGCAAAATAAATACAGTATAACCGCTAACCATGCTAACTATACGAATGTCATGGGCAATTGTTATTGTGATGTACTTGTAATAACAATTTCAATAACTAAATAATTCTAATGTTTCAAATGGGTTTCATTGTTTCACTTAGTCTGCAAAATATGAAGAATTCTTTAAATGTTTTGAGAAGAATTCTTATAAAGATTGGTCATGTTGACTTATTTCAAGTTGGGTCTTAAATGAATGACCTCGATGACTGTCACTCGACACTTCTTAAGGACATGTAATGATGTAAAGAGAAGCTAATATTAGTAGCTATAAGAATGTAGCAATTGTCGATATAATTGTCAAAATATTTTGATAAATTAGTGTGAGTGTTCACAGACATTCTCAAGGGATAAATCAACTACTGTAGGCTTTTAAAATGTGAATAGGAAAAAGATATCACCAGATAAGCTAAAGTATTTTTCTTGATCCCAGTGCCAACATATATCGACACAACTTTTCATGAAGATAAAAACAGTTCTCTAAAAGTGCCGCAAGTTGAAAAAGTGCATGTACTATGTACTGCAAGATTGCTTAGCAAATGATACACAGTAAATACAGTACAAAACGTTACACTGGCAATAATCCAACATTACAACTGTCCAACCACAACAGCATTTGTTCTTCTTCAAAATTGCTATAAAACGTTTAATCTGTATTTTCCACTATTTGTGCATTTGAACATTGTGTAACAGCATCAACAACTAGAATGCCACTGTTAAAAGAAAAACACATTTGAATTAAAATTTAACCTTGTAATTCAATGTTTACATGTTTCCAAAAAAAAAAATCAACTTCTCAAATATCCTGTATAAAGTTGTAACAAGTCAGGATATTTCCACATTAAAAAATATCACTTCCTGTAACGTTTGTAACGGTCTAGTTGTCGCAAATTTTCTCAATTTAAATACAATTGATTAAAGTTTAAAAGTTCGTTAAAAAAACATCGGGTTTAAAAAGTTGTAATAAAAAATTCGAGTCTATAAACAACACTAACTGAATTGCCAATATCTAACTGAAATACTAATGTCAGAAAAATATTTAGTCTGAAAATAACTATTAATGTTTATGAGCTCTATTTTGTTTTTCTACAAATAGTTGTAGATGCTACAGTGTTCAAAAATCAGCACCTACTATCTTAAACAGCACACTGACCAACTGAAAGACATGACCCAATACTAAGATTTCATTTTTTCCGTGCTTATATATCAATCAACACAACTTTCAAAATATTATAGATGTTTGAACTTTTACATCTTGCAAAACTTAATCAGACGGTCAGTAAAAAAAAAACTTCTACCGTCACTGTCTGCTAGTAACGAGTCTTCTAAATGTACAATGCTTACTTTTCAACTGAGTCTCTGAAAAACACATCACAACACCAAATTTTTCATTAATTTGAACCCCGTCAAAACACTATGAACGATCGATATGCCAATTTGCAATACAAAATTGCGTCTACTCGTTTACGAAAATTAACATTATGAAAACAGTTGCCTGATTTAAAAACACAAACTTCCCACCTATAAAAACTATCTCATATAAACTTGCAAAAACAGTCTTCAAAAGTTTTTTTGCAAAGCATGTGGAAGTTATTTGTAGCAAATCGAGAACCCAAAAAATATTTTTTAAAAATGAATTAGTTGTTTACAACGTATCTGTGTAAGTTTGAGTGACTGTAGTCAATTAAAAAAACCTACAATAATTATTAAAAATGTTTACTCACCAGTGATGTCCAGGATCCAAAGGAGCTGCTGTTTGAGCTTGACCTTGGCTGGGATTTCGACCTCGTTCGATTCCATATCTTTCTTGGATTTAATCTTCCCCCTCCTCCACTTCCCGATTTCGGGTTCTGCATGACTGGAACACATGAAAATAAAAGAGATATTCTTGGTGAAAGCGATGAAAATACGCTATCGTCGTCGTCACTCTCAACATTGTTATTGTCACTCGGTCTATCAAATTCATCAACGGCATCATCACTGCAATCCTTGTTGTCATTTTCAAGTTCATTTTCTTCTTTAGACACCCTATCAATGGCTTTTTTGTTAACCGAAAATGCAGAAGTGACAAAATCCGAAAAAGATCTGGGACGACGATTGTCCCGTAATCTTTGCATGTCCACTTTTTTCAATCGCAATTCAACAACTCGATCTTCTTCTAAAATGTCGTCCATTTAAGAAGACGTTTAAGAAAAATGACTTAACGGAGAGATGTAAATACAAATATAAATGAAGTAATTACTAGCTTTTTTTGTTGAGTATAAACATTAACGACAAATTTACTTATGGGCGTAGGCAGGGGATTGAATTTCCGTTAAAACGTTCAGTGACGTTTCTCTGTACACAACTTTAATGAATTTTATCAACGGCATCTAACTCCTTCTCAACTAAGAAATTTAATGTTATAATTGATTGTTTTTCTTTCTGGTAGTTAAGAACTTCTTAAACAAACTACAACAATAAGGTGCATTTATTATTAAATTTTGCAATTTTCAAAATCTTTGGTGCTAGCCTTGACAATAAAATTAAAGCCAGTAATGTCTGTCAGTAATGCCATGTTTAAAGCCAGTAATGTTCTGCAAAAGACTGTAGTAGTATAATTTACTGTCTGTGCCAATCTTATATCCATGGTACATAAATCGTAAAAATCACGGCATCTTTATTTTTAATAATGAAGAAAAACAACAAGTTTAAGTTGGTAAAACAGTTTGTTTTACTAAGAGGAAAAAGCAATAAAAAGATGAAATTAAAGAAAAACAGTCATGTTACAACGTCAGCCGTCATCATTTTCGTCTGTTAGATTTATTTTGATGTTAAAAGGGTAAAATGTGTATAAATTTAATGATTATCAAAGGTTGGCAATATTCCTTTCTTAACACTATAAGTATTAAATACAGTATATCGTGCAAGTATAAGGCACTTACTCTACTATCTTATTATAGTTTTCTTTTAACGGTTTTAACTGATATGTTAACTGCTCGACACACACGCAGGCATAGATCAAGTAGCACCCAGCATGTTAAATTCTAAGAAAAAGCATCCTAATGGAGCTTTGACGTCATATTAACTTTTGCACATCTTCGTTCATCCTTCAAAAAATAAAAAAGATTTAGAAAAATATATACAGCATCACTGTACGGTCGTGCCATCAGAATGAATGTAACATTAATACAATTATAAATTAAAACTTTAAACGAATAATTTGACTTAATTCTGTATAATATTTTTAAAAAAAATACAGTTATTGCAATTGCATTAAAATCCAAATTTATATTTTTCTAATGCTACTGGCAACATCGAATGTTATCAATAACATAATACACTACATACTGTAATATACTCATACTGTAGATACAATGATTAAACGTCTTAAAATATTTAGTTAACTTTATTTATTTGAAAAGTTAAAAGCGCTTTAATAAATTTTTAGTTTTAAACATTTAAAAACACTTTTAAGCTTAAAACTGATTTTTTTTAGATATCATCCTTTAAATTGTTATTTTTGAAAACTTTTTCCTTTATTCTATATTCTAGTGATTTTAAGATAAAATTTAAGATTATAAAAGCAAAAATTCTTTTAAACTTATATTTGGAATTGTCAACAGCATTTGTCACTTTTATATGACAAGAACTAGCAACTGTTTTTCCGACTAGTAAAAAAAGAAAAAAAACCCTAGTAAAGTACAGTGTATGTAAATAAATTACACGAGTTGTAAAAAATTCCACTACGCATGAAATATTTTAAATGATATCCTAGTATACTAGCTGTACATAATAATTAATTCTCGCCGCGTTGAAAGTGTAAACGCAGACATAAATCAAGTTATGGAGTCTATTAATTAAATGTATACCTAATGGACAGGCAAACAACAACTGCTACTATTTTTGTAACGTTTAAGCGATAGAAACAAACTGCAACTTTGTGATCCAGCAATGGCATCTGACCTACATTTGCTATAAACTTTCAACAACCGAAGATAAACGCCCATAGTACTGTATACATTATACAGAATACTTGTCATTATTTGGTTATATACAACTTTAGTGCAGTATAGTAACTGACTAATATGTATGTATATCCAACAAAAATAAAATACATGCGTCAAGTAAAAATTGTTAAATACCGAATTTCTAAATATTTAAGTCTTTTACAAATACAGTCAATACACGCATGAGTGTGGGCAATTGGACAAGCGTATACAGCAGATAAGAGTGAAAAATAAAAAAAAAAGTTTAAAAAAGTTGAGAAGATGAAGTGAACAAGACGTTAGAGAAAAAAATAGAAAAGTTTAGATAAATTTAGCAAGCAAACGTTTGCGTATACTTCGTTTTGGAGCAAAGCCACAAAAAGCATACACTCGTACCAGTTCGGTCTTTTTGCTACAACGAGTCTTAATCGAGGCGGAATATAACTTTTGCTTATGTATTCCATCTTTGGACGACTTCTAATATACCATCAATGACGTGATAGACCGAGCAACTGAGACATATATACCACATGTACTAATTTACACATTTCATCTACAATTACAATTAAACACAACTTCTGATTGCTCAAAAATAAAAATACAATATCAATTAATTATTTAACGAATTAAATATCCAGAATAAGGTTATAATAATTTACCTAGAATTCCTTGATCGCTGGCACTAACAAATCCCATTGAAAGTCGATGAAACCACAAGTCATATGTTGAACTTTAGTCAATGCTGACATCCCATTACACAACTGAAGAACATAATATAAAATTCTTCTTTTTTTAATATAAAAATACACACACGCGCACCCGAAGATTGCAGAGGAACCAATTAAAATATATCCACTTATCCAATATCAATAGAAATATTCGGCCGTAAATTTGATATGTAATATAACCACAATAATGATGTCTTCCACCGATTAAAAACAATTCACAATCCACAAAAACTGATTTGCCTTTTCTTCGTCTATAATAAGAAAAAAAATGTAAGTTAACTTTAAAAAAGAAAGAATGCAGTAGAAAGATGGAATTCGAAGTTTACTTACTAACGATAATTCCGTAGCAATGTTTGTATTAACCCATCACAAAATTTGCGGTTTAATTTAAGGAAAAGCACCTAATTAAGCGATTTAACGTAAGTGTAAACCTTAAACTAATGTGATCACTTTTAAGTTATAATATCGTTTAAAAGATGCTAGATGTTAAAACGAAAGAGCGCAACGTGATGCTAAAGAAGATGATGCAAAAGTTAAATTTACAGTAGAAGAAGATCACGTCTATTGAGTAGCTGTGTGTGGATGTTTGAGCCACCGGTAACAGCAACGTTGTTGGCATGTTACTGACTTCTAATATATACCATCTATATTTAGCTTAGTCCATTTTTTACAAACTGTGTGCGCGTATAATGTCTTTTATATGCCACCAGAATACTTTGGGAACCGTGCGAATCTTCTGTCTTTACAGCAAATACTTTTATTCAGTACAGTACTTGCTTGGACTTTTCAACTTTCAAATTCTTTTAAATGTTTTACCCTTGCAGCATCAGCAGCCTCACCTGATATATTAATAAATGAATAAAATCAATTAAATAATTTTCCTTTTACTAAATAAACTAGGAAAGTTCTAGTTTACAAAATGTTAAAGGTAATCAAATAAAATCACACTTTCAAAAAAATTATGTTACGATAAATTACCGTACTAAAGATAACAATCAATAAGAAATAGTGTGCATTTTCAAAAGAAAATTTAAGCTAAACTTTATGCATACTTTGTTGAGAATTGATAATATTACTAACTACAGTATACAGTAAATTATTAAGACTAATGAATGCCTTGTTATTAATTTAAACTTATAATTAAATTATGTTTACGCGGCTTACTAGAATTTTAATAATGCAGTAATTGCATTCAACAATACTGTACTTAAAATTCTTGTAATTTTTTTTAAAAAGTGCTTTAATAATGACAAACATTTTATATGTAGATATTAATAAAATGGTAACATACCTATATTGTAGTCTACACATCAACGCAGCTGCGATGGCCGAGTGGTTAAGGCGTTAGACTTGAAATCTAATGGGGTAACCCGCGCAGGTTCGAATCCTGCTCGCAGCGAAATTTTTTATCAATTATGATTACAATATATTTTAAAACTCATATTAAAATATATTCTTTAAATTATTTTAATTTATATTTAGCTTACCGTTAGCATAATATTCGATCCTCTCGTAATAACAGACGAGTCATATCCAGCAAACATAATACTGTATTCAATTTCAATTGCCAACCATCAATATTCAAATACCAATCGACCGTGAAGTTTCTTTGTATGCAAACATGCGTAACAGCATTACCAATTTATATGCCAAACTATTCACAATTAAAATCAATAATTAAGAAGTTATTAATTTAAAAAATGTTAAAAACAAAAGCCTGCGTTAACACCTCACGCATGCGCTGTAAATTGCTGACCTGAGTGACATCGTGTGGTCGGCTTCTTCCTCAACGTCAAAGAGTCACATGTTGAAATAATCCAATTTGAACACGTTTTGCCTATTGTACAGTAATTGCAAAACAATTAATAAAGTCATAATAATTATTTACTATATTAGTTTGAAATAGTTCCAATGGCACTGGAATTCAAGTAAGTTTGTTTTCTAAAATTGTACTGTGTGTGACATTGTTAATGTAGTACGGTAAATTAATAATAATTGTATGATGCTCAGATCGTTACAGACTATGGATTACTACAAAAAGTTTTATGCAAGTTTGACCATATTATTATTCTATCTGTAAGTACAGTAGTTTGTAATAATTGCTTTTTAATAAACAGGATATGGATGTTCGACCTGATAATAGAAAAGTAAACGAAACTCGATTTACGGCAATTAATATTGGTTAGTGTTGGAACTTGAAATACGGTTCGTTTGAGTGTCGTCAATGGTTAATATACTTGAACTTTTTACTGACAGGTTCTATATCAACGGCTGACGGATCTGCTTTAGTACGATTAGGAAATACTTCAGTTATTTGTGGAATTAAAGCGGTAATTATTTTTGAATGCAAAGGTAAACTGTATGATACTGTTTTTAAAATGCTGAATTCTGGAATGTATAATACTAGGAATTGGCAGTGCCTAAAGTTGAAGAACAAGACAAAGGATTTATAAGTATTTATTTCTAAGTCTATTAATGATCTTGTCCAATAGTTTTTTTATTGTTGTATTTATTTTTTAAAAGTTCCAAATGTCGATCTTTCATCGCTTTGCTCATCACATTTTAAACCTGGGCCACCAGGAGAACAAGCTCAGTTTACTAGCCAGCAAGTTTTGGAAATAATCGAAAGGCGAGTTTACTCTTACGAACTTGTTTTTAAGTTCCTTTTAATTGTTTTTTTTGTGGAATTTTTAGTTCAAAATTAATAGATTTAAAGCAACTTTGCATAAAAAAACAAAAAGTAGTGTGGGTCTTATACTGCGATATTGTATGCTTGAGTTATGATGGAAGCATTTTAGATGCGTCATTGATTTCTCTGATGGCTGCATTAAAATCTTGTAAATCTGTTATTTTAATAATTTGATATACCCGGCGAATTTAATACTATTCCTGTCATTTTAGTAAAACTACCAAATGTATGTGTTGATCCAGAGAGTGACATACCAAAAGTGGATTATGCAGTAATGAATAACATTGAAATTTGTAGCAATCCAACATCTGTTACATTTGCCATGTTTGAGAAGTAAACTCAATACTTAAGTTTTATTTACAGTATTGTTTTTCATGTGAAATATCTTTTTAGTAAAATATTACTAGATCCAACATATGAAGAAGAATACATTTCAGCTGGATTAATAACAGTTGCAGTTAGTGAGGAGGGAGTGTGTGGATTATTTAAACTAGGTAAGCCATTGCAGTAGCTATTTAACTTGCATTTATATAACGTACTCACTTTAACGATAAGGTGGACCAGCTATTGAGGATGAGCAATTACAAGAATGCATACTCCAGGCGGAGAACCGTAGAAAAACCGTTTTGGAATTGATTAATAGTGCATTAAGTTGCTGAAACGTAACTTCATTACAAATTAGTTTGCAATCACTCAATTTATAATGCACACTTTTAAAAACATTTAGCTATTAAAGAATTAAAAATAAGCTATGTTTATTTTTCTTAAAAATTAAAAACTATTTTGGGGATGTCACATTGCTTCGTTTTCGTTTTAGTTTATTCGACGAACCAGAGGAAAATAGATTACCCGACGTTGCAGCAGGAGATTGATGTACAACATGAAGTTGTGATTGACTAAAATTGGCAGGAACAGCCATGAGAGTTGTACCAACACTTGCCATATTATGCGGTGGTGTTGCGCCTATAAATTTGTATAATTTTTTTAATTGATTTGAAAATCAAATCTAGAATTTTATTTCGTTTACCTGCTGATGGAGGAGTCGAATTAGCAGCAGCTTGTGGTGGTGTTCCACCTGACCAGGCTACAGATCCAGTATTTATCAATTGAGATCCTGAAACCTTTCACCAGACAATGATAAGTATAAATTAAGATATATTGGGTTTGTTTTGTTCATCACATCGTTATACCTGCAGCAAACCAACAGTGTTAGGTCGATGAGTTTGTATACCAATTGCTGGAGTCATGAAACGCGCTGATACATTTGATGCTCCTAAATTTCCAGTAGATATTGCTACAGGAAACGATACAACTCCAGCGGGAGCTGTAATAACTGAAGATAAAGTAGGCATGCCTATATAGAAATTAAAATACAGTATCATGTTATATACATTATAATGTAAGTTTAATATCTATTTAGTTTCTAAACATGCAGTAGATGTTATGACTACTAACCTGAAGCTACCATTAGAGTTGAAGTACCATCATTTGTTACTGTTATGGGAATAGTTTGTGCCCCAGTGTCACTAATCTAAGATAAACTTGTTAATTCGTTACAAAAATATTACATTGATAACATGCTAATACCACATTAGAAACTGTTCCAACTACTGTTCTTGTCTGCGCGGTAATAACCCCTGACTGACTAGGTGACATAACCGCTACTGTCAAAGGTACATTAATTCCGGAAGCAACACATACATTTGTTGCTTTTGAAATTTGCTAAAAATTGATCATGTATTACTAATTTGAATCTACGCACGCTTTAAAATCAACGATATACGATTTACCTGTTCTCCAGGATTGATAATTCCCGACGTTCCAGTAGTTATTCCTAACATATTTACACCTGTTTCAGATGCACGTCTATTTGGCGAGGAGCTATTTACAGTCAAATTTCCAGGTGATTCGGCCAAGTTCGTTGCTGTTTTTAATCCAGATATGGACGTCTTGTTCACTGCGGTATTCGAAAATGGAAAACCTGAAAAACAATCCAATCAAATGTTTTATATATCAATAATTACCATAAAAGATATGAACTAAAAGTAGATGGCATATATAACCCAATTATGCTTAACAAGATTATTATTTTTTAAAAAGTTAGCAGTTAAAAGTTTAGAGCATTCACTCAACTGTATTCGGTCATACACTCAATTAAAAAAGCATCATTGAACATTATAAATAACTTTTGAAATTCTCAAATTAATAAATAAACCCGATGTTATGATGTGTACCAAGAGATGAAATTGATGGAATGATACGTGACGGAGCAGCTGAGTTGTTACTACGTTTACCCACTAAATTGGTTGATGGTGAATCAACATTAATCGTTGTCACTTTAGCATCAAACAAATTCAATATTACCATTTAAGAAAAGCTTAATTATATACAAACTGATAGAATATAAATACCTGATAATGTTTGCAAAATACTATTCTGCTGAACAGGTGAATCCAAAGACTTCAAAAGAAAAAAAAAATTAAGCTACAATTGCATATCTCAAAGGTTTTTTCTAACATACTTCCATCGATGTATTATTTTGTAGAGGAAAAACTACAGACTGACCGACAGGAATGGAAATAATAGTTGTTGGCTGTCCTTTCACTTCGTGAGTTATTTTAACAGGCTTACGACTTTCTTGAGTAAAAATCTCAATAAACTGATGTAAATATCTACCGGTATAAATTAGTTACTAGAATTAAAATATTAAATAACAATAATTTTCATTTCAATATTACCGGTCAACATCACTTCGGCTTCCTAATTCAAATCTAAAAAAAATTTTATTGTTTTTTAACTAGCAAGTTAAATTTCACAAATATAAACCAACACCAACCTGCAAGTAGCTCCTTTCATTATTCCTTCTACATAGTCTCTATCCGTGTAAAGATGACCAACGAAACGATCATCTAGACTTCTCAAGTAAACTGATAACTGGCAGAAATAACCTTTACCATTTCCTTGTTTAGATTCCAACGTGTATTTCTCAACTAAGTCCTTCAAAAAAAAAATAGTTTACATTACAATACAAAATTTGATAATTAAATAGATTTCATCATTACCAAAACATTTTCTTTTATCAGGTCTGGTGCTGGGATAGATTTAGCAAATTTTTCTACCTATTTAAATACAAGTTAAATTAAAATGCGACAAGAACCAATTTAAAATAAATACTTCGATTATCGCAGGAGTTTCGAGTACAACATCATTAGGCTTCCAAGAGTCGTTGGTCTAAAATTGATTAAATTTTTTAAATAAAAACAATCTTAATTAAAATCGCTAAAATATAATACATTACATTTTTATTCATCCTTAAGTTTACGTGTGAGCTTCGCTGTTTATCTCTATGCTTAACTAAAAAATCGTGGAGCTTAAGATTTGGTGGTGCAGGATGTTGTTCAAATTTCCATTTGCGATTTATAGCCGCCTGAGAGTATCGTTTGGCCATACTAAAATAAGTCCAATTTCGTATCAGTCAAACATAAAATATAAATATATCGCATATGTTCATACTTTTTAATAGGAGCGACATTAAACTTTTGTCTACTGTGCTGTAGATAATTTGCAACCAATGTAACACTAACTGAAGGTTCTAAGCAAAGTGGTTCCTGTGTTGCTAACAATAAATTACTTTCAAGAGCCATTTTATCTTCGTACGTCCATTTATTGCCATCATTAGTAATGGAGTTAACGTCGCAAATTAATGTCTATTTACAACAAAATCAAGTCGGGAATAACAAATTCACCAATCAGGCATTCAACGTTAATCAACTAAATAATACCTGCATTGATGGTCTTAGTAGTACATGATGAACTTCATATATAGATGGACTGGTCGACCGACGATAATCTCTTACTTCAGCCACTACACACCCACTGTAAAATATGTTTATCTAAAAGAAAAATATTAATAAATAATTATACCTATCAAGCAACGTAAAATATAGTTTAAAACCTGTGAACACTCCAATATATCAACTAATACTGGCGGCAACTAAAAATTGAACAACATATCACAATTTAAAATTCACCAACCAAATATACTGTATATTAAATAATCACTTACTTCTTCATTATCTATATACTGAAGTAGTTCAGATTCCTAAAATACAATAACGGTTACTCATAAATGACGTTGTAATTTATTAGCAACTTTATACAGTACTTCGTAAGGCAAGCGCACGGTCTCAGTATCCACACCATTTCGTCCTTTCAACATTACAGAATACCCTTCATTTCCAGCGTACAAATTTACCACCAAGCAAGAGATTTTCTCTCTAGCAACCAATTTGTCCAACAGATGTGATGCATTACGCAAACGCTAATAACAACATTCAATAAGCATTTTAAAAAACCCGTAAGCGATAATACAAAATTAATTACATCATGTCTTGGCTCACGGTGGCATTCTTCAATATAAAGCTCTAACAACTTTTGATGTATAGATTTCCTAAAACAGTCAAATCGTAACAAATTTACATTGGCTAAAATTAAAATTACCATTTAGATTGAGTTGGCGAAGTACTATTTTGAATAGTTTTAATCTTCTTCGGTAGCTGACGTGAAAACTCAACGATGAACTATATCGAAATTACAATGTAACAATATATTCACACAATTGTTTATATTATATGCATACCTCGGCTCTTTCCCACTCACGCTCCATTTCATAATACAGTAATTTTAATTTATTATATTGTCATAATTACCTAAACACTTACAAAATGACTGTACCTGTAACAATATACATTACAGTATTTTACCTATTAATAACGATACATCGTATAGATCGATATTAAATATATCGATCTTTCTTCTCCAATATTATTGAACTCACTGTCAACTACCGTACCAATACGGTAATATTATTTTTCATGTAACAAAGTAAAACTTATATTAAAATAGATATAATAAAAATAAACTTATATTTAATTAATAAATTTATATTTACCTTAATTCTAATAATATGTCTTCTAATTTATATGCATCTAATTTTGTTTCTTAAAAGTCGAATTTAGCCATTACAGTATACAGTTTAGTGTACATTGGTTAAAACTGGTAATCACAACAATTTCTACAAGTACTGACAATTATTACCGAATAATTCTTTTTACAGTACTTGCCTTCGAGAAAAAATTGCCAAAATTTCGATTTTTCCTTCTTATCATGGAGAAAAGCGTCAATAAAGAAACGAAATTACATTTTATTACCTCCAATGACGATTTTTCCGTGTCTTTCTTGGCATGGAAAAAAAGTGTTTTAATTTGTTCACAATGTTTCTAAATGTATATAGAAATTGTATAAATGAAAACGAATATTTGAAATAATATTTAAGTTTATGTTAAATTGAAGAACAAAAACGAGATGTGAACAAGTTTAAAGTTTGAGCAGAAGTGATAGTACTTTCTGTATTCTCATTTTTTATAAAGTAATTTTAGTTTTATGGATACCAGTAAACTTCATTACAATTAATTTTGGCATTTAAGAGTAGTTGTTTGACTATAATAGACCATGACATTGCTTTATCACGATAATCACTAGAACTGAAATCCTTACTATACGGTATACGGTACCGTAGTGAAGTTATGAATCTTTACGGTAATGGTAAGTACAATATATTTTCAAATGCAAATGTGGAATAATTCACTATACCGTACCGCAGTTGCAACAAGTTTAATAAAAACTGATTCCAATTTTACTCATAGTTCGACTAATTGACTTAGGTTTTGAAAATTTCTTAAAAAGAGTAGAACATGAAATTATTATAGCACATTTAAGACATAATCGTGCCATGGATTTCGGCTACGGTACCGTTAATGTAATCGGCTAACGTTGAAATCACCCAATTACTCTACAGTATAGGTTGCAGCATCTTTGAGTCGATCGGTTAATCATATAGTCGCTTGATCAAAGGCCGAAATGTCTGCCTAATAATATCCCTGGGCAATCAGGTGGTCTTGGTATTTAAGAATGTTTGTAGTCGACACTCCGCATCTCACTGTCAGCTCTGGAACTGTTGATTAACCGTGCAACGTGAAAAATAAATTAGCCATTAAGTCTCAATATTATCTTTTTTTCTTAGTTTATCCAATACTTTTGATCATGTCGGCTAATCGAATTAAAAGACCATCCACAAGTGATTTAATGGATGATTGGTTAGATTCACAAGGTTACTATAAAAAACATATTCCTGATGATAGCTCCTGCCTTTTTCGGGCTGTTTCTGAACAGGTGAGTTAGATTTTAGTGTTAACCTGTTAATAAAAATTTATCAGTGAATGACTTGTTATGTAAAACTTAATAAATTACACAGCTCTTCAACACCCAAATTTATCATATGGATATTCGCACAAAGTGCGCTGACTACATGGAGACTAATAAAGCTAAATTTTCAGCGGTAGAATAAGTTTATTGATCATTATTATTACTGCAAATAAATCTAATACCCAAATTTTATTTACAGTTAATTGACGACTCGTTTGATAATTACATTGCAAATTTACGAAATCCAAAGGTAACTTGTAGTAACCGTTAAAATATAATAATAGAATTTCGGTACTTGCGATTTATCAATGATCTTAACATTTATAAAGGAATGGGGTGGTCACATTGAATTAATGGCAATGTCATCTCTTTTAAAGTAAATAAATACTGTATAATAATTTAGCATAATTTGTCGGATCAAAAAGATTTTATTTACAGGTGTGACTTTAGCGTATTCCAAGATGTTGGAAAGTCAATGTATAAAGTCACTAACAATGGATATAGCAAAATAGTAATATAGCTATCGTAATTTCTATGTATCTTAACATTGATATGATTGATTGCATTTATTTTAAGGTAATGTTATGTCAGACTTCTGGAAATCATTACGACAGTGTCTATACTAAAACCTACATCCAAACTGCTGCTTTTACCCAAGGTTAGTATCAAAGTAAAACAAATTGTAAGAATGATAATAAGATCGTTTGTAAATTTTTGTTTCGGTTTATTTTAGCGTTAGTCTACGAAGCTTTATATAAAAAAGTGTTTGACATGGGCGATGAAGTTGACTTTGCAGTTGAAACGATGCTTCACGATAAAGTATACGCGAAAGCTCGTAAGGATAGCACGGCTAGTTTGGACAGTAACCAGTAAGAACATTCATAACTTTTTGCAATTCGTATACCCAAGTCACTGTATATGAATATCCGATTTTTTATGGACGTTTGTTTATTAAAAGAATTAAAATATTATTTCCACATACAAATAATGTTTTGTACACATAAAAAATAGGATAACCTGATACGTTAAATGATAGGCAATATTATCGTTTGTACTTTTTTAGTTCTCTCCCATTGGATTTTGGAAGTTCTAATGAAGAAAGTTCCAAGGTATAAGATGTCGTCAATCTATGTCAACCTCTGTGAGCAATCTGTAAAATAAATAATAAGTTTATTTATTTGTTAGGAAGGTGGAAGTGAAATTCGTCAATCATTAGCAAGAGGCTTTCCACCTTTTCCATACAAAGTGGCCAAAGCATTAGATCCTAATATTTATCGCAACGTGGAATTCGATGTGTGGAATGAATCCAAAAAAGGTTAACTGCGACTATTTGGAATATTTTTTGGAAAATTGACATTTGTTTATGTAATAGGTGAAATCGTGTACGAGCCTGGGGTCAAGTGTCTGGTTTGCATCTGCAATATTTAGTTTTGCCATCTTTGTGATTTTAATTTGGAACTGTTTAGGTTCGCTTGGATAAAAATAAACCAGAAACCTATCATGCACATATACAAGAAATGATACCTGATCTAGGACCAGTCACTTTGTACATCGTTGAGCTGGGCAAAAAGTATCAATTTATTTTCCTTGTTCTATTTTTTTAAATTATTGACCAGAGTAAATTATTAGAACAAAATAATTTTGTTTAAAAAAAAAACGAACATTGACAATAGTAAAGCTAATTAGTCGCTTGGAAAAATATGTAATTGAGGAAAACAATTTAATGTAACTATTCGCATATATGTTTACTATTTGAATCCTAATATATGTTACAGAACATTCTTTCAAATGGTTAATATTTTGTTGTTTTATAACAGGGAAACTGTTCCTTATGAATGTTTAGAGCCATTACCACCAACAAAAGGAAATAATGGTACGTACTACCAAAAACCAGGAACTGGATCATCGTCGCCAGAATTCGGTATTAAAAATCAATCGTTTTTTTAAGATATTAAAAATGATCAATGATATATTTAACAACAGAGGTTTATAAAGGAAAGAAGAAGCTTTTTAAAAAGACCAAATACAAAGTACAATTGCTATAGATGCATTCATGACATGAATTGAGTTTAATTATGCTATACTTGTATCTACTTAGGATTTACAATTTTCTGTTTCAATGCCTCGTGGACAGCCAATCCCACCACGTTTTCAACTTCAGCAGCCTAGTAAACCACCTTATATAGCAAATGCTAGTCAACTTGGGCGAGAAAGAGAGTTGCAATATCAAGGAAACGTCAAGTATGATTTAACATTCAAAATGAGTCGACTTGAACTTAATCTGACGATCAATTTTGCAAATAAAGAAATGTGTCTCCTGGATTCAAATGGATATCTAATGTCAACACGAATAGCAGGTTGAGTAGTATTCAGGATTGACAATTTGTATACCAATATTATAAAAATTTATTAGATATCGACCAAGAAATCCGGAAGTATCAAAATATCCAATGTCTGAATTTCCCTATAATGAAGATAATTATAAAACATCGATGGCTAAAAATAACGAAAAACTTAACGCTCAGGTAATTATTCTAAAATGAAAATTTTATTCTCTTTATTTTATATTGAAACGGACAACACTTGTAAAGTTAAGTTTGCGTTAATTTTAAGTCACGTGCAGTCAATTAACCAATTAGCAGCAATTGTCGAATGTTAGGAAATGTTTGAGGGAATTTTAAAATTCTATTTCAAATGTATGAATAAAGAAGTTTCTAAAACAACCAGAAATGCCTGCATAAAGTCGGTTTCATTGAATGACAAACTTTCGATATACCGTATCAGTGTAGCATCCTTTTATTACAAGTACAGTACTTAATATAAAACTTTTTTTAGTTGCCAAACGTAGTGCCACTGGGAGCTGCTTGGGCTAAACCGACCAGAACCATGGCTGAAAACCCTGTAACATGCTCTAAAGGTAAATTTCTTAAATGAACCATTATCTAAAAGTAGTAATAATGTTTATTATTTGTAGGTGGTGAGCATTCTTCTGAGCATCAACTAGTCACCAGTCAATCTTCTCAAACAAAGGTAATACTGTAGTTATTCGTTAAAAATGGAATTACTATATTAATAAATTAACGGTTGATTAGATACCGTCAAGTATACCACTTGTTGATTCTGTAACTAATAACGCTAAAGATGCAACCAATTGCATTACCGGCGACCATAATAATGATGCTTCAACCACACCACCTCCACCTCTTATCAGTCAACAATACCCAAATCAGGAAACCTCGACCGTTTCTTCACCGTTGTTAGCATCTCCTCAGCCTGTGACAGTATTGCCATATCAATATTTAGGTGTGTGTTTACCGTACGAGCCACCTTTACATTCAGTCAATTATGGAACTGCTAGATCGCGTGATCCTCATGGCACCGATTTACCGTTACATGGTATTTATCTGTGTATTTTGTTAATGAGATTAATATGATTAATTTAATTCATTTTTAATAGATTTAATCACTCTGCGGTTTTTCTACAACTTGGGTCATGATGTAAGTTGTAACTGTGTGTAAGTTTTACTTTTTATACGTATATAATGGTGATAATTTTAAGTATTTTCGGTCGGCCACCATCATTACGATGCCTACCAACCAGTATCATTCAGCTGTATGGAGTTATGGATCTCCAGTGGCGTATCAGACTGTCAGTGGATATGGGACCCCTACATCTACTATAGGAACCGAAAGCGACGGAATGACTGAATCGCCAACGTCTAACACAATGAACTTATCTTCCAGTGAAGGAACGACTCAAGAAGTGACGCTTGATGGAAATGTTCCTAAAGATTTCTATGAACCAACTTATTACTATTCTGATGGCTCTCATATTAACATGCTTCCTACCACTTTTCAGTCGCCGATAACAATTGATTACTCTTCAATGCCACCTCCACCTGCACACCCAACAGTTAGTGAAAGTCTTGTTCTTAATGAACAAGGAGTTCTCTCATTAAACAATCAAACGCAAAATTTAGCTATAAGTAGCAATACTTCAAATCCCCATTCACGTCGAAATCAGCAATCAAATTACAACACAGGTCAATCATCATCAGCTAGATTTCGTACGGACTCAGGAAGTTCAACACGTTCTCAGAAAGGTAACTGGCAGCCAAGCTTAATGAATTCAAAATTTAATCGTTTAAGTTCAAATTCAAATGACACTGGATATTCGCCTACAAAATCAGAAAGTTCGCCTTCAAATCAGTGGTCGTCATCGCGTTATCAACAGCGAACAAATACGAAACACATGTCGAGTCACTATAATCCTGCGCAACCCCCGCCCTCGATTCCTCCACAACATCATCATGTACCTCAACCGAATACCTATCCAGTTATACATACTGGCAGTCCCATAATGGCATCGTCTCCAGCTTCTCTTGGAATTTATGCTAGTAGCCCAACAACATTTTACGGCTCGCCACCGACTACATTACTTTTTCCTCAAACTCATGTCCAGCCAACCATCTCGTACATGGCAACTCAGCCCCAGTAAATTTATCAGTTAACTAGGTTATTCATCCCGAATATAATACTGTAGTTCGGGGACTAAAATAAATTTTGATTCTTTAAAAATGTCCTTTATAAATATTAAGTTGTACAACTAATTATTATATTTAGTTTGTGATTAAGTTAATTTAACGAAAGTGTCTTTAGAATGAAATTCACCTTGTAATGTAATAATTTTGTTTCCCATTTAAATTCTAACTAAGTTCAAGATATTTTTTTATTTAAACACATGTATAGACATTTGAAAACAAATTGATGCTTATTTACTGTAGTTTGAAAAGAAAGCAAGTCACTTTCAAGTTTATTTGAATTTCTTGAATTTGCCCTTATAATTTACAAATGTGTAAAGTTGCATTATTTTCGGTTACTAAAACGTTAAAATAAACGTTATTAATTTTATCAATCACTATAAACGAATTAATATTGTATATTTCTTATAAAAACATTAAAGTATAAATGATTATTCAACGTTGAACTTTAAACTCCGCTGTTTTCAAGAATATACGATTATCCCTAAGATATAATTGCCTACAGTAGTTAATAAAATGAATTATCGGTTAATCAATTTACCGTAATTTTTAACAAAGGTCAATTCAAAATCTGCAATATTTGAACATAGAGCTTAAAGTTTAATTAACGTATTTGAAATAGTTTATCTTTTGTACATACTAAACACTTCCAACAATAATATTCGTATTTCTCAGCTGATAACAAAATACAGTAAATGTCCTACGTCAACACAAAAATTGGCAAACAAGGTACAAGGTATATTTAAAAAAAAAAAGTGTCCAAGCCGATAAGCTATTCGAGTAAGAATACAATAACACAACCAAGGTTTGAATATCATTGCTGTATTCCCTAAGTAATCCGGATGGAGATGGTGGTCACTCTCCTCTGATTAAGTTTCAAAAGCTGAACTGGTACATTTCATTATAGAGTATTCGTCGTTATAAAAAAACCATAAATTATAAAACAAATGGACAACGGCATTTTCAAATACATTGTAAGCTTGGCTTTTGCCTCGTTAATTACAATAGTACAGGTAATTTAAAAATTTAATAATTGCAATTCTAAAACTATTATTTTAGTATTTACAGTTCCCCAAAAGAAACAACATTTCTACTGTATTAAATGCGAGCATGTACAATTATTTTTCAAATTTCAACTTGTTTGAAAATTAATATAATGCCATGAAATCTATAATGGGTAGTATTTCCGTTTACAGAGCCATCAATCATGTAACAGAACCTTCACTTGCGCTGAAGGATACGTTTGCAACTTTAACAATAACGTCGAATGGTCCGAGTGTACAGCATGTGTTAAATGTAGCGATTACAATAGGCAATCTGTTCTCGATTGTGTTGCAACAATCGATGATTGTGGTGGCTGCTTTTATGGGTATTTATAAAAATCATTTATACATAGATCTGACATAATGAATACAGATTTTTTTGATTAAATGACTGTCTAGGTACCAGCAATCTATTATAAACTCTACATACTGTGAGCTACTCGATGCCAGTAACCTAAATATTAGTCATGGACAAATCACAAGTAACTACAAATCGTTTTAAAAATATTATATGAATTATTGTGCTTTCCATTAATTCAAAATTCACAAACTTTAGCATTGGCATCTATTACAAGTGTGTCCAACGTTAATTTTGATGAATTTATTGTAATACTCGCAATATGGTTGCCATCAGCAGCACTTGTCGTCGTTGCTTTAACATTAGTTCTTAGCCTCTTGTATAAGTATCGTATTCGGCGAGTTTCAAGAAACAGCTCCAAGTATTTCGACCATGTTACACTAACTGAAGTGGTGGTTTGACCATGCCATAATATTAAGATTAATTTATTTTTAATACCATACTAAAATGTTGCTCTTGCAATACTGTTTAACAATTTTAACACATTTTATACAAGTAAAATATGTAAAAGCGAACAGTATATTAATCGTGTACTGTATAAAAAAAGCACAATGTTACTAAACTGTTTACATTTAAGTAGCAAGTTATATTTTTTAAAATAATACTTTTGTATTAATCTAATTCGCTTGTTAAATCATTGGAATATTAAATTTTGTAATTGTTCAATAACAATACCCATACAAGTAAATTTCGAAGCACCATGTTTACACTACAAAATGATGCAAATGTGTTTTGTTTAAAAATCCTATACGTACAGTAAAGTACATTTACAATGACATCATCTAAAAGGCTATAAATACACTGTTTTATATAAAATATTGGTTTTTCTAAAATTGGCGAGTGTTTACAAAACTCGGAACTACATGATCGTCTAGGCTTCCTAACTAATGGATAATTAATTAATAATAGTCAAAGAATCACTTAGCTACATTGCAGAATATTTATACAGTAAAGATCAGAGTTTCTGTAGAGTGTAGACTCCTTACGGTATTTTCTCAGTTGCGAAATGCTGGCGTGACATTGCATGGTTGGTTAACTTTAAATATCCTAATGACAACAATTGTAGTACTACAATTATTACAGTACCGTAGTAAAAACATGTAATTATATTTTGGCATCGCTTAAATGCAAACATGTTAAAAATTCATAAATATCAAGATACAGTATATTCTTGACTTTTACTCAGCATCAGTCCCCATGATGCAACTGATAAATTATCTCGCGGAGGAAATGACATTGGTTAGCTTTATTTCTAATATATTATAAACCAGCCTACAATAGGCGTTTTAAAAGACCTTCAAATATTCTACAAATTCAACGTTGTATGCATTTTAACAACTTTCTGTATTGTCATTTCCATCTGTGATCATGGAGTATCTAAACGGCTGTTTTGCTTTATTAGTAGCCTGTCTAATTGTTCAGCTGAGTAAGGTAAAAAGAAAAGAGGAATGATAATCCCGTTTGTAAAACTATAATCTACTTCATTGTTTTATTTACTTAAATATTCGCCGATAGGCTGCTGGAAAGTTCAATTGTGAATCTGATGTCGATTGTGCACTAGATAAAGTCGGTGTTTGTCAAGACGGTGTTTGTGTTTGGTGTTTAAATTGTGAAAACGAGTACAACCGAAAAGCTGGTAATGTAAGCAGTTCTTGCCCACCATCAACAACACTTGGCTGTAGAGAATGCATGCCAAAGTAAATAACACTGCCTCATTTAAAGCTAATACTTTCTAGGTTGATTTATATAGTACTTGTGTGAACTTTAATCCAGACATCTTACATTTTTAATTAAGCTTGTAAAATATTTTAATTTACATGTCAATAACATATGAAATTATATATTAATATTAGTTACAGTCCTACGGCTAGCTCTTCCTTTTCAAGCAACAACCAAAATGATGACTGGGCAGTTAAATGCGAATTATCAGAAAAAAACCAGGGTATATAATCTGTGCATTTACAATTTCAAAAAATAGTATCTTTACAGTTTTTCTAATCTGTTGTTTAGAGCATATAAATAACAGAACATCAAATCAAGGTGAATTTGTAGAAAAAGGAAAGTATAGAAGTTAAACATGTACGCAATACAAATAAAACTATTATCATTTCAGGTGAAGAAAATAGAAATTTGCCATGGGTGTATATTGGACTTATAAGTGCATTCCTTGTTATATTTTCTGGAATTGGAACATATATCAGCTGGAAATTTCAGCCATTTATAATAGAAATGAGAAAGCTTCGTCGAATGAAAACTAACGAGTACAGACAGCTGAGCCAAGACATTAAACAAGCATCTATAAGAGGTACCAATTTCAACTCCATTACATAATTCTTAAAGCAATAACCCTATTTGTCATTTTTTGCCATGTAGAAAAACAAAGACTCAATAAGAAATGAAATGCTGTATCTGTGTGAGGTTAAACATGCATTCGCTGTTCAAAGACATTTTGTTTCGTTTACTTCAAACCATGTCATTCGTGATTATTATTGTATTTCTGTTCATAGGTTATCGGTTTATCACATATAAAACATTTGGTGCATAAGTTATTGTTGCAGCATTTTATATACAATTTTGTCATCGGTGATTGCACTTTGTAATACTTATCTTTGCGTTATCATTGGCGATTGCACGGTATATACGATAACAAAAGGCGATCCTTTTCCCCTACAAGTTAGAATTCATATATATTTTAAAATTATTCATTTAAACACTTAAGAGTCGTGCTTTTAGTTATAAATTTATAATGAACTTATTATGGAAATTTGTTACTGTCATTTCACTAATAAATTTAGTGTTGGTTTCAGTAACTGAATTACAAAGTACCTGTTTAAATGATAGTGATTGCACAGACAACACGTACTGCTTGAATGGAACCATGTGCCAGCCATGTATTAACTGCCAACAAAAGTTTCATAGAGAACCTAAACTTGTATATAGAAACTGCTCCAAGAGTGTAACCGACTGTGGATCTTGTTTGCCAGGGTAATAATTATTTAGTAATTTTCAAAATGCCATTTTTATTGCAGTTTCTAGAAATCATTTTCGCGAAAATTATGCTTTAAAATTATATTGAAATCTTAGATATAACGAGACTGACAATGCAATCCTCAACACTGCTGAGGTATGTATTCAGGATTCCAAAAGTAACAAAACCAGTTAAGTTGCAGTTTATTGAAACCGAAATAAGTTGAAATAAATCATTTGTAATTACTGTGTTTTACAGATGAAAACATTGTGAATGAGGCAGATGAATACAGTATAAGTGGTTGGGTCGTATTCGGTTTTGGAATACTAGGCGTCCTAGTGGGTTTTATTTTGGGAGGAGCAGTAACAGTGGCCATGGCATTGTGGAAGAGAAGGAAATTTCAAACAAATATTAATATTAAGAAAAAATGGGGCTACGATCACACAACAAAGAAACGGAACTTTGAAATTTCATGTAAGGATATATTTTATAATATAATTTATAAGAAATACTAATTGAAAAACCCTTTACAGCAATTAAATATCCAGAAAAAACAGCAACTCTAAATAGTACTAATGAAGGTTTGTACAAGAATTTCTAAATACGTTAGCTATCAAATAATTTTGTTTCATTTCAATAGAAAACGGATTATTATCAGATTCTAATGATGAATGCTTAAGTCGAAACTACATTCCACCATTATCTAGCAAAGATTGTTCAACATTTCAACCGTTAATAAATTCTAAAAAATAATAGGACATGAATTTTAAAACGATTGCTGAAACTTATTTCGACTTAAATTGTATAATTAAATTTTATATACGCACTGTATTTTACTTTTCTACCATAAATATACTGCTAAAATATAACTTTAAAAATCATATTAAACTTTTTATTACGTAAATACACTATAATGTAAATGTATCATAATTAGATAAAGTCGCTTACCATTATAAAAATTTAACTTTAAATACAGTAAATATCAGATTTCATACAGTACATAGTATCAAAACAAAAACCTGTATTTTTACATGTACTGTAGATTAAAAAGTTTACGATTTATTCACTGATAAGATTACAACTAGCTTATTGTTAAACTAAAAAAACTTATCTAGCCCATTAATTGCATTTAATATAAAAACATTACTTAAAAGTGTAAAATTATAAAAGTTATTTTAAAAGTACTGCATTAAAACTGATGCTAACTTGGTTCTTTAAAAACGCATAACAGATTTTTTTTTTCTAAATAAATTTGAGTTTGTAGGGTCAAACAGGTAATAAATATAACAACTAAAAAGCATTGATCAACTGCGGTTGAAATAACTGAAGCAAATTCAGTCGCAGTTGAACAATGATATAAAGTTGTTACTAGTTTTCTACTAAATAGATTCAACCAAACTCTCTATAATCACTGTAATATTGCTGCATTAATGTGTACTATCAAACATGACAACCTTCATAGCTACAATAATATCTTATCAGTAAATCAATAAAGTATTACGAAATCGTATCTTTTATACCCTCATCACAATACTGTACACACCCTAGAATAGTTTAATGTACAAATAATTTTGTTTTTAAGTGCTTCGTTTTATATGCAATTGTGGAGTAAACAGTCAATTGTTCCAACACAATAATTGAGATTTAAAGACGAATGGAAGGTTTTTATATGTTATAAAAACTCGATGCAATTGGACAATAACATCTGTACATAAAATAGTTAGAAATGAAGACTTTAAACTGGAACAAACTTACAGTCGTAATCTGGATTTTAGTTACGGTGCCCGAAATCATTCAGGTATCAAGTTGATAAAACATGAAAATTAAAAATATGATACGTATAACATTAAAACTTTAAAAAGAATTTAATCAACCGTTTTAATTATTAAATAATGTATACTCAAAATACGATACAGTTCACTGGCTGTAATTAAATGTGACGAACGAGTTGGTAAATTATTAGTACTGTATATTTTTAAAAAATAAATTTGAATTATAATTAATTACCCAGTCGTAAGATGCCATTTGTACAAATTTCTTAAAAAAAAATTTTTTCTTTTATTTACTCTTTTTTTTCCATTCCGAAATGCCACGTAATAAACACCCTATGATAAATATTATCGATAGGCAATCTTAACAATGCACACCCTCTACTGGTAATCTAAATTCGTACAATAACAATACGTATTACAGTATCCATCACTATTGATAGAAATACGTTTCTAATTTTAATAATTATTATTTTTTAATATAAAAGGGAGAACGCTGTTTTGAAGACGCAAATTGCAAGTCTGGAGAATTTTGTGGAGTAGACCAGTACAATGTATTCACAATTTGTAAACCTTGTTTAGTTTGTCGTGATTATTACAAAAAGAAATCTGATAAACTTACGGAATGCGTTAAAGAAATTAGGGAATGTGGATACTGTGTCGATGGGTATGTTGTTGCATTTAATTACAATAATTTGATATTTATTAGAATTGCTTTTAGATATGAGCTCGCGTTTGATGTTGAAGGCGGTGTATTACCTCATTGTGTGCCTGTTCCTCAACCAAAAGTTGATTCGGGTCTATGTAAATTAGTATTATTATAAACATTTGTATACATGTAATTTTTATATGCATACTTTGCAGTATCAAACGACAATGAAACACTGAACTTATCGGCTCGCTTAAATACAAATGTTTCTGAAGAAAGAAAAGAAGGAAGTTCGAAGTCTGCTGGACTGATTGCCGGTGGAGTGGTTTTAGGTTGTGTAGCTGTAGCTGCCGTTATATTTGGTGGAGTTTTCGGATACAAATATTACTCTGACAAGAAAAGTTTAAAGGAAAAGGAAAAAGAAAACGATAAGCGGACGCCTGAACTACGTAAGTTAATAATTATATGAACACAACCGTCTCAATCTAAAAAAATTTGTTTCTTGCTAGATGAACTAAATCCAGAACCAGCGTAAGCCCAGTACTTCAAATTGTGACCAACGTATGTAAATACGCTATTTCAACGTTCGACATCATACAAACATAATTATTTTAACAGATAAAAATCATTATTTTCATGCATTGTTTAATTCAGTATTACCGCAGCCGCATAAATTGTAAACAAATCTTGGTAAATGGGCAGCTTAGTATTGGCATTTTATGTTTTTTAAACTTTTCGTTTACATATTCGTAAATTGATTAGCGTGTATTGTGATTATGTACTCTAATTACATCAACGATTTCTAAGCTAACGTATTGGTACTACAAATGTCATTTAACCAAATAAATTACTTTTGTCACTAAGGAAATGGTTTTATCGATTCTTGCCTTTTCATACAAGTTAATTAACTAAATGTAAAAACGTAAGTTACAAAATTACTTACAAATGTACATATTGAACATAACTAGGATTTTCCTTGCTTTTCTTGTAAGAACCGAATGACTTCTGGAGACTGCATTAGTTTCTATATTAACAAAATAAGGATGGTTAAACATGTCTTCTATTACAATAGCATGTAGCCAAGTTCTTGGTTACACTTGACCAGGCACGAACAATAATTTAGACTCGAGCTTCAATTGCCAATGTACATAATAAATGTTGACATATCTGTTGACATATCTTTAGTGCTACAATCTAGGGTGCATTAATTTTGCTTTGAAATTAAATGATTGCAATCTTAATTAAATTATTCATCTCATTATGAGATCTGAATAAAAGACCACCATGGCATTAATTAGCCTGGTCATTTTTGTACAGTAGTTACTTACAGTATTACAATGCTTAAATAAGATAAAAATATTAACCAAAATATAGCAATACCATTTTCTTCTCATTCAGAACTTCGTCTAATATAGAGCTACTGAACATCCTATGTCCAGCCATAAAATTTTCTTGTGAAGTGGCAGTTGAACTTCCACTGGCTGCTGTTGTCATACTTGAAGTTCCACTTGTAGACGTTGTAATAGTAGTCACAGTTGGGCTTAATTTTTCTCCGTTTTCACTGTCTGGTTCAACTTTAATCTTAATGCAACGTTTCTCCATTACTTAGAAAACTTCAAATCTCCTGAACTAACACATTTACACTAAACACATACAATTATCAAAAGAGTGCATTCGTTCTTCACAGAAACAACTTCAATGTATTTATACACTGCTAAACTTGTTTAGTACTTAGTACCGAATTTAATAGAAGAACTAGTAAATAATGTTCTCAAGTTCCAGGTCGGTGTGCTGTTCAATTTTGGGTTTAACTATTAAACTTGTAGATATAGCTAGTAAAACCAATGATTCAATTTTACATTTCGTCGATATTTACATGGAAAAGTTTTAATATGTAGCGCCATTTACGCCCCCATTACAAATTACTGTTTAACTAAACTACATAGGTTTTATAATAAATATATAATATTGTCTGAGATGGTGTTGCATATGAAGATTTTGCGGCTGCATCTCCAGTATCATATGTCCTTGATCTATCTCTATGCGTATGGTCCCTGATGCTCTTCTATAGCTTTCTATCGTACAGTACATGTACTATATATCGTAACTTCTGTTTTGATAATTGATCACCCCAGTTACAAGAAATGTTTGAATGAACAAGTTTAAAATTTAAGAAAAATGGTCTTATATTGTGCAGCCCTTGATTGCAAGTCAAATGGATTTGATGTAGGAATTTCATTTCACAAATTCCCCAAGGAGGAAAAACTTCAAAAGGTATTCCGACTCATTTAAGTACCTGTTCACGATAATCGCAGTTGTAATAATTAAGATTAATTTAATGTAGATATGGCTAGACAAAATTCAGCGAATGGCAATGACCATCACTGAAAATACTGTGTTGTGTTCCAAACATTTTATGGACAGTGATTACGTTAATTTAAATCATAAGCGTAGAAGATTGGTGACTGAAGCAGTGCCAACTGTTTTTGCATGGACTAAAATAATACCAGAAAAGCGCAGATTAAAGCGAGATTATTCGAAAATTAGTGGATCTGAAACATTAATAAATTCGGCTAGTTCTACGATGAACAACGGACAAGAAAGCGTAATGAGAGGCAGCTTTGGTGTTTCTGTCATTCAAGAACGTCAAGATCTAATTCAACTCTACACTGGTTTTCAAAGTTATGATCATTTCCAATTAATTTTAAAATGGTTATTGCCTAGTGATACAGAAAATCATATAAAATATTTTACCTGTGAATACGAAGGTGAAATTATGAATGGCGATACGGAAATTACTACCAGTGTGTTATCTTCAGAAGATGAATTCTTGTTAACAATGATGAAATTACGGTTGAGTTTACCCACAACAGATCTGGCATTCCGATTTAGTATAAATACTCAGCAAGCATGGAAAATTTTCACAACTTGGGTCAACTACATGTATATTCGTTTAAGTAGTTTAATCACATGGCCACCAAGATCAGTCATAATTAGCAATTCACCAAAAGAATTTGTTGAGAAACATTCTGGCGTCATTGCTGCCATTACTGGAGTTCAGATGTCGATAAACTCTTCATGTTCAAAGTCCAATACCGATGTAACCAAAGGCTGTAAATGTCTAATCGTCTGTGATCCAAATGGAGGTATCTTATTTACTAGTCAAATGTATGATGACAGTATTAGCTATAAAGACATAGCAATTAACTGCGGGTTACCGATGTTATTAGAAGCACTTATTGCCAAAGGCTATATTGCACAAGGAGATAAACTAATGGTTGATCCAAGTTATGAAATTCAGGGTTTACTTGAAAAACTAGGTCTGACATCGATGGATATTTCTTTATCATCAGACTGTTGTCCAACGGCAAAATGTTTATCAAAAATAAGAAATTTTATGTTATTTGATGGGCGACCAGTTTCATCTGAACTTTTGGATTTGCTCGATCAAATGTGGTCTTCGGTTTGCTTCCTTACAACTTTAATGCCACCAAATTCTAAAGGGTTCTCTGAAATTATTTTATAAATATTAAAATACGATTTTTATTTTGATAAAGATTCTGTTTTAAAATAGTTCTAAGTGATATTATTTGAACTGTACATGATATTTATGCTGTTATTTTTAGCATTACTCGTATTTCATAAGATATGAATAAACATTAATAAACAAAAATTAGTACATTTTTTACTGATAACGGTTTATATTTAGAAGGGGAAAAAATGCCAGTAAACAGATAAAGAGTTAACTATTTCAGATTTTTCATAGTGGCAGCGATATTGTCTCGAGTTACATTATAACTGGCTTTTAATTAGATCATCCTGAGAACTATTTAAATGCCAAATCAAATGCTGAATTGACCAACTTATAATAATTTAAAGGAGGCGCCTGATATTTCAATTAGCTTGAGGTGACGAGGTCATATGTTAGGCGTCTGCTAGTGCTTAACAAAAACAAGGCAAGACAAATGTCTGTGCTCTTCAATTATTATTATCTTCAATTAATAAAAAGCCAGGAATAAACAGCACTGGACCTTTATTTAAATGGATAGTGGTTCATCTGAACAGAAAGAGGATGATAGAGGAAAATCAAAGGCCGATAATGTTTCGGATGCTACGGCATCAAAATTAGCATCGTCAAAATTCGTTGTTGACGATGGGCGATCCAATCAATCTCCGACAAAGTCTGCGGCATCTTCTGTTTCATCGACTTCAGGAGATAATTTACCACTTCATGAAGTTAAGGTTGGTGTAATTCTTAATATATTTGCTGAGTAAAGGGTAAAAATATTAAAAAACAATTCTGAATCATGTAAAATGACAGCTGACATCAGTGAGCGATATCCGTCGACCCCCACGCGCCCATCAAGTTGGTTTACCTTTACTTGCAGGAGAAAAAATACAAGAAACTGGTAAACAACTGAATTTTTAGCTTTTAACAATTAATTACTAAATAAGCTGAGATTGTAGCACAAAATGTTACATACATTTGCCCATATTCCGGACCTATACGAGGAAGTTTGACAGTGACTAATTACCGATTGTATTTAAAGAGCAATGATCAGGTAGTTAGAAAAATTCATAGTAAAATTCTAACATGATCTATATACATGTATTACAGAATCCAGGTTTTACGTTAGATGTGCCTTTAGGTGTAATTAGTCGCATTGAGAAAGTAGGTGGTGCCAGAAGCCAGGGAGAAAACTCTTATGGCATCGAACTATTTTGCAAGGCATGTCGACACTTATTTAGTGACCGTTTAAACCATAATTACTTTAATGTTTATTTAATTATTTATGTAGGATATGCGTAATTTGAAATTCGCATTAAAACAAGAAAATCATTCACGAAGGACAATATTTGAGAAGATACAGCAATTTGCATTTCCATTAGCACACAAAATGGTGATTGCTGCAAACTTTGCCAATTTGTCAAGAACTTTAACTGACTAAACTTAAATTAATAGTTGGTGTTTGCTTACCTAAATCGTGAAACGTACAGAGAAGATGGTTGGCAAGTATACGATCCCTTAATGGAGTTAAAACGACAGGTGATAACTGCAAGTATGATCATTGTTGTCTTAATCATAAAATCGGTGGTTATTTTTCTAGGGAGTGCCAAATGAATTTTGGAGAATCAGCCGAATTAACGATAAACATGAACTATGTGACACTTACCCGTCAATTGTAAGTTTTAGAATTCTTCTTAAAGGAAACTGGTGATTAACGCTCGTATTAATGTCAGTTTGCAGTACCAACTAGTGCCACCGATGATCAACTTCGAGCTGTGTCTAATTTTCGAAGTCGTTGCAGGCTTCCCGTAGCTAAACATTATTATAAACTTAAAATGAAATATGGAATTAATGTATAGCTTGTTTTAAGGTTTTATCTTGGATCCATCCAGAAAGTTTAGCTGCTATAACTCGGTGCAGTCAGCCTTTAGTTGGAGTAAGTGGAAAGCGAAGTAAAGATGATGAACATTATGTTCAACTCATAATGGATAGTAATCCTCATTCATCTAAATTATTCATTATGGATGCTAGACCCAGTGTCAATGCGGTTGCTAATAAAGTAAAACGTTTGTATTAACTTGGTAAACAAAATAATAAAAAATGTTTTCTTACGTAGGCGAAAGGGGGAGGTTATGAAAATGAAGACGCTTATCAAAATGCCGAGCTTATATTTTTAGATATTCCAAATATTCATGTAATGCGAGAAAGTCTGCGAAAGCTAAAAGAATTTTGCTTCCCAACAATTGACGATAATCATTGGTTTACTAACATTGAGTCAACCCATTGGTTGGAGCACATACGTGTAATTTTAGCTAGCGCTTTACGTATTGCTGATAAAGTTGAGAGTAATAAAACATCCGTTGTGGTTCACTGCAGTGACGGTTGGGATAGAGCCACTCAGGTTGGTCTTGAGAAATTATTTTTATTTTAAACACGAAATTACACAAAAAATTCTTGCAGCTTACGTCACTTTCTATGTTGATGCTGGACCCATACTATAGAGAAATAAAAGGATTTGAAGTTTTAATTGAAAAAGAATGGCTAAGTTTTGGGCACAAATTTGCACACGTAAATGAAATTAGTGTTATGAGATTTCAACTTACTTTAACATGTTTGTTTTTAGAGAGTGGGACATGGCGATGAAAGACATTCCGATCCAGATAGGTCACCAGTCTTCTTACAGTTTATCGACTGTGTTTGGCAAATGACCCAACAGGTTCATAAAATAAATTTGACTAACGTCAAATATAAATCTATTAATAAATAATTATAACGGTTTAGTTTCCAAATGCTTTTGAGTTTAATGAGTATTTTCTCATTACAATACTGGATAATTTGTACAACTGTTTGTTTGGAACTTTCTTGTGTAACTGCGAGCTTCAGCGTGTTAAAGAGGTTGCCATTTTCTGAAATTTTAATTATTTGACAATGACATATAAACCTGTAAAATAATTTAGGAAGTGAAAACAAAAACAAACTCTGTATGGTCATATATTAATAGCCATATTGAGGATTATATGAATCCATTGTATCTGGGACAGCCGGATCACCAAACTGTTCTTTTTCCAGCTGCTACAATGAGAAGAATTCAACTTTGGACTGGTTATTATTGCCGATGGAATCCTCGTTTAATGCCTCAAGTAAAATATTTTGTTACGTTTCTGGAATGGTTTTTAAAATTGTTGAATTTTTTTTAGGAACCAATCGGTCTAAGAAATCGCGAACTAGTATACCTGAGAGATCAACTTTTACGTAAAGTTAAAGAATTGCGCGAGATTCAAGCGAAAAAAGGTCATCATTTGGATAGTCCTCCTAGAGTCGCATCGCCTATTAATTCTTGAAATATATAAAACAATATTTAATAGTTATAATCATAAATGCCTACAGTCAATAATTGTTACAAGTGTTAATAAACTTATAAAAATGACTACTTAGTAAAATAATTATGCAGAAAATATACGAAATTTAAATCCACAGTACATTAAAATGATTCTTCAACCCGAGTAAGATACGAATCGGTATTTTAAGTTTAAACCTAATGAGAACAGTAAAGTTAATTTACTAATCTTGTGAGGAAAGCTAACTATTTCCTGTTTATTTGTACTGCTACTGTTTATATAAAATGTTTAAAACAAGAATTATGACTATATTTATTTTAATTTACTGTTATTTTTCTTTGCCAGTAGAAAGATCGTACAATAAATGTAGTTTACTATTGATTAGACATTGAAGGAAACTTTTCGGAAGAAGAAATGCCATGAGGTGGCAAAATTACCAAAGACGGCAAACTGGCCAGTGAAAGAGCCGCAGGGTATGGAAGTTTTCGAGCAACAATAATGGGCGTAGAACCGTCACATGAAATTAATGAGTAATCTAAATTAAATTTAGCTTTATTACTTTTATAGTTTTGACGCTTTGAAGGAAAATTTTGTTGAGTGTGATGTGGTTTAAGTAGACATTCTTCAACGTTGACATTATCCTATTAAAAAAATTAAAAACTAAATGACGTAAACAAATTATAATGTCGAAAAACGGCAATTAAAAATATACCTCACAGCAGCTACAACTTGTATTCACATGATGATTTATCAGAGGTAACTTCTGTAATATATCAGCCAGATTTTTTTTATTAGGATTATAGAAAAATCCATGTGGAATTTCTCCAAATGCAGGATCTTTAATGCGAACCATAACTATGGGTTCTGAATCACCGTAATGCCGTTTCCGCTGTCTATTTACAGCATATGAACTCGTTTGATTAACACTTGATATTTGAGCCCATTTATGTGACGAACTAAACAGCTGACCAACTCTCTTAAAATTGATGATAAAACGTATAACAAATAATGATAAAAACACAATTTAATAGTACTACTAAATTACCTTATTTGCTCCAAAGCATGAAAGCAGAAATAAAATGATGGAATATAGTGGAATGCAAATAACTGTCAGATCAGCTAAAATTCGCCCAATAAAAAAACTGGTCTTATGAGTAACTTCATTGTCGTCATCATCGTTTACCCACTTGGATAACAAAATCGACTAAAGTAATAATTAACCAAAGTTAAATGTAAGTGATAGAATGAATACATCAATTAATTTGTTTTATAAACTTACAACAATAACGACTGGAGTCACAAATTCCCACATAAGACGCCAAGGAATACGACTTTTTTGACCGGTAACCCCTTCTACTATGGAAATGAAATGCTTTCCTCCATAAAGCCATCCAATTATTACACATTCTAAAACTGCAATTAAAGGTGCGCAAAGTTCAGCAACGCGTTCATCAATAGCTCTCAATACCAAATAGCCACCCTAAGAATAAAAGTGTTATTAACAATTGCAAATAATATCGATAGTGCTGCATTGTCACTTACAGAAGTAGTTAATAGAAGCCCCAAGGAAAACATAATAAAACCAATTGCAACTGCACATAGAAATTTTTTATAAACTGGAAAGCATTTTCGCTCAACTGACACAACCCAGTAGTAAATGCCAAACAAAAAGTAAGCATTGGCCGCTAATCCCATCAAAGCCATTCCAAGAAAAAAAACAGCGCACCAAAGGCAACTGCCAGGAAGTCTTGCTAAATGAGCCGCAAACAATACAAACACATATCCAATGTCTAAAAATTAAAGTTAAACGACAATTAATTTGCATATACAAGTACCGTATTTGGTTTACCAGACTTATAGACATCAAAATGACTTAAATGTAGGGGTGTTGTTGTTTGTGCGCCGGTAACAATAACAATAGCACAAGTAAGTATGAAACTAAAGATGCCTTGCAGAATAACAATTATATAGCAGTCTAAAAAGGTTCTCTTGTTTTCATTTTTGTTGTACGAAATAGTCAAAAGCCAACCATAACCCGGCCCTAAGGAAAATAAAACTTGAGCAACCGCATCGTACCAAGGCTATAAAATTAATATCAATTCTTGTTAACTGCGATCTATATAAAATTGAAATTTAAGAAACGTAACCTCAACGGACAATAGTTCGCTCCAATTAACGGATAAAAATCTTCTGATATTTTTGTAACCATTTTCTTTAATTGTAGTTCCTCCAGTCAAACAAAGCATCAAAGTCACTAAAATTACCCCTAAAAATGCTACCTTCAAATTAAAATAATCGATTAATGATTAATTAACTTATTAGGAACACAATAGTCATTTACTTTGTGAGCAGATCGAATTCCTTTTCCTAAAATGATGCATGTGCATATCCAAGTAAAAGTAAGGCAAGCGACAACGGAATATTTAAAGTCGTGAAAGTTTTCCAAATTAAAATAAACATTCACGACCTTGCGACTTTACAAACAACATCATAAAACGTATCATTATTTAAATAAAAAATGTAGATACCTACAGAAAAAAATTCTCACTTAAAGTGAGATCGTTTTTAACAATATCAACATCAGTCCAATTGAAGTTGGAATTATTTGTGCAATTAATACGACTTGTAAATTCAGTACCTGCAATAAAATCGACTTAAGTATAAAGTTTCAACAACATTAAGAGAACAAAAACTCACCATCACATGTCCACGGTAAATCTTTACGGAATGAAGAAAATAAGTAAAAAAATGCCCATGAAGTGATCACTCCAGAGTAAGTAGCAACAAGTACAGAAATTCCAGCCAAACCATAGCCAACACCTACAATATTTTTAATATGCTTAGCAATATTATTATAACAAAAAATATGGTTACGAAGCAACTCGCCTATATTTAACAAATTTTTAAAATGTTCAGTATCTTACCGGCCGAAATTTTCGTTAGCTCCCATACTCTAGTTGGTTCCAGTTGTGAGCACCAACCAAGCATCATATCAAGACAGCACAATGGAAATCCGATCAAAATCATCATGACAAAATATGGCACAATAAAGATGGCTAAAATACATAAAAATTAAAAACAATCTTAATTAATTTCAATGTCATTATCAAGTACCTCCACCATCTTTATGCATCACATATGTAAATCGCCACATAGCACCAAAATTTGCAGCCGTTCCTATAAAAAAAATTATTTTCTGTAGTTTAGGGTTTTTCTCTTGACTCATATCGGCATCATCCTCATCGCTACTGTCAATATCATATTCAACAAACGAAGTATCTTCCATAGTATCTTCTATAGTAGTTTTGTACTTTAGTAAATTTAAAATACTAAACAATAATTTACTATAAATTGAGTTTTAGAGATCAGAAGAAATGTTAAAAATAAAAGATGTCGCTTCTTCTTCAAATTAAACTAAACGAGGCAATGGCAACAATCTATATAAGCAAAATAAATTCCTTTAACACCAAGGCCAAAAGGATTAAACGGTCGCGATTGATATCTGTTCAATCCAATGTAACGTTGCCATTCAAATCGCACTGTAATAAAACATTCAAAGAAGAAATTATTTTAAAAAAATAGTTAGCAACACAGAGCTATAAAACTTAAAACAAGTGTTGCATTACGGTATTAAAAAGTTTGTTAAGCTTAAGTTTTAAAAACATGCGACTGTACAGTTAAATATTAAACTATTGAGTAAGTTGAAGCATATAATGAGCAGCATTAATTAGTAAATCACTCAAGTCGTCTATTTAAACGTGTATAGTTTAAGTGGGAAACCATATTTATAATAACAATAAAAATAACGTCACTAATCAATAACAAGCTCTAAATTCTAAAAGATATTCATAGCATTTATAACTTACATAATTACATAAATGTAAACTCATTCAATAACATTACTATTCAACGAATATTTTACCAACGGTACGTTTAAAAAAAACGACTTATATAAATCAAAATTATTGCTAGTAAGGATACAGTTATCTTCATGGAAATGATGACATTAATGAGATTGATGATATAAAATGACTTAATTGCAATAATTAACCGGCAGAATAACAGTAAAATAAAAACTTGTGGTATTTTATGCCAAACGCCACATCACGATGATGGAGCTAAAAGCTACATGGATAGGCATTAGTAGTGTAATGACAAAAGCGAATGACATCAATTTATCCGCTTTCCTATTAAAACAGACAAAAATTTCTATATCAAATATAGTGACATCAATGTAAAAGTATCAGAGTAAAAAACGATCTAAAATTTCCATGGCTTATAACACGTCGCAAAAGCCTGCATAAATTGTTAATTATATACAAAGAAAAACAACTATAGTAAATTCCATCTGGCACCAGAATTGGCATAATTAAAAGTCTATTATGGCCATCATAAAGAATAATTTTCATACAAATGCCAAACTTGGGCAATCTTCTGTATGCAACTGTACTTCTACCTGGCGTAATTTTGGAGTTAATTTTTCCATTGTTAATTGTCTACCCGGAGTAACAACAAGAAGTTCAACTTCATCTGACTCATTTACTGGAGTATTTGGTGGAGTTAGAGAAGCAGAAGGTATTGTGACCATTGATGCATACTTTCTCGTTGGAACATGTTGAATGGCAAATTTTTCATTTTCACTATTATTTAACTCCTCCTCATAACTAGTAAGCAACGGTCCACTTCTTGACACTCGATTGTTCCTAGAAGTTTTTTTCCGATCAACGGAGACTTTTTGTCCAGTTAAATTGTCAGATGTTAATTTTTTCTCAGTGCATGGTCGAATTTCCATTTCACTAGCCGATTTTTGTGGCAGTACAGCGCAAGTGTTACAACTAGGTGATGATTCATCGTTAAAATCTAGCATAACCAACGACTGCGAAGCTGTTTTGGTCAACGCATCTGCCATTAGCGCAGTTAATCCACTACTATTATTATTGGAGATTTTCTTGCTGGTCAATGTACGATCACTACCACCATGCCTACCAATATTTAACGTCGCCTTTAAACCTTGAACACTTAGCGACATTCTCTTACGCCTTAAACTTAACAATTCCGACCTTTGCAGTAATTCACCTGACGAATGATCAGAATTAACGCCTAAAGTATCGCCTTCTAAAGGATTTCGAATCAATAATGATTGATGGCCTTGTTCTGATGATGTACGCTGTTCTTCTATATTCAGTACGTCATCGGAAGAAGAAGAAATAATAATTTCTGGAAGAAAATATTTTGTGCATTTGCTCAGACGCCTTTCAAAACCACTTTTTGTAGATTTTACGTCAGATTTGCTCGGAGCACTAACAATCGTGTGATGACGCGCCACAGGTTTACCAGCAGCACGAAGCACATTAACGTCAAAAGATCGCCTAGTTTTAGGTAGCGTTCCATCACAAATAAACTGACTTAGTGTGTTAGCACACAAAGTTTCAATTCCTGGTCCACTTGTAGTAATGACAGTCTGAAAATAAATTATTAAAAATGCAAATGTTAAAACAATGATCACTTAATAACCAAAAAAAAATTAACAAATAAAACATTATATTGTTTTGATACTTTGAAAAACTTTGGCTTTTCTTTTTTAGTTAAAACTTTAGGCAAATGTCTTTTATCTGAAAGACTAGCAGCATCCAAATCATCCATATTTTGGAGTTTTTCTAATCGCGCAACTTCTAACGTTAACTGTAATAAAAAAAAAGTTCATGGGAATTAATGATAATAATTACTATGCGACTGCATAATAGACGACTTAAAATATCTCTTCAATGCTAATTTCGTAATGAACTGCATCGTTTCATCTTCTATGACACCGCTATAGGCATAATTATTTACTTGTACTGCACAAAGATATTACGTACTTCTTGTAATTCTTTCTTGAAAACTCGATTCTGAACTTCCGCTCGATAATACAATTCTCTTTGTTCATTAATCACAAATCGACGAGTATTGCTCTCAATCTTTAAGCCTAAACTTTCCACTATTGGGTCTTCATTGGCATTGGCTGATTTCAGTAAAGTGTGAATCTAAAGAATAAAATTATTTTAAAATAAAATTCGTTGATTTGGAAAGAAAAAGTGTCTAGCCAATCTATCTAATTGTGCAATCGACTACAACAAGAAATAAAAAAAAATTATCTCTGAAACAATGATGGTATGAACTCAATAAAATTCCTTACTTTTGGTAGAAAAAGTAAGCAAAGAGTTGTGCTGGTAGACGCTAGAATTAACGAAGTGACCGTTAAAAAAGCCAATGTTTTTCTCTCTGGTATGAGATTTGCCATAACGACCACGATGACGCTTGTAAGAACCACGTTGTACACATTCATACCAATATATTGCGAGTCATTCAAAGCCGGAATCTTAACATTCCTACATGCATAGACATAAAAAGAGATACTATGAGGATCATAAGTTAGAAAAGTGAGATATATATCATTTTCGTCTTTATAAGCATCTGACAACCAATTATTCGTGGCAACAAAAGCTTCGAAAACTCTATTGATCGAAAGAAGATGCTGTGAATGTCTGGGTTACAACAGAAACATCTTTATGAGCATTTCAAAAATCTTTTAAGCTACACCGCAAACATTATCAAAATTAACTGAAATCACCTGAATAACAAAATTACGCTGACGCCAAATTTTAACGTTAATTGTGCTTCGAACATTTAACTGATTTTACACTGCAATTACAGTGATGGTATAAACTCTATAAATATAAATTGCAATTTTTTCTAATTTATATTCATTAACCATCACGGTCTATTAATCATTTGTTGGCAGTAATTTTTCATTGAAGTTTTAGACCTATCACGTTATAATATCTCTACACAGTATATCTCTAACAAAAAGCAAGTCACTGTTTTAATTAAACAAAACACAAGTACTAAAAATCTAACTTTATGATGGATTTGTAAGCCTTTCATCAATTTTTCTACGATAAATATCTTACTAACTCCATAAACGGTAGTTTAGATAAAAGAAAGCGTTTTATGACGATCGTTTGAAAACGTCGTAAACATGAGCTGCATATTTGTGCAAGTAAAACAAATGTTTATCAAAATTCAACGCCAAAACTGTTATACTCGTCGATCTACTTTATCATCTATCATTCTACATTCTACAATCACCTCGTTTCCCAAGCCATGTAGACACCGACGACAAGCAGTAATCCCTTGTAGAGGTAAAGTCCTCCAAGCCACTTTTCTATATGCTTCGATTGACACTCTTCAACTTGGGGTAAATAAATAACATCACGCTCAGTATGGCTAATCTAACATCAAATGATATTTGAAATGATTTCCTTTTTCTTCAACAGATTAAGTAAGAAAGTTCACTCGCCTCAGCAGTCAGATTCCTTAACTGCCTTTGCATAGGGTCTATGACTATCCACAGAGTTAAGATTACACAGTCAATTAAAAGCAATGCGCAAACTAATATAATTAATCTTTTGTCTTGAAGCAACTTACAAACAAACAAAAAAAAAACATTAGTTTTGTCGACACTATTTTATGGTTATATGAAAAAATTACGGTACTTTTCTTTTGATCACGCCGCTACTGGCCCTAATAAATATCTGATGTACACGATATGTCTTAGTAAACATAGCTCCAAATGCCAATGAGAAACCGGCTGAAAGTAATAAAGCTCTAGACTAAAATAAAACAATAAATTTTGATGCTAATCAAGCGTTACGACAGAAGCAATTGTACAATAAAAACCAATCAACTCACCGTACACAGAAGTGGAAAGTGAGATTCACTAACAAGCATTTTGTGGTCGATTCCCAACAAAATAATTGCTAAATAGACCATAATACAACCGACCACCGCCATATTATTTAGCTTTGGGCTGGACAGTTTGATATATCTGTATTATCATTAAAAAGAAACAGTAAGTACTTATACAACAATTCCTTCAATAACGTTACAAATTGAACATAAACAGAAAATAATGCATTTTATATTTATAACTAAGTTGGATGCTGCAATTAAATTTGTCAATCAATGCCAACTGATCTCTACGTGTGATTCTCCTACTTTCATCGCGCAGCCTAAGCCCCCACATTCAACGAACTCGGTTTCATTATCAACTTAACTACCAACTGGTTATTATACTGAAATAATACAGTATTCAAAAAACCTAACTTATGTTATATCATGATTAATATTTCAATAGGATAAAAACTTCAGAGAAATATGTATTAAAATGAATATGTGAAGTGACGTTAAAACGAATTATGTCACATTAAATTAACAGACTTTTCAACGATATACTGTACAATTATTAAGTTATTCATTGAACAGTATACGTTATTACACTAACACGGTCGATATTGCATCGTTTTAACGTAACATACTTCAAATTTTACGATTTCAGGTACTGCAAATTAACTGCGTGTTTTATCATTAAAGGTCAATTGGTTCTACAGTAATTCATGCAAAGTGATACTTGGATTGCAAATATCCGTTCAACACAGTGTCATTATTATACATTATAATGGCAGGCATGTTTGCGAATGCCCTTTGAATGTTTTCATTCCACTTAAAAATGACATCAATACTCTCTGCTTTAATACATGTTGTGTAACAGCTACGCACTGCTGTGTTCAAATGGATCTAACCTACTGACATCAATCGCCTCTAACATGCAATTTCGAACATCAACTCTGACAAAAATTTCACCTACTTTAATCCTCGGTTGTAGACATTAAAAACGAGAAAACTGGCAGCAAGAGTTATTCCTAATAGAGCCAAAATGGAAATAATAAGAAAGGCCTGCGGTCCAATTGTCTTAATGTAGATTTTTAATCGTCGTCTTGCAACAGGAATCTGACCACCTTTAAAATTAAAATAAAATTCGGTTAAAAAATATATTAAATATCCTGCACATTCACATACTCACCACTCCACTTAATAGCGCTGCAAAATGAGCAATTAAAGTCCAATTCGTTTCTAAACGGAAAATGCAAGGCCACCGTTTTTAATTGTCCTCCTAACAACATCATTTTAAGATCGAATTATCTCATCAAAAACACGTCTTAACATTTCAACTATAAAAATAATATACAAAATGTAAACCTTGATTTTGATCAAAACAAGCGACGCTAACACGATCAGGTCCTCTAAACGACACAACTCCCTAGAAATAACCTCAAGAAATATAATCCTATTTACGGTACAAGTAAACTATTACAAATTACTCACTGAAGCTCCCACATATGAAAGTTCTCCCATGAAGTATCTTAAAACATTTGCCATGTCTTGTCGACGAAAATTAAATTCACTTAATGAAAAGTTCCTTAAACCGGAAGAGTTCCAGTACAATTGAGCCCTTTGAAGTGTAAGAGCAATTGCCCAAACTGCATCATATGTTTGCGGTACAAATTTTGTCAGCTTGACGCCAGCATCTCGCAATTCTTTCACAAACTCTTCATTATTCTTTATTGGTAAAAAAAAAAGTTGTTACCGGTTATACGCCCAATTTATATTAATAAAAACACAACAACAAAACAAAACAAAAAGAAAACGACGTTTCAAAAATAAAGATAATTGATAAACAAACTCGGTCCGAAACAGATAGTCCACTGCCAACGATACGATTATAACTCTGTACAAAAAAAGCTCCATCTACAGCAGTTTTTAGTTGACTTTGAGTGCAATTCGGCCGAATGGCTGCGAAATGAACAGAATTCCACCATGGTGTCGCCAGTTCGTCATGGAGCATCCAAACGTAATCGCTTCCATACATTCCTAGATGATACACCTGAAATACACTACTCGTCACATCGCCGACATTAAAATTCATGAATCGATTATGCTTGAGACTCACGTACGCGCTCATAATTTCGCATACATAGATCTCAGCTAACATTTCTAAGAAAAAAATATATTTAAATAGAATAATAGATGAAAATCTTAAGCCTCCCGTGTATATATACGCTGCACTGAACATTTCAATCTAAATATCAATTTTTTATCGACAGCCTGCCGCTTCGGTGAATCGACTTCTCTCCTATTTGGCCCGATACTCAACAACTAAAATTTCCTTTGTACTTTTCCTGGAACTTTTTATTGTTAACTCTTTAAATGAAACTTTTATTTTCTCAGAAAACCGAGAAAAAAACTTATCCTCCTAATTGACTTTAAAATGCTTAAAAATCGATAATCCAATCACCCAAAACTCGATACAGTACCAACTCTTAAAGTGTTCAGAAACAACAATAACAATGTCATCATAAAAAAGAAACGGTTGACTACTCAATAAAACTTCGACTCTTTACTCTTCCTTCCTGAATGTCTACCTATACAATTATTAGCAAGAAAATCACTAATGTAAACAAGGTCAGTACAACAGAGACCATTCGCTATGAAAGCTAATAGCATTGAATAAAAACGTCATATTTTTTTATTACTACTTCAATTTAGTATGTAATTTATGCAGTACTCACGATTCAACGTAAATCAAACCACCTTACCGTATGATATCTTAAGACATGTCACACAAACTAAATGACAAATTTTTACCCTCAAAAAGACACATTTAACATCCGTCAAAGATGTATGGTCTGGAGATCGATAAAAACATAAAATATTCTTGAGTCTTCCTTCATATTTTTGTTCTCGTTTCTGAACGTCATATTGCTCAATAACTAAAAGAAAATATTCAGCGTTGCATGTCACGTTTATCTCCCAAGTGGAATTTATAAAACAGATTTAGTAATCAACTATAAAGTTGTGTCAACATAAATCGCTACTAATGTTGTAACCAATTTTTTTTAAAAAAAATAATAAATAAAAAAACCTGTATCTTTAATTATAAAAGTAACTATTTCACCAAACGTTCTCGAGTGGTTTACCAAAAAAAAGTCAAAACTCAAAAGATAACCATATCATTTCTAATCAAATTTGCATTTTAATTTTGTCATTGATTTACATTAAGACTTAGTGCATTGCTTTTTTAAGCAAATTCTGTTAACTAATCTGATGTGACTATTTTGGTGTACCTTACATAACTTAATTATAGTCCTTGACTATGCAAGTTACTGGAGAACTTTACAATATATAATTCTTATAAGGTTTACACATAATTTACAACAGCAGCCGTATCTGATCAAACGACATTATTTTAAACAAAAGTGCAAAATCTTGATCCTTTAACGATTCGTTTGATTTTAATATATGTATTGATTTACATTAATTTGATAATAGAAAAAAAACTCACCTCGCAGAATAAATCGTAGGCAAGCTGCTTTTTAAAACTTGCAAATATGATTCGAAAATCCAAATCCTAGTAAAAAATAAATACAAATCTCAAAATAAAAACACAGTAATTGATTATTTATGCGATGGATTTTTTTCTACCTTTAACTGGTACAACCGCTCTTTATAATCTCCGGGAGCAAACATTATTGTGGCTCCAATGCTAATATTTGCACTTTCCAGATGCTCAACTAAATCGCTAATCCCCTAAAAATTAATAAAAAGCAGAAAATAAAAATAGCGTCAGCGTCTTTTAGTAGTTGTGACATGGAAGCTATCGTTAATATCCGGATTACTACTGCTATTATATCAAAAAAGATGGTCTTCATAGCCAATGTTGAAAATTTAATAGCTCCCAATTATACAAATTCGGCAGAAAAGCTTCTTATATGATTTACATATAAATAACTAGTCTTCCGGTATTTTTTTTTTCTATCTAAGTGCAAATACATTTCAGGCAGTTTTGTTTCAGGTGGCTAACCTATGTTTACAATATGCAGATAGAAACATTTACAGTAGACCATTATTGAATAATGGTCTACTGTAAATGTAATTTCCTTTTTTTTTCATCGAAATCCTGTTTCTAATCAAATAAACAATGTGCAGAGATTGTGTCTGTCAAAAGGGTCGCGCTAAAAAGCTAAAGAATTAAACTGCCGTTCATGTTGAAATTGAATTAGATTACATTCGGAAAGACTAGAGTCACTACACTAAAGTCACTGAATAACAAATACTTTATACAGTAGGTGTGTGTTCGCATAACAATGCCAATGTTAAAAGAAAAAAGATTGAACGCCAAGACGTCTTATCATCATCTTTCACTCATCAAAAATTGCGGAAATTGGCAGTTAAACTCGTCATCAGTCTACAGTGCTTCTTATTTAATATTCATAATTCATTTAGAGTATTGTTTTATTTTATTTTTAATTTAAAAAGTTATATTATAAATTAATAAAGATGTACGTTTTAATAAATCATCCAAACTTGGAGCAGACATTGAACTTCTTCGTCTAACTTTCACTATATTATGTAAATTAAATAAAGTCTGGCACTTACCAATGTAAAGAGATTATCATTTTGACAAAATATGGCAACAGTATCCCATTGAAATTGACTAACAAAAGCGCTTCTTGCCAAGTTATACGAGGAATCAGGCGCAACAGTGCGATAAAAATATGGAAATGATTTTTGATCACTTAACGCCGGCGACGTTGAACCAAAAGAAACCTAAAATGTATTAGAAATGCAAAAAATCTTCAAAATTGTCGTTAAAATCACTTTTCATAATCACACCTGAAGTACATTCCAAACAGGAACAATTTGAGCCAATTTTTCGGTGACTTGTGACGATGAACTACCTAGCACCATTACCATCTGTGGCCTACAATACACGGCATGAAAGAAGGCATCAACGGCAATGCCAGTGTCATTCTGCAAAAATGAAACAAAATCACATTAACACGCTTATTTTGAAAATTGTTATTCGTACATTATGCAAAGCAACGAGTTTGAACCTCAGAGATTTCACTTTCAGCCAATACTTTAACCATAATAATACAAAACAAGTATTTAAATAAGTTATACTAACTTTATAATTAAAAATATTGTACAATATAGACATAATTCGCTATTTTTGTATAGTCTTGCATACGTGCGATGCAGTATTTATTATTAGACTGTATTAACAACATTTAAACAAACGAAACAATAAAAGTAATTTAAATTAAACCTTCTATCTCAATAATAATAAATTTACAAGTTATACAGTATATAAATAATAAATAACTATCACACCTGGCATTATTTTACATTAAGTACAAATTTCTAACACGCCATCTTACATTATAAAATGATTTCTATAATAATAAATTTTTATTCCAGTTAATTATTGACTTTAATAATTAACAATATGCCAAATATAAAATATTCACATTGTAAATTTCAAAATGTATAATTAATATTAATTAAGCTTATAAAGCAAGTTAGCGCCGTTAATTTATTATACTGTAATTAATAGATTTGTTTCTTAAAATGAAAGCCGTCAAAATGTAATCCAAAATTGAAGCATAAAACGCATAGGGATAGTTAATGTTTTATGAGTTTTATTGCTAAAAGTCATCATAAAGAATTTACTACCTACTACTCAATTGACTGCACTTATGATAATATTCCAACTAGGCTAAATAATTAAGTTCTACTTGAAATTTTTCGATCTTCGTTTCAAGCCCAATCGACACTAACTTATATCAATGGAAGAAACGAGCATATTGTAACTTATACTAACTGACCATGTCAACGCTTAGACGCCATGAATAATTAAGAATGAACGCTTGTACAATGTATCAGCATCGGAAACAATGTTAGTCACGTACAAGAGAAAACAGTCCAACTTAACTTGCAATGAGCACATAAAGCACTACACACTGTTAAGAGAATGATTTCCAGGAAATTCGATTCGCTTCATTTGTAATTCAATTCTCGCATATAGCTCATACACAAGCCAAGCTAATAATAAATGTTGGCAAAACATGCAAGTTATTGATAAAATCGACGTAATACCATGTGTCCGTTTATGTTTTTCAAATTATGAGAACGCAACCACCTTTGAATTTACGGTTGATTTGTATACCGGTATATAGATACTGTATATAGTATAGCGAAAGCTTGCATGTACAGTATTATAATAATAGTCTTATTTTTTATGCAGTATTTTTCAAGAAACGGAATTTTACCAAGTACTGTATCGAAAATACATTTTTAAAAAACAAATATGCAAAGCTTTTAACATAAACCAAAAACACATTACAGTACGTTTGCATTTCGAATTGATAATCCTTCGATAAACAGCAGAGCATCTTAAACAGAAGTGATGCATGTAAAATGCATCAGCAGATATTGTACAATTCAAATGGTGCTCAATCCCTTGTTGCTTTTAACTTCGAATCAAATACTGGTATATGCATACCTGTATTAATCATTTAAAAAGAGGCAGCACTTGACTATCGTGCCATACAACTATCGACATTAACTTTTGCAATAACATGTCACCATATTCAACTTCACTATAAACCCAACCTCAAGCCTAAGTTCAATAAAATAAGAAAATGAATACAAAAAGTAATACAATCTAAAATCCGCTTTCAATATTTCTTACAAGATTTTTTTTTACTATTCTTTTATAAATTTTATACTTAATAATTAATTTAATAAATTCATGTGGATTTGTTCAAAAATCTTGCTAAGTTTGAAGTCATGTCATTCGCAATTGTTACTTAGTTTTTATTATCATTTTTATTTGATAAGGACCAACGACAATGCTTTACAATAAGATAACAATGGCTTCAACAATAATTGTCATTTTGGTGGGGGGTACTCAAACTCATACTCGATGAGCAACAATTATCTGCGATCATCTACAATCTACATCAGGAACTTTTTATTCTCTTATAGCTTTACTTCATCGCGTTTGATGCATTTTACAAACGCTGCTGTGTAAACTTATAATACAATACATTGTATTCAAAGACACATGCCGCAGCAGTTGAGATCTCCACCCAACTCAATCATCGCAAAGCATTTTTTTTTTCAACATTGAATCAATAGCGGCAACGTATTAAGGTGTTCAATTTCGTTTCCTTCCGTGCCTATACTTTCCTTTACAATTCGATCGTTCTTCCGTTCAATTATAGTTTATTTTCTCATGTACATCCCTCGTTAAAAATATAAAAAAGGGATTTCAGCTAACTTATTTAGTACTTCAGTAAAGCAACAACCTTTATATTTTATTATTATACTCTAATTCTCCCGGCACACCCCCTATTTTTCTTGCAGCAGTTCACCCCTTATTTGTATGAAACTCCCAGCTCGACTTATCCATCATTCAGCTATCCACCTGGATATTACCCTGTCGTCATGCATCCAATTTCCACACCTTTTTTCAAACTCCAAATGCTTCTCCATCACAGAACAAAGCCAAATAACCACCTAACTTACAGTAAAAATACGCTATACGGCACTATTCGAAAACACACATGCAAAAATTGATAAACGTCTTGAGCACGAGTGCACATGAAAGATCAGGTTAAAGTGTCAGAAACAGAAAAACTTCAAAAACACCTACTGTAACTTTAGACCATCAAAGGCAGTATGCACCGACAAAAGACCATTGTAATAACTAATTTGATGTATACGCTAGAACAATATTAAGACATAGTCAAAACTGAACGTATTTCAAACGTACTTTTACTTCTTTATTATTACCGGATTTCATTTAGTTGACTTCGAATCAGAATTGATGAAAACCTCATGCAACGATTTAATAATGCACTAAAAACTCTACTTTTAACCATTATAAAAACCGAAAACCAAATGTTAAGTTTTATTGGAATAGAATATTGAAAAAGCGATTAAAATCCAGACATTTCAAAATTGGATTTTTGACTTTAAAATATTTTTTAGCTTGTTAAATATCACCTTATACAGTAGTAACTATAAGAAGATCATACATAATGTAAGACAGTCAACCGTAACCAAAAAAATAATATATAAAAGTATTACCAAAATCATCAAAAGATTCCAAACTTTTGGTATAATCGCTGCAGATTTATAATAATTTGCAATATTGTTACTTTATGTTAAATTATTCAATTTACCTGATACTGGTAATTTTAAATTAAAAATATTATCGATTTAACAACATCGTGGTCTCACCAATAATACGATGCGCATATACTAGAATTTTAAATACACAGACTTACTAAAACTAATGGTTAATCTAGTCAGTGATTTTTTTAAAACTCATTTAACGATTGCCGCAACATAGTAACAATCCATCTGTCTGAGTTGGTTAGACACATCGGAGATCGAAAATTATTAATTAGTTTTCAACATGGCAAAAGCTCCTATGCAATAAATGCAGAAAAACAAAACTTTATAAACCAATAATTAAATCTTAACAAGGCCCAAAACTACATTAAAGGCATACTGTAGACAGAGAAAATATTTTACTAACACGGGTCATAATCGAGATCAATAGGTAACCAGAACAAAACACGATAAATCTAGCAATGACCAAATTGACAAAACTTTAACTTATAAATTCAATATTAATTATTAATCTACACAATACAACACTGTATTTGGTAGTTTATTTAAAGTATTCAATTACCATAATAGCACTGTAGTTAAGAAATCCAAATGAAAATAAGGTGCATGCAAATGTTTTAACAGCCAGACAAAATTAAAGATGAACATCTTCGTTAAAAATGCCGTTGATAAGTATTCACCAACTTTTATTTCTATGTTTTTATCCACACACCCCGTTCATAATCAATTTTTACAATTAAATGCGCTTCTCTGTTTTAATTTTTCTGCTGTCAAGACACTCAATGGAAAAAGTGGCGATATAATCGCACCATGTTAAAAACATGTATCAAAGAAACCATCAACTACGTCGTGCACGACATTAAGCTACTGATAACATTACTTCTATTAGTAAGATAAACGAAAATACAGTACTACTGTACTGTAAAACAAAATTTCATAATACGGTTGCCTAAAACACTCACTTGAAATTTATAAGTGCTAAAACAACAATCAGATAGCGGACAAATCAATGAAAATAATCGCAAGTTGAATATTTCTAAAATGAAAGTGGTGGACTGTTTTAATACGGTAGTTTAACGGTGTGCTTTGGACAGGCAGGCAAAGCACTCAAGCACTTCATAAAACATCGTCAACGCATTTCAAACAACGTCGAGTGAAGTAGAGAAAATGCTTAAGTTCACTGCTTGATTGATAAAAACGTCGATTTACGATTAAGTACATGCAACCATAAAACCTTGCAACGTCAAATTCCTGTATTGTAGTTTTGTGTCATAAAACGCATTTTTTAATATCGTTTTAAGACCTATAAAAATTTAAGTACGTGGTTAAAGTAAGGCGGGATTCTTATTCAGCATAAACTTTATATTTAAATTACACTGAAAGGACATTAATATACATGTATTTTGAGTAATAAATTCCCCCTTCATTTATATGCACAAACCACTGTTTTATTGTGTCGAAATAAATATTCAGCAACACAATCACATCCATTCAAATACAATAAGAAAGTCTATACTGTATTACATTACAACCTATCCATTCTAACATTTCCGATCGTCAACGACATTGTGAAAAACGTTTCGCTATAGTGTAATTACAAATCAACTTCACTCAAATGTCGTTAATCGAAAACCAACGTTTCATGACGAGATTTCTAAAATCAATGCAGGAAAGAATTAAATGTTTCAGTAATGAGACATTTCAAGTAGCACTCCCATCTCATTTTCTTTACTATGCAAGCATTACGAGTTTTATAACACACAGTTAACTTTAGAATAATGACATAGCTCATTAAATGCCACACTTCACTTCCTTTATCTAAGAATTTCTGTCACAATTGTTAAGCACTAACGCTTAACGCTACTTTTTCCTTTCTCACATAAACACCTGTTCGAAACTTAGCTTATATGATTTCACTAACTTACAATTTTCTAGTTTAAACAATCCAGCCAAAAACGAGTTGTTCACCTAAATGCAGTAGATCATAATACATATTATTTCAAATAACTAAATTTTAGTTGATCGAATTCAATTAAAACAATTTTCTCTGACATTGAATACATAAGCATGAAGGTAAGTCATTTACATTTTTTTAGTATACACTGTACAGTAGGTGTGAACTAAGTAATGTAATCTTATGTTCTTAGTCAATTTTATTTTCTGTAATATAATTATATTTTCGGTCTCAATTATACAACAAAATTATTCCTTCTTATTTTGTAGAAACGACATTAACTTACTACTTTAAATTAATATTAAATTTTTTATAAGTACTTTACGTTGCAGCAATTTTTATTTTGTTAATTCAATTTAAAAACAACAGTTGTTAGTGTTATACTAATCCAATTAATGTGCCATTTTCACTGATTTACTCATAGCTTATACGGTTACTTATTAATTCCAGTAAAATCCGTCTTTCACCAAATTACTCAAATTGTTGTGTAAACAAGCTACGGTAATTTTATTTCCTAGCATCGACTATCAATACTCTTTACAGCTAAAATTAAAACAAAATTCATCACATTGTTGCGTATAAGAAGCAGTCTCGATAAATGACAAAAACAAATTGCTTTTGTATGTACTGTAATAAGTTAATTATAATAATTACAAAATAACTAAGTACAGAAACGCAATTAAGAAAATTTAACTAATATAAATCCCAAGAATGCAGCAAACTGAGCATAATGAGCTCCACTATATTAATTACTAAATAATCGATAAGGCTTTTCTTTTTAATTTCAAATTTCTCATAATCTCTAACCAGTAAACAACATAGTAGACTTATCCTACAGTTAAAGTTAATACAGTTTGACAAATCACCTAATGATTAATCCGATAAACTGTTTTAAAGTTTTAAGCCGGCTTACACATATACTTTTAATTATTCAAATTACGTCCAGTCATAGAGTAAAGTGTCAAGGAAATTTTGGTCCCTTTTCAAAATGACATGTTGTGAAGTGAAAACAATAGTTCTACCGTAATAATCCTCAAAGTTCTAAAGTTAGGTTTTTTTAAGTTAACTTTTTTAATACATTATTAAATTATTATTTAAAAAAAACTTAGATTTTGCTAAAAGAAAATTGGATATCTAAGCATCACCTTTCATCTTTATTTAGGTGATGAAACGAGAACGAACATATTGGTTGAAGAACTCCGCTTTCGACGCTACAATACGGCAGTTATAATAAAAAAAACTATTATTATTATTAACTTAGTACATGACTTTTATTATTGCTACTTTATAATCCTCAATATTCCTACGGTAAGCACATAACTAAAGCAGTACTCTTAATATTATGCACTGTGTTATTTTTATTTAAGCTAATAACTATTTCTTATGTAATAGTTTTTCGTGTTAAAATTACAAGTATATTAATTGATTTTAAAAATTAAACTAATAATTTAATCAACTAACTTATACCACATTACTAAAAATCTAAATAAAATAAGTTAAAAATAGTAGTTTTGGTGATATTATTATAGTTAGCAGAACAGTATCTAGTGGCAATTTAAAATTTTTCACATGAAACTAAATGCTTCGTTAAATTCGGTCATAAATTTTAGTTTAAGAAAATGCTTGTATTACAAAAAGCAAACTTAAAATCTCGAATGAATACTGAATAAATACAGTACACTATATGCAAATTCCAACAAAACGGTGTTCTCAATAGAATTTAAATCTTAAATTCATGCCAAAAACTGTATATGCCAAATGACTGTATTCTAGCAGAAGTCATTTTCCATTTTGACGCCTACCTTTTAACATACTCCCATATGCATAAAACCGAGGAATATAACTGTAATAATAAAGTGCCGAGTATATCGACAATTTAGTAAACAGTCTCCGCAGGCTAGCTCAAAGTATCTTCATGACACATTTTTGTATTACAGCATTTACCTGCTCTCGCACTAATTACATCTCATTTAAATAATAGTTCAAGACAGTTTCGCGCAAGAATGCCATACGCATTCGAGTAGCCGGCAGATTATGAAGCCAACTGCAGTTAGTATTTCAGCGATTATTTTGTTTCTCTATATCCCATGACGCTAAATTTAGGTAAAGTCCACCAATTACGTTTCTGATGCCACGTATAAAACGTTAGACAGTCAAATTAATTCTTAATGTAACAACATGAAAATAAAAAATGCTTTACCGCATAATTAGTATCAGTCTTTACGCAGCGCAAAAACGGTTGCAAATATGACGTAAATTGCGAACATCTTAAGTTAACTACCAAAAAAAACCTATTATTATTACGTGTTTAATCTGAATCTACGAAACTACAAAATATAAATTGTATTATGAAATCCTTAATTAAAATAGTTGTCGATATTTTCAAATTAACATGACAATCTACCATAAAAATTCAAAGAAAACAATTTACAAAGTATACAGCATTATGAAACTGTCAAAGCTAACAATTCCACGTAAATTTTGCAATTTTTTTTCTGAGTAGCTTTCAGCTCTCCCACATTAAAAATCCAGACAAAAGCTAAACCAAGCAAAAGAATCCGCTTACAGTATAAATAGCAATCTCAAAGTATCAAAGCTGAACAAATATACGAAATTATACTCTCGATAAATTGTTTTTTTCTTTCTTTATTTTTTCTCAACCTAAAAAAAACCGGAGTCATATAACGCCACAGGTTACAACAGACACAATCCTCAACATTTTACAGCTTCAAATGGCGAGTTATAACTTTTGATTGTTACACTTACACGTTATTGAATAGACCGTCAAATGAGTCATAACTGCGATCAATACGATTGTAACGTATGATATGCGAGTAGAAAGCAAAAGAAATAAAAATCGATCAAGAAAGACTTTATGCTTTGCTTTCAAAGGATATTTAAAACAATAACTTCAATGAGACGAGCGTTTATCGTAGGGAAGAGTATTTTTAGGTAAACAGTGAAACATTAACAAAAAAATTCGTATAAAATTCCAGTTTTTCATTTCAACACACATTTAAAAAAAAAACACACATACAGTTTCATATTTCTTCAAAGTATTACGCAAGTATTAAAAACATCGTAAACCCTAATGCCGTTCATGTGAACCTGCTGATAACGGATTACATGACTATTTTATATTCAACTCAGCAGATTAGATGCGCCAACAAAAAAAAAGAGTACCGGTAAATCTAAAACAAAACTTTTGTATAAGAGACGCTTTTAATGTTATACAGCAGTTTCTGCCTAGAGTTAAATCAAAATATCATATTGGTAGGAGCACTATACGATATATTACGGATGGAAAAACTCATTCTTTTAGCTAGAAGTTTATAAGCCCATTAGTTTAACTGAACTTCATCTGCCTGTAGGATATATCGTCACCTTAATTAATGAAGTTCTCTCTTCCGTTTAGCTAGTCGCAAACTGATCCGGATTAATTTACTAATTTAAGTAGCTTCTCAACTAGAGTATACTGTACTTCATATCAAATCTAAAATGTAATGTTATACTTTGGCCTTAATTGTTTTTTTTTACATGATTATTTTCTAAAGTTCGTATAGCGCTTTGTATGGAGCTTAAACAGCGAAAGTTGATCTACCAGTATGAATTTTGTAATTTGTCCTCAACTAAGACCTAAAAGATAAATTACTTTCACTTCATATTACAGTATACTCACAGTACTAAGTTGTAAACCTACATATAATATTGCCAAACTGTGTATGTTGGTATAGATCTAATTATTCTTGCTTATTATTTGTCATTTGTTTTGTCATCGATTCATCACTCTAGCACCGACGTCATCCAATATTTTACGCCCATTGGCTAAATATGTTGCAAGCAAACCTTGCGACATTTGCCACATGCTATAATGGTATGTAATGATCACGTGTAGAAAACATCAACAAGTTATGCATTAATCGATACGGCACACGAATTCATCGGACTTCCCTTGCAAAAACACGACACTTGACTACTTCTCTCGATCTTGAAAACTGTTGAATCTTTAATGAGCAACGACAGCAGCTACAGTATTTCAAAAACAAGAGCTGCATTCAATTTGTGCCAAAATTTCAATTTAATATACCTAAATATTTAGTCACCAAAACATTGTTTAAATGTGCACATAAACTTGGTGCGAAAGTTTTAATAAGAAAATGCAGTTTCGTTATAATTATGATAAATTGCTGTCGCGAATTATGTATTTCACTTAATAAATTAATTTGCAAATGTCCTCATTGCCATCATAAAATAAAACGGCATGAATATTAATTGACTGTAACTAAAGTCGCGATAATGAACTCAGACTGACAGAAAATAAATACAGTCGCAAAGTACGAGTTTAAGTAATAATGAAGTTTCCCTCATATCCCTTGAAATTTACTTAATCATCCTCAATTCACATGGAGCGCAACAAAGCTTAACACATTTATAAAGACAACATATCCTTGAGCTCAGAGCAGAGTTTGTATCCATAACTAGATAAGATTTTTGATTGCAATTTACATTTGATAAACTACACCAAAGGGACGACTAGGCTATTAAAAGCTTTACCGAATCTTCACGTAACATAACCGAAAACGTCTTTACATACAGCAGTACTATAAATGTATATTTCTAATTCGACAGTGATTGGATTGGAAACGTACACATTTCGTATATTTACAATTGTAAGAAAAAAAGTATCTCAATTAACTTTTCGATCTGATAACGTCTTTACAAGCACAAAGACTGACGACTTTGCAGCATCAATTGAAGACGTGAAATTTGTTTCAGGTTTCGATAACCCATTATCAAATAAAACATGTAGACTAAGAAATGTAGATAAAAAAAATTCCCATTTTCTACTTTCATCTCGTCTTCTCACCAGTTGAAAACGTTTTTTCTTTATTTGTTTTTTTATTGACTTTGAAGACGGAAGGCTAGAATGAGTCAGTTAACTAGGGATCTAGTCCCGAAAGACATGACGAACAATCCGGAACTGAATCAATCGTTATTTCACGTCTGGTGCTTTATACACGTTCTATGCAACAAACGTTAAATGTGTACACAGTAAAATAAAATTTGGTTAAAAAACTTTTTACGCTTTTGGTGGCGATGGAAGACGAAAGGTGTATAGGTAGAAATCAAGCCAGGTAACAAACACTCTTCAATCGACATCAGAAAAGCGTGTGCATAAAATTGAAGAACGGGAAAAAAAAAGTAAAGAACTAAATACGCGTATACAGTACAGTATTTGAAGCCAAAAAAGCACTTTTAAGTAATCAATACACGATGGTAGTTTCCCCAGATGCGCATGTACCATAAAATAAAACTATATAAAAGTGCTTGACATTTTCCACCACACACAGTCACATGCTCTTTCTAGTTTATCTAATTCGGTCTTCTTACATAACAAAATCTGACAAAATGTTGTCGTCATATTTACGACCAATTTTTGTTCAACATACTTGATTTTTTAAAAAAAAAATAACTTTTAGAAAAAAATCAAATGCAATATTTTCATTTTCCTTACTTTTTCTTTTACTATTACTTATTTATTTTCGTAATCTGAACTACTGGTACTTCTCCATTTTTTAAGAGTACAGCATTAATAAATGGAATACAAAAACATCGACGTGAAAACGTGTTAGTAAGACCAACAATAGCATCAACTGCAACACAATCATTTTCTCAAAGAAAAAACACACGATGAAATGAAGGTAAAGTATTTCGTCAACTCAAATTCAATTTTGAATCATTCATTGCGTTTATGACCAAAGTCATTTCGGTAACTTTATACAGTAGACGCGACGTAACAATATACGCTAGACAAGTATCACATTTAGCCTAAAGGCAGATAAAAAAACACACAATACGTAGGCAATGATATAAGAGGAAAGATTGGTAAACAAAATCATCTTTTCCAGCCGTGTTAAGGGCGTCAACAGCAACGCCTAGTAAATGAACTTGCACAGAAGGGAAAACACAATTAAAGTTCTAGCATGTCAACTTAAGCATTATACTATAGTATTTCAGATATTGTTTTAATTATAAATGCAACATAAGTTACAGGTAAACATTAAGTAAGTTAATCAATTTTTCTTTAGCTACCGTATTCGTACGGTATAAAACAAGCAGATGACTGCTTGATCTTTAGTCAAAATCTAATATTTACAAAAACTAAATAAAAGTATCAAGAAATTTAAATAGTATTCTAGTTCTTTTATGTCTATGAAATTTATTTATTAATTTTTCAAAGAGTTTTAGCAGACATTTTGATATATGAAACGTCTTAGAGATCTAAAAAGGCATAAATTAACCGATTACTTGCAGAAAAACTACGTCTATAGTTCCACATACTGTACGTATACAATGTTTCAATCTATTCCCATACATGCAAGTTGAAACAGTACCCACTTAGATGCGTTGCGAAATTAAAGAAAATGTATTGTCTTTCATATTTGGAGAGCGTCGTTTAGAAACGGACGTACTGCACACTTCACCGACATCCAATTCCAATTTCCAAGGCAACATTTTAACCCACTTTTATAATTCTGCAAGTTAACACACAGCAACACATTACGATATAGAAATGTCTACAGTATAATACTAAACCTTCATTTTTTATTTGGACAAATACTGTATTAACACGCTCAAATATTATGATTCAAAAACGCTGATTTGTTCAGTTTAAACTTAACTGAATGAAGTCGTATTTTTTTTATCATTTTATGCTATCGTATACAGCGTATTATATTTCAATCTCTTTTAACAAGTAAAGATACTGACTTCCTTCTAATAATAATCCATCGCATTGAATGCATTTTATTTTTTAATTAATAATATTGTCGGCAGGAACCGCTTTTGAAAATAGGTTATATTGCATGTAAAACACAGCTTTAGTTTATTTCTTGCTAACATCACTTTTACATTTCTCCAAAAAAAAATGTTGCTAAAACTTTTCTTTTAAAATACTTTTATCTACTTATGTCACTTGCAAGTAAAAATATTTTCACTGAATGCAATTCAATGAGAGAAAAACTTGTCATTTTAGTTGAAAATCGAGTGCACTTTGCCCTATGCTTTTCGACGCCCAAAGTGATTCAACGTCATCTCAAAGAAAAATGCAAGCTACTGTACTAAAGTTGCTTCTCAAACATTAATTTATCAAAAAACCACAGTAAAACATATTTTGCTTTTTTTCCTAAAGCATCTTTTGAATAAAAGCAACTCAAATCAAACTAGCAACGGAAAATAATTTCTGATACTCGACCTAAACACCACATACGGTATATTGCACATAAGTATTTTCAGTAAATTAAGGACAAACCTCTTAACTCACTTGTAAGCTTCATTTACCATAAAATTAACAACCGCATGTACAGTATATTTACTTCAATTGGTGCTGTTAAAGTAAGCTCATTAGTTACCGCACATTATACAGCCACTTCAAATGATTTCCAATAGAAAACCTAAGTGTTAACATGACTGACTTTTGTTTCATCAACGACTTGAACATGACTAAATCGTTAAAATCGCTAGTCTAGTTACAATACCGGACAGCGGTTATGTTGATAAAAGGGCCCTCATAGTCTCAATGGAACGTCTGTGATACTGGATCCACTTTCTCACACGCGCTAATTAAACGGCGATGATTGGGGATTGTGATCAATTGCCAGGGGATTACTGTACTACCGCTACAATCTTTTTATACGGGAAACGTCAATTAAAGAACCAATTCAATCTAAAAAGTACTTCAATTTCGGTTACAAAATTTGAAATTGTGTAGACAGTGGACTACACGTGAAAATGTCACCACGGCTAAACAAATACATTACAATGGCTTTGATGTCACAATCAATTGTAAATGAAACAAATACAGTAATACTAAGTATAGAGAACAGTCAATAAACTATTGTTACTCATTGTCATCTCTACACCTTTTTCAAAAGCAATTCAGTATGAGTTGTACACATACTTTTCACTATCGATATTTCATCTGTCATTTTAAATGTAAAATGCTAACTTCTCCTATAAAAGTTCCAATAATCGACGTTCCTGTAAAAATGTTTATGAAAATAAATGAAAAACTAATTCTGCTTTAGTTAGCACCAACTTATACTGTATATTGTACAAGAATAAAAGTAAAACGTATACTTTAGTGTATAATTTATAACAGTCTAATGATACAGCAAATCAATGCTTATAACTTAGTTGTAACACACGTGAGTTCACGTACATTGTACTCCCCTCGTTATTTTTTGATAAATTAAAGTGCCCATCAATCACAACATACAGATACGACTTCAAGTTCTATGTCTCCAACATTTAATACCCTTATAATATTTATTAAAACGTAGAGCTGCAACCTGCGAACGTCGTAATATGATGCGCACGCTATAAAATGTTTTTTTTTTTTTGCCTTTACCTTAGTGTCGTTAAAATACATGGCAAGCCGATAACCCTGAATGACCTCTTTTTTATTCACATGACGAATAGCTAATTGGGCCGCTGCCAAATGCGACCGACCGTTTTCATCCCGACCATCATCCAATTCAAACAACCCAAGTATATACACAGGTAATCGATGACTATCTTCCTCCTGTTCATCATCAATATTAGTGCTAAAGTGTCTAACACTCCCTGAAACGTCCACCAGGTAACGTCGCTGTGGAAAATTTACCTGCCGTCGTAAGTTGAGCGACTTTCTATGATTAAAAATAGTTTTACTGTTGACACTGCGATTAACGTTCGCCCAATCGCGTAACACAATGTCGTTAAATTTGGAATGAAATTCACCGCAACTCACGCATAAAAGCAGCACTAAGACTAAAACATATTTAGAAAAGCAGTCAAGTATTTTCATTGTGCTAACACATTATTCTTTAATACACGTGTGATAGTAGACTAAAGCTACCCACCCTTCTCACATTCAATCCACCCGGATATATTTCCAACATTCAACCCACCGTAACCGTCACTACCATCAACATATCCGCACGCACTTCCTTGTTGGATCCAGAATCAGGATTAAAGCCGCTTCCTCTTCTCGATAAGCTCATATTGATGAAGAAACGCTCCAAAAAATAAAACCGGCGCTCTCACTCCCTCAATTACTTTCCACCAAAATACAGTACTTTAGCCACCGCAAACCCGAAACGACACAACGAAGTAAAAGACACTCGGCACACTTCTACCCATGCCGTAACAGCACAACAGTTCCATCGTCGTAACACCTTGTGTGTGTTGAAATTTGGCACACATTCATACATCAATATTATTTCTCACCATTGTTTGCGAATATGCCAGCGCCACCTTTATAACGAATGTTGGGAAGTTTTATAAACTAATATGAAAACAGACAGCACATTGCCTATACCGTATAACGATTTTCTGTTTCCTTTAAAACAATGCCATTGTCGACTACAATATATTGTTATCGCTCTTCATTATTAAAGAAACAATAACGACGCCCATTTGAATGATACGATTACCATAATTAAATAGAAAGCACAAAAATAAACAAATTATTAATAAAGCTCTACAGTAAGTGAATAACATCAAAAACCCCTAATAAAATCGTGGGTACCATAATTAAATAATGTCATAAAAAAAACTTTCAGTGATTAAAGCTATTCAGGTTATTAAAGATGTACCGTATGACATCATTTATGATCAACCTTGGCTTATTTGCAAAACTTTAACGACTGAACTACTCGAAACTCAATTAATTGATCTCAAACGTGAAGCTCCGACGTGTTAGTTAAATTAGTAAACAGCATTAACATCACAAAAGCAGCAAACTAAGCTAACTTTTACTGTACATATGACAATACAGCATCGCAGTAACGCTAAATTACGAATTAGTGATTTACATACACATAATACTACTCAAACATTTTTTAATTAATTGGCGCAAACACATGTTCTGTTTCTGACAGTAATTTACCGTTAAAACACTCTACAAGTAGCACTACTGTCTGTGTGTTTCGATTACAAACTTTTCATCTTCTTCACCCCCGCCAGCCAGCTGGAAGTTTAATTGAATTTTCTTTGCATATATGAAAATGTATGCATATGAAAAGCATTCAAACGACTCAACCGTGCATTTTACCTTTGGTATACAAGTGCACTACAATATAAACGATGATTCCTTTGGCTACACTACTGGAAACATTTTCATCTAAGTTAGAAGAGTAACCTAGCGTTGCATCATTGCAGCATTATATAAAAAGATCCATACAGTTTAGATATAACTATATAATTTAACACTCTCGGTAAACTTTACGCAGTCTAAACGCATTTTTCACGTTCTATTCTACTGTAGTTTAGCTTGCATAACTACACGCCGCTACAGAATACCACACAGTATCTTAGTAAAAAATAAAATCAATTTTAAAAAAAATATATTAAAATTTACATAAATATACAGACTAAAGTAGGTGAAAAAGCTAGTACCGGTACGAAAAAACTAAAACTGCAACATCAATAAATTTGTTGACATTTTGCTTTACAAAATGAATTCCAAAAACAAGCGAGTCTTGAATACGGACAAGCTAAGCAGATTGTGGAAAAGTGTTACTGACTGAGATATTATGTTATAAAATAAGGCGGTGAGAGAAAAAACGCTATAAAACGCGCATTAGAGTTCATTTAAAATTCAACGAAATATAAAATAACTATATTGCTTTTATATTGTTTGGTTATAAGTTATGAGAAAGCATTTTAATACTACAATATACAGGTATATGCTGCTAAGTTTCACTGGAAAATGTTACCGAAGCTGTAGATTTCTAATTTAAGTTAGTTCCAATCTATTTTAATTTTACTACATAATATTGCATATTAATCACTACTGGCCACTTTAATAACAACAAGTCAACATGTCAACCGTTATTATAACAATACAATATTATAAGTTCATAATAAATGATCACTAGTATATACAGTAAATTATAAATTACAGTTAACCACATTTGTATATAACGTACTGAATAGTCTAGCTCAAAACTAACTTAGCTGTTGAAGCAATTCTCGCTGATTTAGATGTAAAGTAATCGATTGTACAAATAAAAACGTTTATGTAAGTCAATTTACCACACATACAGTATGTATGGAATTTTTAAAAAAAAAAATTTCGAATCTACAAAATCGAATGTCTAGTAGGCCAGTACTGTATTGTGTTGCATTGGGTTGGTTTTCGGCAGTAAGCAATGTCAACTATCGATCAGCATTGTTGTAAATTTGTCAATTCAGGCAGAGCTAAATATAAATGGCTAAAAACCTTGCTATTTGCTAAACATGTTATAAATTTTCTGCTGGTCATGCAAAAATGCATAGTAAACCACAATGCATGGCCATAACATGATAATATTCCTTTCAGTGTTCTCGAAATAAACAAGAAAAGGTTATGTATGAGCGCAATCTCCAGAGAATTATAAGGTTCTACAATATACTGTATACAGTAGCTTGAAAAGTGAAATGGCGAGGTAGACTACCATTAAAATACTGATAGCATATTTTTAATAACTGAAGATAATAAAGTATTAGAAGAAGAAAAAAAAAAAGCTTTTCTGCAAATTATAAGTTAATAAGCTTGTATGTCAGATCATTATACATAATTTACTATTGCCGAATTTTTAATGAAAAGCATTATGTACTATACGTCTCGAAAATTTCAACAAATAATACGCTAGCTGTACTTAATATAGTACTGTATTTAGCAATGTTTTCCTTTAACGGTTATCTATAAGTTATTATTGTATATTAAAAATGCATAACGTAAGGATACATCAAGTGCCTTAAATATACGTAAAATGATTATTCTGCATTTAAATTTTAATAACAATGTTAATTTTTTATCAAACAAATCGCCAAACTTGAAATTATTTAATATATTAAACTACAATTTAGGTGATAAACCGACAATACGATCAACTGCATATTATCTCAGCTTAAATCAACTTGCAATTATGCAAAAACAACAATAATTTTAAAGAACATTTTTAAGCACCAGTAATCAATTTAATTTTAAAGTTCATGACTAAGTTATTATCATGACTTTTAAATTTGTATTTCTTTAAATTTTTATTTGTTGATAAGCATGACATAGACATATTGATGTAAAATTTCCATGACTACAACTAAAATCCTTTGTTAAATATAATTATTTCTAAGTTTAGTACTGGTGAAGGTACAAGTCTACTAACAATATCGATACTGTACCTTCCTTTTTATTTCATTTATTATAACTGCCGATATCATACATATCAAAGTAAAATCGACTGTGCGATCAATTCTCATGCATTCCATGAATATATACTGTAAAGAACACAAGAAAAGTTTAAATATGTATCAAATAGTTTAGCTCTATATTTGGTTGTCCGATTTTTTAAATATTTTTAATTTTGAAGTGTTTGATGAACGCGACTATTTTCTCTAAAGCAGCGAAAAATGTTTTCTAAAGTTTGAAAAGAACTAATCTTGTTATTTGCAAGGTACTCAAGAAATCTTCTCTGAATAATAATATAACTATAAAATAAGAAAAATGCACCAGCAGTTGTCCTATAACTAAAATCCAAATCCATCGTATTTATAATACTTTACAATTCATTTATTACAAATATACAACACAACCAAGGAATGTCGAATGAGCTACTGGCCTTTACTAATATCAACTCAAGTTTCTTAATTTCATAATAAACGCTATAATAAATAAGTAAAGAATATATAACATGGTAACCATGGCACACCATAAGAACTCTTTTGCATTAGTAAATTTCTACAGTATATCCATTACTGTAAATGCTAATAATGTATTAGCTTAATATAATAAAACTCGCGTTTGCAATTGGAAATGCTTTTCGACACGCATTCGATTTTCATTTTATATTTACAGTTCGTCATGCTTTTATGTAATTTTTTCCTTTTCATCAAATTCATTTGAAATTACCTGAAACTGATTTCATCACCGTCAGGCGTTACATTTCTCAAAATAAATTCGATTTCTATCAGGAATAAAACATGAATAAACGTATCACAGTTGTTTACGAATAGTCTGCTGTATAAATTTATATTTTTAATTAAACGATCGACCTTCAGACTGATGGTATAAAATGTAAACCTAACTTACTGTACATTAATTGTAAAAATCATTCAAATATACCAATAAAACTTGTTTCAGCACATTTATAGTCAGTCAGTCTAAAATTACTACCTTGGTTTTTTTAAATAGTGTTTAAATTGCGACTTATAACTTTTATTAATTTTTTATGACTATGCTGCTTTAAATATTTATTAAATCCTTTAAATTAAAATACTGTAGTAAAATTGTTCCGGGTTGTCTCTTGTAAGTCATAAAATGCCATCATCTTCATTAAATTACATTTCTCTGAACATTCCAAGAGTAATCTCTTGGGAAATTCGTCTTTGGTCTTCCGTGTTTGCTGCATACTACATTTTACAAGTATTACATCAAGCAACATCACTCGTAAAGCGCAACTCCAACCCCAAGCAGCAGTTACATCAAATTTTTAACAAAAAAAAAATATATATATATTTATATATAGTATTTTAGCCATTAAAACTATTTCTAAAGAATTTATTCAATTAATTTTTCCATAATTATCCAGGATGGGAGTTTAAATTCCTTGATTGGGTTATTTAACTAAGCTATTATCAACAGACTGATGTTAAACTGATAAGAGTATCACATGACTATGCGATGCATTTAATTTCAAATTGCATTTTTTTTACATTATTTTTGACGGAAAAGTTGAAAGTGCAGAAACTTTCCTGAGGCTATACAATAAACGCTAATTACATTTGCTTGCCTTTATAATTGTATTAAAGCCTAACATCACAATAATTCTCAATCATCGACCAAATGATCAGCTATTCACATTATCGTTAACGTTTTTTTACTTGCAGTCGTAAGTTACACAATGCATAGACAGACGGTTTTAGTACACAACTATAGATAACGACACACCATCCATTCATGTCGAAACATGTTGTCGACTTTAATTCCATTAAGATAAATGATTCCATCCACTGGTTGCATCAATCTGCTTTTACATTTATTTTCATTGTTCAGCAGAACCTTCGCAAAAATACACATTGGTACCGTAACCGTTCTTTACATTATTCATCGTCCGTCAAATACAAAAACTAAAAACTTCTCAAGTTAATCATGGTTAATAATTTCTATACGCTAACTTATGTATTATTCTTAAAAAAGTGTTATCGATTTCCATTCAATAAACTGAATAAAAGTTGAGCAAAATCCACAGACATCACAGCGTACAGCTACGCTACACAACATTTCATAATGCATACACACGCCTTGCGTATTAAATTATACTGGCAAACATTATATTCATAGAAATGCCCACAAGATCAGGGTGTAACGGTTAAGTAAACATAAACTTCCAACATCATAGAAATAAGATTCAGTGAGACACTTTTCTTTTACATTAACGTTTACTTACCGATACTGCAAAACTCCAACAACAAAATTTGGGTACCAGCAACAAAATGATATAAAAATGGACGAAACTTTTGTGCACAACATGAAACTCTTTGTAGTTCTTCATAACATTTTAAGATATCTTCTGTTAGCACATTATCTTCTTTTCAGACTTCGAAATGAATTCAAAAATCGAATGCCAATAATACTGTAAATAAATACTAATTAAGTTTACCGGTATTGTTAATTACAATTAAACAATCCCGAACTCAATGCGACAATCACACTTGACACTAACGCGGGTTTAAGTATTCTTATTGCTTAGCTTTGTTCTAAAACTTGACTCCGGTCAACTCGCGTCCCAAAAAGCACTTGCGAATAAATATTTACTTGATTCTCCATAACTATTCGCAAGTAGATATTTTGGGCGCAAGTTGTCCGGATTCGAGACGTCACTCATTCGTGCGGGGCATGCGCTTCAAATCCCGCGGCAACGTTGATTTTTTTTAAAGATTAAAATGAACGCTAGGTGACGCTACGTGCTTGTCGCCTAACCAACTCAAGGTGAAATATTTTCAACAAATACCGGTACCATAATGGGGTTAAGTCATAGCAGCTAATGCTTGAAAGATTAAGTTTTTAATCGCAGTCGTTTTCAAATAAACAGATATTGTTTAATTGTTGACTTATTATCCTTAAATGATTTAATTAAATTATACCGAAGTTCCAATTCGTTCTATTTGCTTAAAAAATTGCGTTGGTTAGAAGTACAGCGGTGTGAGTTAACACCTTTTTGTTGAAATGTAATCTGACGCAATGATGATAATATAGGTCATTAGGCAAGCACATGTTATGATCTCATTTCAATTTATTGTGAAACGATTGCCGTATTACATCTTAGCATAAGGAATTAATAATTGACAATCAAGGAAAATTATCAATATGATGACTTGCAGTGAAAGTAGTCGTAAATGGAGCGAGCATAATTTCCTGATTTGCATTACAGTATGTATGAATAATATGATTTGCTTACGATGAATTAACAACTTTGTAGGTTCTGTATTTAATAAGTTAAAATTATGTTATTATTTGAAACTTGATTCTGTGTCCTTGAATCGGATTCTTATAAGAAAAGGATTATTTTCTTCGAACCAATATTATTTGAAAACATCTCAAAGTTCCGTACTCAGATAGATACTGTATTTCAAAATTATGAATGGCGTTGTCTCATCTTATTACAAGTCTTCGTTCAACGACATGTCGGAGTATTTTGGGGATAAATCGGATTGTAGAACGTGATTCGATAAAATACTTGTGCAGTGCCAGACCCCATTTACCAGTTACAAGTATATGCATAAGTGACAAATGCAATTTTAAGTCGCGATATGTCGGTTCAGTATTTCCTGTATTTAATTCTCAACGTCACATGGGTCGGTTGGCTGCCTCGTTGGTTCACTCAGCTCCAGGATCAGTACAGCCCTACCTAAAGTTATTGAGACTTGATAAACCTATTGGTAACATAAGCTTTGCTAATTTAATTACTGTATTTCATGACAATTAAATTTTCAATTTAAACTTTCAGGTTCTTGGCTTTTGTTTTGGCCATGCGCTTTCAGTATTGGTTTAGCAGCTCCATCAGGTTCATTTCCAGATTTTTATCTTTTATCTCTAGTCGGTGCTGGAGCAATAATAATGAGAGGAGCTGGATGTATAATTAACGATCTGTGGGATCGTGATATTGATATTAAAGTACAGAATGATATTAATACATAATCATTAGCTGTAGTTACCATGAATTTGAAATGGTAATTAGGTAGAACGTACGAAGGATCGTCCTTTGGCGACAGGAGCAATCTCTCCGGCACAAGCGGTTGCATTTTTAGGCTGTACTCTGATGACGGGTCTAATGATTCTTTTACAGTTTAACACGTATTGGTAAGACCAGTATTTGAATGTCATAATTATAGTTGTAATCTTGAAATTTATTGTACTGTACTATTCTTTCCAGTATTTTTATGGGTACTAGTTCCCTCTGTCTAGTTACAACATATCCGTTGGCTAAAAGGCTATTTAATTGGCCTCAATTAGGTTTGGGTTGGTGTCTATTTTTATCTAACCTCTTGACAAATAACAAAATTTTAAAAAATTATTATGATTTTAATACTGTTGAACACTTAACTAATCAGGAATCGTATTCAATTGGGGTGCCCTTCTTGGTTGGGCAGCTGTGCATGGTGTATGCAATTTTTCAGTCTGCCTTCCTCTATATATTGGCTGTATTAGTTGGACTTTAGTTTACGACACTGTATACGCTTTCCAAGTATGTACAAGTATTGCATTTTCAAACTAAAAAGAAAAATAATTAATTTACCTAACAAATACAGGATAAGCGAGATGATGCCAAAATTGGACTTAAATCGACAGCTTTGACGTGGGATAAAAATTCTAAATCATATCTGATGTTTTTTACTGGACTAATGACCGCATCATTTTTTACAACTGGCGTTCTGTGTGAGCAGACTATACCATATTATGCTTTAATTGGAGGTGCAACTTCGTGGTTGGGATACAAGGTATAACGTCTTAAGTAAATTATCAACTTAATGGCTAAATATCTTTTTTCAATTCTAGTGTGCAACTCTAAACACCGATGACGCAGCGTCGTGTAACCGGCTATTTGTACTTAACAGTCTCATTGGAGCTATAATAATGGCTGGAATTGTACTAGGAACTCTGCGAAAACCAAAAGCAGAATCAGAAACTTCAGATGAGTCGATTTAAGATATATTAAAAAAAAAGAATTAGTTTAATTTACACTATATATAATTATTCTGTTTCTCTCACCGTCTAATAAGTTTATAAATATTTGTATACCGAATTTTTTAAAGCGATACGATGGATTAAGTGAAATTACGACCAGTATACTGAACAGTAGACTTAAAAGCAGAAAATATGCGCTTATTCATGAAATAACAATTTGATTTACAGCATTTCAAGGTCACAGTGGCGGATCTCTGGATGTTGTTTCTGTTAAAAATCAATTGTAAATATAAATTATATAATAAATTAACTAGATTTTACTTTTAATTGTTGTTCTATCCTATCGATTTCTGCGCCTATTAAATCGATTACGTTTTCTCCATGTTTTAGCATAAATGATTCTACTTCTTCAATAGTTTTCAAATTTTGCATCTCCTAAAAAGATAAAAGCTTAATAACTGGTAATTAAATTAAAAGATTAATATAAAACTTGCTTCTAGCAGTAACTGTAGATCTTGTGAGTCCAAGTAAGATCTTGTGAGTTCACGTCCATCAAAATCGATCTCAGCTTTGTATCGAGCTAAAGAACTTCCCATATCGATGCACTTTGCATCATGAATAGCTCTTTTAAACACAAGTCATTCAAAATCAAAAACATTTTTTCTTGATTGATAATGAAAGTAGTTACCGTATCATTACATCACTCTCTAATTCTCGATTTATATTAGCAAGACGTTCAGTTGGAATTGATCTGAAATTAAATTTAAATTCTTTGTTATGTCCCAATTTGGTTAAAACAATCATAACTTCATAGTGCCGATTCCTTACCTTCCAGTTAAAGCATTCATGTTGGTTTTAATAATAAAGGCAGCTACTAATCCCAATAAACCGCCAATTATGCAGGATCCCACTGCATCAGGAACGGGGCTACCAAGGTAACTAGACAAACCTATACAGGTTCCAGCAATACCAACTCCAGCAACAGCTGCAATGTCTTCCAGTAAGACTACATTTACGCTTGGATCTTGACCATTTAAAACTGTACTCGAAAATGTCAACATTTAGTTTTATTTAATATTGCAGCATAGTATAACTAAGTTGTTACCATAATCAAGAAATGTCATGTTAACTGCCTTGGCTCCTCTTCTTATCTCGTTTATCGCCACAATTAAAGTAGCTTAGTACAACAAACGCAAAATATTAAAATGCAGTTGATTAAATAAACACAAATAAAACCGTATACTTACCACCTTCAGATACCATCGATCCACCAAGTATAAAAAAAGCCTTTTAAAACATACATAATAATCATAAATTATATCCTCATTATTTAATAAGTGCCTTACCCAATAGAACTGTCCGATCGGTTCCATGTGAATTAAACCTTGGATACCGTGATAAAGAGATAATCCTGTGCCAAAGAAAAATATTCCTACTCCACTAATTAATGAAGCAACGTATCTCATATTCGTATACCCATAACTGTGATAATTCTTGCATTAAAAAGTATAAATTATAAATTACAACTGAGAAGTTTACGGATGATATTCGTCGGCTTTCTGAATTGATTTGTGAATTCCATAAGCCAAAATAAGTTGGTTAATTGTATCAGCTAGTGAGTGAATGGCCTCTGAAAACAAACTATGCGACCCTGTGTACATCCAGGCTACAAGTTTTACTATAAAATTGATGCCGTTTCTAATTAAAAAAAAAGTACATTATGTTAAAATTAATTCCGTTTTGACTTAACTTACATGGCAACCGCTGTTACTACAACTCTACCAGAACCACTCCAAATCGATTCTTTCTATAATAAATTAGTCACATTTTAAGAATTTTAATAAAATGAATAAATTTCTAAACAATACTTTCTTATCCGTTTTAGAAGCAGTTTTAAACTGGTTTTTAAATTCTTTCAAAACTCGTTTAACTGCAAAAATGCCTTTAAAATTATTCATTAAAATATTAAAATTGACTGAAAAACATTGAACTACTGTATAATGCTTAGTGTACTTTCGCGATGCTTTTGTTCTTGATCTGCTTTCTTTTTCAATTCGCGTTGCAGTGCTTCCTGACTTCCCCAAATCTCCATTGCTCTTTTACAAGTATTCATTAAATAAGTTAATATATACATTTACTGAGTTAATTATCACTTTTTTACCTGGTTTCAACGTCTTTTCGCAAATACACAATCAGTGAAGGCTTATTTTCAAAAGGACTTCGCCGATCAATTTTTCTCAATAGTTCAAGGTCACTGAGAAATAAAACAATCAACAACACAATTAAGATTAGCAACCGAAACCTAATAATACTATACTTATATAATTACTTAGGTTTTAAAAGATATTCATTCATAGCACGTAACGCTGTTATAAAATTCCGATCAGTTGATTTTTGATTGACATCAAACTTTGGTTTGGTTTTCTTTGGTGACACTGTACAAATAATTTAATTTAGATATTTTTTGTATTGCCGTCAGACCGTCTTTTAAACAATTATGCTATCACATTCACAATAACAAACCTTTAATAACAGCTTCTTTCAATGTCAACACAGTGTTGGGTCGTTTATCACTTCCATCAGCTGTTTCATTCGATTTCATTGAAAGTATATCTTGAGGTACTTCCACCACCTCCTTCTTTTGGCCTTCCGTGCTAGTTCCATCATTTTGGTTATTGGTCTGTTTGGCATCTGGTTTATTAAGCGATCTGGTAAACGAAATGCCTCTATAATCGTAGCATCGTTTGCACCTCAGCAAATTTGATTGGGTGTGCAACGACGGCGCAACCATGACACCACCAGAAAATAAAACATAGCAGGAAAAGTGTCGACCTACACCACTCAGCCCTTCAAACAATTCAATGTCAACGATTTAAATGTTTTCAAGTATAATACATACTGTCATTGTAACTTACATTGTCGTGTCATATGTTCAACTTTGTTCCCATGGTGATAGCTGTACCGTTTTGGCAATGCAGTTAACTGAACCAATGCTGATCGCGTAACTCCAGCCATTTTTGTTAACAATAAAAGTTGAAAATATTAGGAAGTGTTTCTCAAAGATGCATAGCAAAACTCTTTATCGTAACGTCAAAATTCCACACATAAAAAATGGAATACCCGCACAGTAACCGACCGTAACAATCAGGTGATAATTTCAGTACTGACTACTGAAACCGAGCGAATTCAATTCTCAAACGATGATGTCATCTCAACCGATAGCACTCGATAGCTAATCGATCAGATTATCGATCTATGAACGATTCGCTTGAGAATTATGTAAATGGGTTCTAGGGGTATACGTCGCCAACAATATGTAGCCAGGGAAATGTAGCCAGTAACATGACGTAGAAAGCCATGACGCGGAAATAGATCACCTTTGTGTAAGTTTATCTCCCAATTTAAACTAACCTAAACTAAACTAACCTAATCTAAAATTATTTAATCTAACCTAACCTATTTTAATCTAACCTAACATCATTAATTGTGAAAACGAAGGTGACCTATAACTGGCTACATTTCCCTGGCGTCGTATACTCCGGACACCATGTAAATGATTATCCTAATTATTATTATGTGATTGTTTATTTAATCATATAGTAATTAAAGCATGTTTTTAGGAAAATCTTCTTTTAAAGAGAATTAAACTTTATCCAAAGGCTTTACAAAATAGATGTACAAGTTAAAAAAAAAAAAAAAAACTTCTGGTCTTGTATAAGCTTAATATAAAATATACGAAATCATTAACTTATTGTAAAAATTGGCTGTTTATTAAAATGCAACATTAAAATTGAATTACAAAAGAATTTATAAAGTATTACAAAGGCGATTTTTGTGCAGATTCATGGTATTTGGCACACTCGTAGTTATTTTATTTCACTTACATTATTGAATGTTTTATCGCGAAAAGTAAAATCGGATTTAATTTTCAAGTTAGCCAATTAAGTAATCTTGTCAACAAATATTAAAACAGACCAACTAGTAGTTTTATTGTGAACGAAAATATACAATGAAAAACCGGTTCATGTAGATTGGCTTAAATAAAATCTATTGATTAAATTTCAAAATCTCTTAATATACTGCTTACTAAAAAATGAATGAACATTATCGTTTTGTTTAAATTTAACCACGGTATGATTTGATGGTAAATAGAGAGAAGAAGTAATGAAATTTAACCAATGACTTTCAACATTTTACTATGCCTGACGGGAACTTTTCTGCGCAGGTACAAAACAAAATACGTTTGAAACAGTCATCCTAAGGTATAAATCTTTGGGGGAAGGAAACAAGTTGTAAATGTGTACAAATATATAAAATATTTACAAAATTCAATCACAAAAATAATTACAGTTTCAATGTTAAAGTGTTAAGACATCAGACTGTCAGCCCAGACAATCAAATTGTTGCACTACAACCGTTATGGTTTACAGTAGCTTTTAACAATTCTCAATTTTCATACCTAAATTTTAACAATTATAATTTGCCATTTTACAGTTGTGACGACAGTTAGATTGCCCAAACTCGCTATAATATATACAATAATTTCATACGCATTAACACCATTTCGCTTACTTTAACGCTAGTTAAGAAAAAATAAGTTAACATAAATTGGCACAAACTGCGCCAGGTTTTAACAAAAGTTATAATTATGACATTGCTTTATATAACCATTTTGTGTATTTATAATAATGTATATTTAACACTGGCTTAACACGATTTTACAATAAAAATAATTACAGAATGGTAACAATATTTAAACGTATTCTTCTCCTGGCTTTCCACTTCCATGCTTGGAATTATTTACATTTGTGTCAGGTAATTCGGCAATGTCTTTGAACACTCCTACCATACTTTCAAAGTTTGGTCCCCAGTTTAAAAGACAATCCCAACTAAATGACGACGAAGGTCCATTGGCTGGCTTATAACTCATATTCGATACATCATCGTCTGAAGCTACTAAGGTGCTCAATGAACCGCGAAATGACTCAAAACCATCGTAACCTTTACCTAACTCTTCGTCATTTTCATTATCGACTTCAGCTAATTTCGAAAATATCATATTACCAGTTCGGAAATCCCTGCCACTTTTATCGTAGTTGTTTTCATACTCAAATTCAGAACAAGTAAACGAGTCATTTCCACTTTCATCTGTAGAAGAATCCGCAGCTTCTAACAGCTCGGTGTTAGTCTCCATGAGTTCAGCTAATTTATCTTTGCCAGCGTGCACATTATCGTCGCTAGATGAAGATACAACGTCCATTGTGCTGACTAAACTTGAATTTCTTGGTCTTGTATTTAGCCTTTCGATTTCCTCTGCTGTTAAACCGATAGGCACATTGGAAACCCCTGACATTTTACTCTTCATCAAATTATGACCACCGTTCATTTTATTAACATTTATTCCTCCATTTACCCTATCTCCTACACCATTTGCTCCTACTACACCTACCCCCACTCCGTTTCTGCTGTCTCGATCACCACCATTCATATTAGTGGTGTTCGTTGTAAAGTTTTTGGTAGTAATTGTGTTATTGCCCTGAGAGTGAATGCTGCTGGTGCTTTGACTGAGATGACTAACGGGACTGTTTAAACTTCTTTCTGAATTGGTAACTGGAGTTTTAAAACTTTTAACTCCTCTACCTTGAGAAGTGGCCAACAGAGCCGATTGCAATGGTCGGCCACTAATGTCTTGTAGAGTTAAAATTCGAGGAGTCTGTTGAGAGAGTTCACTAGATGGACTCAACCTCGCTAATGGAGTGCTTTGCATTTTCAGAGCGTTGGGACTCTCTACGTGATTGATGATGGCACTTGGACTTTGCCGAAGCAACGCACTATGAGGACTTTCTCGCAAAAGACCTGATGTTTGAAACAAATGGGGACTGTGTCGATGATGGTTTTTATGATAGTTAGGCATATGTGGATTGGTTTTATATTTTCTCATATTTCCATCTCGATAACCTTTGTAATGATAAACTATATCGATATCAGATGGCGCAATACTGCTGGCATTTTCTAAGTCATAATGTTCAGGAGCTTCAGAATCTTGAATTAAAGCACTTACAGTAGATAAAGCTGTGCAATCTTTCATTCCTACATGATTTTCATCTCCGTTACCCATTCTAGACGGCATTACAGGAGGTTTGTGAACAACTCCTCTCTCAATTATGTCTGGCCGTTGTGTTCGATCAATGTGAACTTCGCGTTCTTTAAATTTTTTAGCTGCTAGCTCTTGATTGAAATGGTTTCTCATTAATTGATCATCAACCACTTCGCCATTTTCTACAAAACCGGAATCTTGATGGTTACAGTTATTGTCAGGTGGTGAAGTTCCTATAATTACACTGCCATTAGGTTTTGTTTGACCGCCGTGACTTTTATCACGTTTCTGTCTGCGTCGACGAAATACAACAAAACTAATAAGAATAGCCACGATAAGTCCAACAAAGAAAACTATGACAAGAGTGACTCCAATATTTAGAGGATCTGTTGAAGCAGCTCCTTGAACTAAGACTGGTCCATAGCAACCTCGCTTTAATCTTCCATGAGGTGAAGCTTGAAAAATGCCATCCGATGTGTTAAAGCTTTGAACTTCACTGCCAACAACAAATGCAGCTATGCAGCCTTCAAAATCTAACATAAATAATATTCAAATTAAAATTTATTATAAAAAAATTTCCTATTGATGTTTCATAATTAAGTCATTAACAATGTTTAAAGCGCTATTTTACTTACTTGGCAACACATAGTTACTAAATAGATCAACATCAGCTCCGCCAACAATTACTTTAGTAAGATACGGATCAAGAAATTCGTGTACTGTCGATGCATCCACTTGTTTTTTCTGTTCATCACCACTCAACCCAACATAAATTACATTCTCTTTTTGCAATAACGTTACATTATGCCATTCGCCATTCGATACACTTGTGTCTGATAATGTCAAATTTACTGCCGGCTGAGTGCTCAACTTAGAAATGTAATGCAATAATCCATCTTTAATCTATTATAAAATGAAATTATGTAGTAAAAATATAAAAATAAATAAATAAACTACTTAAAAATACTTACATAAATAACAGTGTAATCTGAGTTAGTGGCCAAATAAAGTAACATGCCATCACTGGCAGAAGTTCTAAATTGCAGTGACAAAGAGTTAAGTTTGGAAATAGGAATAACACTGCGAGTTTGGCGCTCTGTTCCAGAATGAGCAAATTCCAATAACTGTCTTCGTCGATGTTTTTCACCAACAAAAAACTCAACATAAGTACCACCCTCAAAAGTAAACGGTTGAAAATCTAAAATATATAATTTATTATGAATTTTGCTTTTTAAAATGTAATATCATAAAATGTAATCGAGCAATATGTACCTTCTTGACAATCGGAAGCCATTATAGAATTCTCGCATAAACATAAATGACCAAACCAGCGATTGATGCATTTTCCATGGCCACTGCAAGGATCATTTCTGCACATCGTGTCAAATCGAGGACATACATTCGATGTTCCACGAGATGTTAAAGGTCGAGCTAAATCGAGAGCTTTTCCATCGATCCAAACACTTTGAATGCAACCAACAAAATCATCAGTGCGAACTTGTCCTGGTCGTTCAGTCATTGTGCGTATAGATGGAATTCCACCTAAATACATTTGCTCGCCTTCAAAGTTCAAGCTCCTAAAATATCATTTCAAATTTTGTTTTATTACTGCCTATAATCCGACGTTTAAGATAAAGTCTTACCCTGCGTCACCGTCCTTTCTTTCCTTTTCGACAGAGCACTTACTGTCACCTGGAAAGCATTCGCTGCATGATGCACCATTATCCCAACAGTTAACAACTGACATGGATGCAATCTAAATAAAAATAGTTATAAAATACAAGTGATAAATTGCATTAACAACAGTGCTTGAATGACTAATTAACTAACCTTTCCATTCCTAGTCACTATCACTTTGTGCCAGTTACCACTAGTAACATTTACGTCTAAATGAAGGCTTGTAATATGTGTTCTTCTTCCACCAAACGAAAACTTTAATTGTCCATCGAAAATCTCCAAAGCGACAAAATCTGAACGACCACCAGATACTGAGCCGTAGTTGTAAATGAGGAGACCATCTGGTTTTGTTGTGGAAAAGACAACTGCTACATCATTGCTGTTGGCATCCAAGGATGGATATGTTGCATAGGACAATTCGTGAAAACCAAATGTAGATCTTTCACAGTGACGACCATAGTAGCCATCAATGCAGTTACACTTATAGCCCGGTTTAGTTGGAATGCATGTTCCACCATTTTCGCACGGGTTTGGTCTACAACCATCGGTAATATCACATAATCCGCCTCGAAAACCAGGTCTACACATGCAGAAATAATTTCCTTCTGGTGTTTCTTGGCAAGTTCCACCATTCTTGCAAGGACCAGCAGCGCAGGCATCAGTGCGTTCAATTTCACATAGACTGCCACGATGGAATTGCGAGCAAGTACAAGTAAATGAGTAGCCATTTTTATTACATGTTCCACCATTGTGACACGGACTAGGTGAACATGGATCCATTCGATATTCACAACGATCGCCAGTATAGCCTTGATGACATTTGCACGATATTAATTTACGTACTGATGTTGAACTTAAAATTAATAATGGACTAGCAGCAGCTGACGTATTATCTGCCAAAACAACAATTTCACTTGTGCATTGGCCGCCGTTTTTACAAGGAGAATCATCGCATGGGTCATAATCAACCGTCAATGATCTACCTAAAGTTCTTCCTAGGCCACCTCCAGATAAAACCTGTGCTAAATCACGTCCAGCAACAGATATGGTGTGATCGCCAGCGTTAAAAGCAGATATAAATACTTCAGCGTCATTTCCTTCTTGTGCTACACTAAAAACGTTGGCTTTGGCATTGAGAGGTGCTAATAGTTGATTAATTGCAGATGAAAATGCCATTAAGTGCTGACCAACAAATACTGATGATGTAATATTTGGAATACGAACAGTCACGCTGTTATCGATTGTTTTATTATCCAACAGTTTTAACATAAGATACGCATTTACAGTAACTTCGGGATGAATGCCATCGCTTCCAGCCAAAGTTATTGAGTAAGATCCAGGACCATTAATCGATTTAGCAAACAATTTGCACCCATCTTGAACATAGAATTGATCTTGTGTTGACGATGATGACAACATCATACAATGAAATCCGTTTTCCAGATCTAAATCTAATGGATGGACATCGGCTAATAAAACTTCGCGTTGGCCAGGTACGGTACTGCTAAGAAGAAAATATGCCAAAACCGTGACGTTTCTCGGAAGAGCTGGATTATCATTTTTATCACGCACAATAACCGTAATTGGAAAAACTGATTTCATTGGTGGGCTTCCAGCATCTTGAACTTCGACGACAACTCGCATTTCTGGACTGGCTTCACGATCCAAGGCTTGTTTAGTGCGAATTACTCCTTTGCTAGGATCGATTGAAAACAAATCTTTGTGCTCTCCACCCACGATCGCAAAAAGAAATGGGGCTCCATTGGGTGGGAGGTCTGGATCCGACACCGACAACTTCATGACAACTTTATCAGGTGGCTCGTCTTCGGCCACAGAACCAATCTGATTAGGAGGATCCAAAACTGGGCCATTGTCGTTTACATCATCGATGTAAATTTTTGCAATTGTAGTTCCAGTTTGTGGTGGAATTCCACTATCGATAGCAGCAATTGTAAGATTGTAAACTTTCGTTACTTCATGGTCCAAAGCAGCGGCTGTGCGGATTTCACCAGACAGTGGGTCAATTTTAAAATTGGCATTTTGATTTCCACCAATTATCGAATAAGTAAAATGACTATTTGCTGGTCGAGTGTCTCTGTCAGTTGCTCTGACTTCAATGGCTTTGGAGCCAATTGGGGCATCTTCGGCTAAATGCACTTCATAAAGCAACTCAGAAAATGTTGGCGGATCGTTTCCATCTTGTATTTGTATCACAACTTGTGCTTCATCGGTATCGTTACCACGTATTGGACCTCGATTTTTAGCCACAACAGTTAAAACCATTCGTGAAAGAATCTCTCTGTCCAATCGGCGTGAAACGTAAACGACTCCTGTTTGAGGGTTCACAACAAAACCTTTATTGCTGCTGCTACCAACTAAAATGTATAGCACATCACCGTCTACACCGCCGTCACGATCAGTAGCAACAACTGTTCCAACCGATGTACCAACAGGAGAACTTTCACTTACAGTAAATTGAAAAACAGACTGAATAAAGTGTGGATAAAATTCGTTTTTGCCAGTTACGTGAACAACTACTTTAGCTGAACTATATTGTACAGTATCTGGATTGCTAGCCAAAACTTCTAGAGTGTAAGATTCCTTTTCTTCCATATCGAAGATGACATTTGTTGTTATAACTCCTGTTTGAGGTTCAACTTCAAATAACTCTTTACCATCTCCACCAACGATACTATACTGTACAACCGCATGCCGTCCAGAATCGGCATCCGTAGCGCTAAGTTTGTAAATCGACATTCCAACTTTAGAGTTTTCTTCTATAAAAGCATCGTGGATATTGCGATCAAAAATGGGTTTGTTGTCATTAACATCACTAACAACAACGTGAAGAATGGTATAAGCTAAACGTCGGTAAAATCCACCGTCTTCAGCTGATACATTGAGGTAATATTCTTGAGCCTTCTCATAATCTAAAGGCGCTATAATCGAAACTTGTCCAGTAGATGGATTAATTTCAAAACGATTGTCAGGATCTCCTTTTATAATGCTGTATGTTATTTTACCATTAAGACCTAAATTAAATAATACGAGTATATTAATAATTAAGATTTTTCAGCATATTAAAAAAAGTTTTACCAGTATCAGGATCAGTTGCAGATAAAGTAACAATGTTAGATTTTGGAGCATCATCTTCAGGTACAATTACTTGATAATGAGGATGTGCAAATGTAGGTCCAAAACGATTCTCTCCAGTAACAACTGCGTAAAAGGATATTTCTGACTTTTGTGGTGGAATACCTTTGTCAACCGCTTTAACTCTAAGCTCCAAAACAGTTCCTTTTCGACCAGAGACAGGCGAAATCACATTTATCCAACCTAAACAACAGTAACATAGTTAAGTATAACTTGAATTTTAAAAGACTAAATAATGATCTGATAATTAATAAGTACTGTACCTGAAAGGTAACTATCGGTATGTATAATATAACAATTTATAAATTCAAAAGCTATTAATAATATAAATTCATATTTACCAGTGACATTGTCGACGGTGAAATAGCTCGAACCATTGCCTCCAACACTCATGTATTCAACTTCAGCATTATTTCCATAATCTTCCTCATCTACTGCTGTCATGTTAAGAATAGAAAGACCAGCACCTGCACTTTCTGGAACTGGCGAGATGTACATCTTTTCTAAAAATCTTGGCGGGTTGTTATTGGAATCGACCACATCAACCGCAACGATGCATTCACTTGTAAGAGGTGGTTTACCATGATCTTTAGCAATTACAGTGAAAGTGTGTCGGTTCTCTGGTGAAGAACCTCTACGAGTGTGTTTATATGTCAAACTATGTTTGCTGTAAATCTCTCCATTTGATGGATCGATATCAAATAGATCAGAAGATTGTTTAAGAGAATAAGAAACGTAAGCATTTGGTCCTTGTTTATCTTTGTCAACTGCAACAACTTTGCCCACAAAAGCGACGTTTCTCTGTAGTTCAGGGAACTGGAATTCGTAAATGTCTTTTTCGAATTCAGGAGCATTATCGTTAACATCTTGAACTGTAATCGTTAGAGGTGTTTCAGCTCGCCAAGATCCATCTAAAGCTGAAACTTTAAGAATATATTCGTCTTGAAATTCCCGATCGATTGGAGCTGCAACTGTAACGTTTCCTCCAATAGGGTCAATTTTAAATCGGCCGCCAGGGTTTTCGGTAAAACTATACGAAGCATTGGCATTGGCTCCAATGTCTCGGTCAGACGATGTTACTTGTATAACAAATGAACCGATTTCAGCATTTTCGGTGACATTGGCACTGAATAAACGAGTAAATCGGGGAGGATTATCATTCTTATCCATCACATTAATGATCACGGTCGTAACTCCCGTTTTTGGATTACTTCCTTGGTCATTAGCTTCTACAATTAACGTATAAGTGCTAACAGTTTCTCTATCTAATTTTGCATTTGTGAATATTTTTCCAGTTTTAGAATCTATAGTAAAATAATTTCCACGTGGAGGACTTTGACGTTTAATTTGGTAGGAGAATCGACCATTTTTGCCACTGTCAGCGTCAGTTGCTTTAACAGTGACAACGGTTTGTGGAGGAAGCTCTTCTTCAAGAACCGTTGCGTTATACAAGCTCTTTTCAAATACAGGTTTATTGTCATTCGCATCTAAAATGCTGATGTTAATTGCCATGACACTTCTCATAGGTGGTATATCGCTATCAGATGCCTGAATCCATAATTCAAACTGCGACGTTGTTTCGTAATCTAGTATTCCACTAACAGATAAACGACCAGAGAGAGAATCCACAGCAAATATGTCTCCCACATTTCCACCAGCCACACTATAACGTATCTGACTAGAAGGGCCAGATTTAGGAGATATAGCCGATACAGTGGTTATCACTTTACCACGAGGTTCAGACTCAGATAACTGAAACGACTGTTGTCCTTGCTGATTAAACACAGGGAAATTTCGACTTGGCAGAAGATTAACTTCAATTGATGCTTTTGAGGATAAAGATGGCTTTCCTTCGTCGTATACTTTTACATCAAAGTGATAAGTCTTAGGACCACCTTTTGATTTAATCCCACTATTTTTGATAACTCCAATATCTTTGTTCAGCGTAAAAGTAGAAGCGTGGGTGCCCAAAAGCTCGTAATTCAGTTTGCTATTTACGCCTGCATCTGGGTCCAAAGCGGTTGCTCCAAACACAAATTGTCCTAAATAAGTAAACATTAATAAACATATATTCTACCGCACTATGTTTAACATTAATTAATTAGGCAAAAAGCTACCTGAAGCTATAGAATCGGGTATGTAAACTGAAAAATTGGCTTGCTCAAATTTAGGTGTATTGTCGTTTTCATCTTCTACAACAATCAGCAATTTAGCAGTCGAGTTCATTGTAGTTGTAACTCCCATATCAACAGCATTAATTCTTAGATCGTATTCAGCTTGCTGTTCCCTATCCAACTTCGTTCGAACAAAAATATTACCAGTTTTGGAATCAATTTTAAAATTTTCTTCGCCTTTTCCAGACAAGGAATATCTTTATAAACAAATATATTAATTATTCAATATAAATCAAATAAAAATAAAAGATAAAACAGGAAAATGTATAAAAAAAATAATATTTACCTAATAACGGCATTTTGACCATCATCAATATCCAAGGCGGTCACTGAAAATATTGACCGGTTTGTCATTACGTTTTCTTTAACTTTTATCACATATTCAGAACTCTGAAACACAGGTCGATTGTCGTTCACGTCGTCAACCAACACTTGAACTGTTCCCGTTCCAGTTAAACGAGGTGTTCCTAATACATTCGTAACAAAAAAAAATAATTGAAAATTTCTGTCAAAATTACTTAAGTAAATGCAATGGCTTATATATGCAGTAAAAGTAATTAGTGTAATGAGTGTAAAAACGAATTGTGTCATACTGTAAATAGGATTTGTATGGCTTATCTCAAGGGTTCGAAATATTTATTTTCTTAAGATCCGAGTCCAAGTGAGGTCCTCAGTTCGATCATTATACTGTCGTTTAATACTCGTAATTTGACTCATTAGCTTGACCTCCCGCTTTCAAATAATAAATAAACCTGAACTAAAATTATCCGAATAACAAACCCCAACCAAGTGATAATTAATAAGCAGCTGGATTCGTCTAAACTCTACTCACATTAAAAGACAAGTTTTGTGGTAAAAAGTTAATTGTGGCAGGGGTATTAAATTCCCTCATGCAAGGAAAAATAACAAACCAATTTCTTAGCCCACGCACCTGAAAATGTCAAATTAAAAAAGTGACATTTAAAAAAAATCTTTATTTACTCTTCAAGAATGCCGTTCAACAGAAAAGCAAATTATTCATTGCAAGGAAAAATAAACACGTCAAACAAAATATTCCACGCTTGATAAAAATATATTTTCCATATATTTAAACAACTGATGGAAAATCGGAGTAAAGAACAACAAAAGAAAAATAGGTATAAAAAGAAAATTTGCTTTGAAAATAAACTTTTCGACATGTGGGGAGGCATATGTAAAAACACATTTTCAACGGGAGAAATGTTAAAGAACATAATATAGAGAGAAATGAAAAAAAAACTGAAGGAGGGGGGAAGACGGAATAAATAAGTTGGGGCATTGATGCTATTGAGCCAATAGGAATCAACCATTGAACCACATATCAATTTCAAGCGAAATACTTATTTTTTACTTGTAGGTATAACACAATATAATGAAAATGTGCTCATATAAATTGAATTGGGGGAGTGAGAGTGGGATAGGAGGGCTTGCTTTAATCTTTTCATTTTCTCATTGGCATTCATTCTCAATTCTCATTTCATACTTCACCCTCTTAATATCAACCAAGAAACCCCCTCCTCCCCCTTTCACTGTTTTCTATTCAAAATTTTCTATACAACTTCATCACGAACGTCACGCCACCAATCGGAACCGATAACAATGACTAATCACCAATGAAAACCGAATCTCCTATATAATATTTTATACCGTATGTTAAGAAGAAAACTAACTTTACCATGCGCTAACCAAAAAAGCGAAAAAAAAAATTAATTCAAAAGCCAAATTGGGAACTTCACATTTTTGAAAGATGCCATGTTGAAAAATTATTTTAGTTTCTCTCACGTTATAATTTATGGTATGAGGCCAATTGAAAAACTGCCCCCATGACATTAAGCTGAAATAACGTTTCCTTTCTAGAAATAGAGTAATAGCAAAATTTACTTAAAATAAAAATATTAAATCTCGGTTAAATAATACTCTGAATTAATAAAAATAACAAATTTAGTCTCAACAATTACCATTAATCTAGTTTTATTTAAAAATCAAATTTACCGTAAATGTTTCCAAATTTTTCGAAATAATTTACATTATAATAAAACTCAAATGTTTGTGTAGCTAGAGCTGCAAATAATAATGAAGTTAACCTGATCTTAAGGGTTGTTAGCAAGATTGAAAGGGGGAACTTTTAAAAATGCAATCATCTTGCTGTCAAAAAATCTAATTTTTTTCTGCACTATTTTTTGATTGACTGTCAAAAAGTGTGCCATGCTAATTTGGCATATACAGTAGAAAAACTGCATCTTTACAAATGAAGCTCATGAATTTATAAGTCTGCTTATTCAGGCTATGAGTTAACATAATAGAAAACATTCAAAATAAATTCATATTTAAATATTACGTTCATAAACCCAAATTTTTTTCACCGGCAAACCTAATTCAAAAAATGCGATAAACGTGTGCATGCTTTCTTATTTACTTTTTTTTTCTTTTTTCATTTTCTCTAAATTTTATTTTCCCCATTCGATCAATGTTGCAGGTATTTTCTTTTGTAGTTTTCCGACTAGACAGGTGAGGAGGTGGATAGGGAGGAAAACACAATAACCTTCATTTCTTTTTATTTTTTAAAAAATAAATCTTATGAAACTTTTTCTCGACATTTGCTAAGAAGAATATTCCCTGCCTACCCATCCCATTTTCTTTTAACCCCTAGTAGTGTATAGCATACAACAAAACCAAAACATAACGTTGAATCGTAGATGACCTTCGACACACCGATTTTCTACATGGACATTCACGAATCATTAAAAGTCTATTTAATAAAACCAACGTAGCGTTACGTTTGATCGACTTCCAAAACTGAATAAAATGTCCAATGACAAAGCCCCACTACTGTTCATTTGTCAGTAAATTCTTCCATTGCCATAAAACTACTATTGATAAAAGCCAAACATCTTATCAGTCAATATATGAGGTACAAAATCAGTTGTTGAAAGATTGTACAGCGAAAACGCAGTACAAAATAATATGAATAAAGAAGGTTGTTCCTTTTAATAATAATTTGTAAAATAACTAATTTGTTTTCAACTTTTACTAGTTTTAAAACAAAAAAAAAACAACAAATGAACCTGTTGGTATTTAGTGTAATAAGTCATCAGACGCCGGGCGGCTGTTGGTCGAACGGTAAAGATATGAGTGTTAAAACTATATAAAATATAGTTTTTGAGAAGCAAGACTCCAAAAGAATGAGAATAGAAACACGCGCACATAACAAAATGAGACTTGTAGAAATGAGAGTTTATTTTATCAAACGGTGGGAGGCCCATCACGATTTCTATCTTTACAGAAGAAAAAAAAAATTTAAGCTTTTTTTTTCTTCTCAAAAGAACATTTCTTAGACAAGTTCAGAATAAAATTATATACAGTAACTTGTATAGAAAAAAAAGTTAAATTTTAACAGAGATAGTTGATGATCTACCCTTATTGGACAGCGGTATGTCCACGACTTCACTTTGTTTGCAAATCACATAACAAAAAAGCGCAATTCTCTCAAAATTAAACTGCAATTACTGCATTTATCGTTAAAAATGAATTTAAAAAATTTATATTTTACAGGATAATTTCAGTCAAAACTTACTATCCTGACACTGGCAAAGCTAACTGTAGGCCAATTATAATTTAACACTGCAAAGTTTTAAAAAAATTCTGTAATGGTATAACAAAAAAATCGTATTACAAATGAAACCATTTAACTTAAGCAATTTGTATTTTATAGAACATGACCATGTGTAGCTATTGTAACAATTAAAACTTAATACAGTTCTGCAATAACTAATAAGCGTGACGGTCTCTCTATTTCTAAACTTGGATGTTAAAGTACGGCGAAAAAATGTTAGTTATTTGGAACATAAACGGCTAATTCCTTTTCTAAGTGCAAATACATGTAAATGCTTTGTGCTGCAGTTTGTAAAAATTCTAAACGTTTAAGTTAGGTGTGCTACACCATTATGCAGTAGAAGTAATCAGTGTATTCAAGGGTTTACACCTGGTAACTCTCGAAGTCTAGTAATTATTAGATGGATAATCGGCATACCTAAATCCTACACTACTAATCATCCATTCACAATATTCGTCTTTTTCATCTCGGCGATCCTTGCATTGTTCATTTAAATTTCAGCTAGACAAAAAAAAAATAATTCCCGAACGTAGCAGAATTATTCCAACTATCCTGTAATAGATGAGGTATCTCGCGTACGTGATTATCCAGCAAAATAAGATTCGAGCAAGCACACACACACGGGTTTCATTAATCATATTGACGTTTAGTTCCCAATTGTGAATAGGGTTCCCCAATACAAAGCCAAAACTTTACAATAGAAGAATAGCTTTGCATCGACCTAAACTTTAAAAAAGAAAAAACTCTTTCCCGTTTAAATTATTTCTTTTGCTCGTTGTGTACTCCTGTCGTTAGTTGAGTGTGCAATAAATGTGTGAAAAGCCAACGTTGAAACTTAAATTCAGCGGCGCCTACGAGTACGCAGAACTCAAGACCAAATAAACAAACCTAAAGCTACAAGCAACATATATAAAGAGATTAAGCCAGTTAAAGTCCCTGCGAAAAATCTTCACCAAAAAAATAGAATTCCGTGTTTTAAGTTGGTAAATTCTCAAAAAAAGGAACGCTCAGGTGAGATAATCCGTCAACAATGGTTTGTGTTAAGCCCAACCATTGAATACTGTATTTTGCTGAAATTTGAAGAAAAGCTTGCACTACTTGTATAATGTGTATGTGTGCGTATTTATGAGTTCCTTTTTCATATTCAATATTTTTTGAGCAGGAAACGATGAATTTTATGAGAACGTGAAACATTACAATATAGCCGTTACTTCTAAAAAGTTAACATTTACAGTATATCCAACTTTGTCGGTTTTCCTGATTGCATTCGTTATACATATTAAGTAACTAATTTAGGACTTAAAAGTTGTTATACTCGCAAGATCAGTTCTTAAATAATGAGCTTATTACAAAAGATTAAAAAGACAACCGTTGAAATCCCGTGTGAACTCAACTACTAATCCTTACTGATCACAAATTTCGAGAACAAAAATTGAATTTCCTGAAATATGATTGCCTGTAATTGTGTGCACTCAATTTTTTAACAAATAACCAAACTTCATCAAGTATTTTTAATGAGATGCTCTTCAAATACAATACATAACGTTAATCGTTATAAAAATCGACCATTTCCTTTCAACATCAAAACTGATTAAATTTTTACAGATAAGAGATAACTCTTTTATACAAAATTGAAATTTTAGAAATGTCCTGGTTCTTACTTGTTAGTGGATTCCTATTAAGCCTATCATTCATTTGTTACGCCTATTATTCTAACTTGCAAGAGACACTTGATGTTTGAAACTAAAGTCAAACTAGCACAAAGTCATTTATCAATCTCAATAGTTGGATAGCCAAAAATTAGTTTAAAAAATATAAATTTGGTAATTCAAGTGTCCTTAGTCAGCAAAGGATCCTAAACTAGTTTGCACCTGTTATTATTTTTAGCATTGCAGTATTAAATTTTTAATATTTCATTTAGCTGATCATTTTGTATCTCTTAACTCTTCCCCCTTCTCCATCACCTCCACTTCAACGATGCTTTCACATCTCACTTTCTGCAAATTGTTTTATGGTTTAATTATCTTTTCAAATAGAATACAGGTGATAAGCCAATGGGAGAGAAGAGGAGGGCAAAAATGAGAAAAATGAAATTACACCTCCAACGCATTCGAGCATGCAATATTCTCATGAAAGTTAACGTGCGATAAATCACAACTGAAAAATGCTCGTTAAAATACCTCAATTTATATCGTTAAAAAAGGCACCAACTAATTATAAAAGAACGACTGCTGGCATGTAGGTACCCAAATAAAATGTCTTTCTTTCTTATTTCATTTTATTGCCCCAACAGTATGCCGTAGCAAATCCCAAACTTTTGCTATAAAAATCTGAATTTTAATTCTACTGTATTGAATCTACACACTTTATTTCCTAACTTTCATCTAAGTTAATGTCATAAATATTTTCGAATGATGTTTTCGGCCATTCTTAAGGGTTATATAACCCCCGGATGTTTCATTAATTTTATGAGCAAAGCATGACGCATGCCAACGACCGTTTTTTTAAAGCAACTTTTGCTATAACTCATATCGGGATTTCCAATTAGAAACCAAAAACGGTTTTATGGAGTATACAATCTTATTTTAATGATAATAAATTAGAAATACCATTCAAGTTGATCGTTAAAAGTTGATGATAAAACATTTGATGAACGATGGGGCCAGAATTCAAATCAGTGAAATAATTGTACTGACGAGAACAGGTACAGTGTACAAATTAATAAATTAAGAAGATATAAATAAAAAATACATTTAGTTTCTTCTTTAACTTTAGTATATTTTCACAATTAGCTTAGAAAACTAGAGATGAAAGTTTAAAAGATGAACATACCAGTTGCCCTATTAATAACATCTCCTCAGGGTATTCGACAAAAATTCAATTTAAGATTCCCACTCAGCTTTTAAAAAAATAAACAAAAATAAAATTCATCCGAATCTCTCCCTCGGCTTTGCTTTCTTGCTCTCATAAAAATAAAAACTCGACTATAAATCAAAATACGTGAACGTTGGATATAATTTGTAGATGACGCCTCTAGGATTCATTAAAATTTTCTTTTTAAAAAAAAAAAAAATCATTAACATGACGCCTTTTTTAAAACGGGAAGATGTAATTCCCAAACATACTACTACATCCTCAAGAAAATGAAACTTAACAAAAAGAGATAACAGCTGGAAATATTAATGGAGATGAACCTAAGTTATAACTCCTTAAACGCCTTTGTTTTTACCCTTCGACTAGTCACAACAGTATTCACTTATGTAAAAACTTAAACTGTAAGTTAGTTAAGGCCATAAAAAGTTAAAACCTTTTTCATACACTTGAGAGAACCCCATAAGATCATAACTCAAGAATGAATGTTCAAGAATCCCCATTCGAAATTCCGCCTCTCATAAGAGTCTTTTAAACTCTAACAACAAACAATATATTTGTTAATTTGTTTAATTTATGAATAGTCAGCCGCCATAAAGTTTTTGAAAAACCTCACAGACTCGGAAAATTTAGTGTTTCGACGCTTTTTAAAGTCTGTATTTTGAGGTTAACTATTGACTACAAAGTAATACTTAATACACGTACTGTTTTAAATGGGCTTTTCTAAATCCCAAGAAATAACGTTAAGAACCCCACCTTGCGTGCAATTTATTTTTCGTTGTCAAACGTTTAAAAATTAGTTATGAGAATTCGCTATGGGCTCTGGATATAACAAAAAAAATTAAACCAAACTACACGTGCAATATAACAAAAAGCTATTAAACAACAAATTCCTATTATACCCCAATTAAAAGCTGTCATCTAAATCATATCGTTGTACTTTTCTCCCTTTTCATAACCAGACAAAACATTATGCGCAAATAAATTGCTAAAATGTCAGTTTTAAAACTTTTTAAAAGAAAACCAGCTTTGTGCAACAATATACTCACTTATACGTTATACAGTAAATTCGGTAATGTCAAGTAAAACTTAAGAAACGTGAACTGAGGCTTAGTAAAGATGCAGCCCCTAGTAAAACCTAAGTAACACTTGAGCCACTGACCGTTAAAATAGAAAGCTTGCACTAATTAATATCTTGATTAAAAAAATCCCAGATGCATGTGAAGTACAGTATGTTGCCTCATAAATTGTAATTTTTGTAAAATGAATGATCTTAAATGTTAATAAGTGTCAAAGTAAAATATAAATAGTCTTACCTGAATCCATTGCGATGACAACCAGTTCGTAGTGATCAATAGTTTCTCTATCCAACGCTCTTTGCACCGTAATTTCTCCAGTAACTCCATTAATTTGAAATAATCCATGGTCTCCATCTTTAAGAAAATATCTAACTTGACCATTAGGTGGTGTATCGTAATCATAAGCCGTAACAGTAGTGACGATGGCTGGTGGTGGCGATGCAATATTTTCCATAATATGAACAATGTAAGGTGAATTAACAAATACTGGTGGATTATCATTAGTGTCCGTAATCATAATGTTCACTGTTACCGAATCATAACGTACATCGGTACCACTATCTTCCACTTGAACGGTTAAAGTATATGAACTTTTAGTTTCAAAGTCCAAATCATTAGCCACGCGGACAATGCCAGAATCTTCGGAAATCGTAAAATCGTGATTTTTATCACCGGCCACAATGGTGTAACGCAATCTAGCATTGAGACCTTCGTCTTGGTCCGTTGCGGAGACTTGAAGAACGCTGGAACCGGCGCTAGCATTTTCTGCTATAGTAGCTGAATAATTAACCGGATCAAATATCGGACCATTGTCGTTTTCATCTAAAATGACCACACGTATATTTGTAGTTGTAGACATTGTAGGAAAGCCTCTATCTTTTGCGGTTACACGTAAAGTGTAACTAGAAGCTGTTTCGCGGTCCAATCTTCCGTTAACTCGTAAAAGGCCGTCAACCGGTCCAATTGTGAACTTAGGATCAGACATTGGTGCTAAGCTATATTCAACATAGCTATTACGACCTTCGTCACTGTCCACCGCTTTCACAGCCATCACCACAGTGTTAAACGGAATGTTCTCCATAATTGATGTCTCATTGGGTGTAACAAATTTGGGAGCATTGTCGTTGACGTCTTTTAGAATAATAGTAACCTGTATTGTGCTGGATAGTCGTTTCTGCGGTGCCAAAGCTTTATCACGAGCCATTACGTACAAATTATAAAATGACTGGACTTCACGATCCAAAGGTTTTATAGTAAAGATGGTGCCATTTTCAGAAATATCAAAGCAATTGCCGTCATTACCATCGACGATACTGTAGGATATTTCTCCGTTTATACCTGTTAAAAATTCAAAAGCATTATCATCTTGTAGTAACATAAAAATTTATGTAGATAATTAGTTTTTTTAACCAATGTCAAAATAATAAATGTGAAAAGCTATATCTTTTTTCATCTTAGTGTTGCAATTAGCAATTAAAATTTCATCCCTGTCTTTCAACAAATGAAATATTGAAGCCAAACAAAATAACTACATCTATTTCATTGTGTAATCGAGACGGTACTTTGTCATTTATTTAAATGATCTAAAAAATTCATTAGTGACGTCTAGAGCGGTAAAATGAAATCCTCTAACAAGACAAATATCAAAAACGGTTACCACACCCAATATCATTTATACAGTACGATTCTAATTGCGATATATATTTCGGTCGCCAGTGGTTAGCGGCGCACCAAAGTATCATTACAGTTTAATAATGAATTACCTACCGTTTGTTATGAAATGTGACCCTTGACAATAACCGCAGAAAATTTCATATTACTGTATTAACATGTTCTTAGTTTCAGTTAACGTTGCAGTTACTGTATATGACAAACAATAATGTTTTAATTACATTATTGCTTAAAGTAAAAAGCGAAGATGCTAAGTTGCTAACCCCAACCTTCACGAATGAACGAATGACAAGGCAAAGAGGTCGCTAACATACAAGTATCTCATTCCAATGAATCTTATTAACATATCTTCATAAAGCAGAAATAATTCATGGCCTCATTTTAGAAGATTAGAATTAAAGGAAGATAAGAAATTCAGAGAAAAATGAAGTTAAATGGGTACAGGAATATTTTATTGTTTTGAATTTTTATCATTACTATCGAAAATAACCATAATGTTCGAGATTTTTTTAAAATTTAGCAATTGTTTGCAAATTCTTTGAGCGTTACCACAAAGTGGGGGAGATCATTTAAAATTTAGGCAAATAAATAAAGTTAACATTAATCCCTTTGATGACAACACATCGAACAGTGGTCGGACCAAAAGTAACAACGACCGAACAATCTTCATCTCAGCAAACCAGACTTTAAGAAAATTGTAGCCGCACACACCCTCTCACCACGGTTGGGTGGGAGTATAAATATAAGGTCATCAATGAGAGGTCATAGAAAAGAGAAAGATACGATCACCATTTATTTAGGTGTTACCAGGGGGTAAGAATACGCAAATAGTCGTCACAAGTTTTATAACAAAAGATAAGTCAGCGTAAGCTCAAATCTCTTCTACATAAAAAAAATAAATCTCATGCATATAAATATACAAATTGCACTTATTACACGCATAAATTCACTTGTACTATGTATTATAATACATTTGTTTGCGAATAGAATATTAAAAAAAAATTCCATGTGTATCTTTTCTCTTGTCTTCATCAAATTAAAATAGTCGGTAGACGTTTATACGTACTGTACGGCTGTCACCGGTCTTTATGTCTATATATTATTATTGTATATGCTTTTAATTGTAATGTAAATCAAATAAATTTATAGTTACTGGCCGTGTAATTTATGATCAAAAGAATAACATTATAATTGTCGAAGCTGTGCAGTTATGAATGCTCTGTGGACTCAGCAAGACGTACAGGAATTTAGTAGCTTAAGTTTGATTAAATTAGTTGTAACTTCAACGCAAATTTTTCCATGTTGTGTACCCGACTACTCGTATTCAGTTATTTACAACTATTATAATAATAATCTTACAATGAGTAAACGACATACCATATAAATGCTAATTAACTAGATGTTTACAACGACATGATAATTAGTGTTTAGTATGCAAGTCGAATATCATCATCGTGCATTTGTGTTTAAAAGATATAGCTTTAATTAATGTATAACATCAAAAGAAATATATTTACCTGAGTCTTGATCTGTAGCGCTCACTTTAATGATGTTTGTGTTAACTGTGACGTTTTCAAAAACTTCATCGCTGTAGCTCATAGGATCAAATAATGGTGCATTGTCATTCAAATCCAAAACATTAATGTATACGGAGACAGTTGATGAAAGTCGAGTTTGACCACTGTCTTGAGCTTGGACAACAAATATGTAGTGCTGAGTCTGTAAGAATAAAGAAAATCATTTTTAGTACAGTACCAGTAAAACATTAAAACATTAAAATACACAGTAGCTGTTTGTGTGAAACCAGAAAAATACAATATCAAATTTATTATATAGTACAAGTGTACTTCCTTAACGATTAGTTTTACGGGTAATTCAACAAAAAAATTCTTACAAATAAAAATAAATTTTTGAAGATGAATTGTGCATTCAATACATAAGGTAGTAGTGTAATTGAAGATACTGTAAGTTATTTTTACTGTGCTTATGCTTCCTTTAATTTAATAAATGACTTCCCGCATGTACATGTACACGATAGATAACAATTCCCGTCGCTATCGAAAATTCTAAGCAGAGTGGAACAACGTGTACACGAATTCTTACAACCACATTTGCCCACTTGACTTGCAACTACTTTTCCGGTTTGTTTTCCACCCATTTTCTCGAATGTATGTTTATGAATATTACTAGCATATTATGAATAACTAAATACTGGTCTTCAAAGTATTGACCAATTAGAAAGATGGCTCAACAAGGCAGAATATTATGTCTTGCAATTTAGCCAGAATTGCTGCGCTGTGAACTGAGAAAAAATCTAGATAAGAAGTGAAATTTTTAAAAAAAAATTCCAAAAAAAAAAAAAAAAAGAAAGTCTACAAATACTGTATGAAATTATTACGTAGAGCCTTTAGGAAGTAACTTATGAAACCTTTAGAAATAAACTTAGCATTTAAAAGCAGCGAATTGAGACTACTGTAATTGCAAGATATTGCCAATCTGTGTGTGACTGACCCGTTGATTCGCATTTTTAAAATAAAGACAATTTCGCTATGGAAATTCGTACTTAACGTTAAGACAATGCTGTAACTTTTGAATGCTTTTGTAAACCAATTAAATAACTTTTCATAAACTTAATAAACGAAAAACTGAATGATAAATCAATTTTATCTCCAATAAATAGCCAAAAAAATGATCTGGTCATCAATAAGGATTTTTGCATTAACAATAGATTTAGCAGTTTCCCATTTTGGTTAATAAAAACAAATAAATAGAGTATAGGAAACCTAATTTGACTAAAGTAAGACAATTATGCTATATATACAAGACATAAATAGTAATCCATGACAATAAAAAAAAGATAAGAATATTAGTTAAAGAAAAATCATGCTAATTTTTAATCGTTAAAATGCCTCCATTGATTCCAGCTGACAACTCACCTAATTTTACAGCTCACCAACTTATCAAAGCAAAATTAATTCCAAAGCATGTTTATTAAGTGAATTGGCATTCGTTTACTATTGTCAGCCCTCACCCCATCCCCATCTGACTTTACTTCTAATCCTTACTTTATTCTTGACAAAAATCTGTATAATCCACTACTTTCAAATTCAGCATTTTAACTGAATGCTGTGAACCGGTTTTAATTTTTGTAAATACATACGAATCATATCTTAAACCTCATAAATTTTGCCGCTTTTTTTCTCCCTTACAAACAGCGACTCTAATTATAAGAAATGAGTTTTTTAACATTTTCTCCTTTTGTGTGCAAGTCTTGATCCGATATAAGAAATTCCTTTGTGTTACTATTTCATTTTCAAACTTTCTCTAAAGTATAATTCTTCAAGTGTATCTCTCTCATTGACTTTCTAACGAATACACTACCGGTATGCGTTTAAATGAATACTTAATCTCGCTAAATCTTAACTTTAATACAATGTCGGAATGCAATTGTTACTCTTTTTCTTATTTACTTCATAACAATTTGAGACACTAAATAAATGACGACTAATAATTATTATAACTGTATACCCATATTAACAACAACAGTCAACTAAAAAACTAAAAAAATAATAACAATATTGCTGCATGTTCTTGTAATTACGTTGACAATTTTAATAATTTCAGAAACATGTCCATACTGTCGACATGCATATTATAACAATATTATTGCAATCATTTTCATTAAACGCTATGTTGCGTTAAAAATCGTCTTAAAAGTAAAACTATGCATGACGGTAACGTTGACAATGTAACTAACAATAATTATTGTTGCATACAGTACTAGTGCACTGATTAACGACACACAATTAAAATAATTTCTTTTATGTACCCTTCGTTACAGACTGTCGCTACAGCAGCTTAAATTACCGAAAGACATTTCTTGTGATTAAATTCAGCGTCCTATTCAATTGAAGTAGTCTTACTGTTGTTATACTGATAGTAATAAAGCAGTACAAGTGACAAATATCTTATCTGCAGTCAACGATTTATAACTTTTGTCAAATGATTATACTAGCTCAGATTGATACCACAAATTCTTATTGAACTAGCTTTCCTTTAAAATTAAACTTTTAACACGATCTACACCGACATTATCTTACGTTTTGCAAAACCAAATTCATGCTTTTGCAACATTTTTTTCTTTAAGTTGATTAATTGAAATTGAACGCGATAATCGATATGTCAAGCGTAAAGTGTGCAAAGTTAAAATGTATATGTGTAATCTCATTAAAAATTCTAAATAAACTACTAAGCTTATATAGTGAACCTACAGTATATATTTATACAAGTTGCAAGTACTGCATTTTCCCAAAATTCCCAACTGACGGTGGATTATCAAAAGAAAAGTTGAGAGTTAATGGTCGGTTTACTTGATTTATGTCCTTATAATTTCAACGTGGCCACAACAATGGACGGATATCGACAGTAAATGAATATTTCTACTTTTACAAATAAAAAAAATTTCTCTCGTTCCAACTGCAAAGAAAGCGAATTTTCTTTAAGAAAACAGATGGCAATGTCCTTAAGAACAGTATAATATCGTTATATCAATTAAAATGTCACTTTATATAACTAGCCAATAACTTATATATAAAGAACTCAACGGATTAGAATTTTCTTCTGACATTTAAACGTAAAATTTACAAAGTAAACTTTTACACGTTTACCTAAATTGACCGCATTTTGTTGGAAGAACAAATTCAGATATGGCTACTTTGAAAGTGAATTAAGCAGATTGAACATTAGCATGAATGTATGTTTGTTTCGCTATATGACTTAGTGCTGAAGAAGCAGACGTACATAAAAACAAAAGTGCATCAAATAAATTAATGATACATTACAAGCCCAACAAAGTTAGAAACAGCCAATTTTAATATGGCAATACAAATGTTTATTGAGCTTAACCATATTCCTGAGATACCAAAAATGTAAAGAAATTTTTAACTTGGAGACAAATTACCGAATACGGGGCAATTTTTTCCAGACTGTCTACTACTCTATGTTATGCTGTAGAACCCGTACCATGCTTCAGGGATTAGCCGGTCACGCAGACAGCCCCAGTTCAAAATTTTGCCTCAGTCAGCATATATTCGAATGAAATCGGTATTAGGACCTAACCGGTTATATGCGCTACACTGCACATTTAATAAAATATATTTTACATAAGCAATATACCTACAAGCAGACATTTGTTTTACAATGGTAAAAGTTGTATCATAAACATGATTAAAGGGCTTGTAAACAAGCCATTTGTAGTCTTTGAGAAACATTTTCCAGATATCTATGCCTATATCAGATACGACCAATAAAACCAAAAAAAAAAATTCCCTCCATTCAGTTTATATCGATTTTCGTTGTAAAAAATTCAAATTGCTCAAGTAGACAACATCTGATCTTTGGAAGAAAAAAAAAAACAAAAGAATCGACATAGAAAAAGTTAAAATAAGTGCAAGAAATGAAAAAGAAAAAAGGATTTCGGGTGGAGTTCACCCACCATTTAGGTTATCCATGTAATCGTAAACATTTCGACGCCTCAAGTCGTGTAATTTCAAACAAACTAAAAAAAACTTTATGTAGATTAGCAGTTGATCTTGACAACGTAACATACGAAATTTGAAGTAAAAAACAGTGCTGAGTTATATATATACACACAACTAAGTTTATAGTAGTATACAAAATAGTTTGTATTCGTAATGAATGATAAAAATTGTCTATAAATTAATGCATGAAAGACTTAAAACCATGTAAGTGCATGTCAATCATGTAAAGTTTTGAAGAATATGTCATAGATGGTAAAAATTGTAAAAGATGTACTCACATTATTAATCTTTCTTTTTTAGTTTTTTCTACTTCAACAACGTAATGGACAAACAAAAAAAATCATCATATTAGTATTTAAGTTTTTTTTTGATGAGTGAGTGCCACTGAAGGGGTAGAATATCGAGATTTTAAGCCAATTTCTTATTTTAGATATAATCTAGTTTCAAATCGATAGTAACAACCATGACTGTTTGTCAGAAACGATTAGCTAGCGTGTGAAGAATTTCTCGACTGTAAATTGTAATCATAAGAGTTGTTACGATTTTACCACCAACATTGCAAATATAAACCAAACACTTAAGATTCATATGCTAAACGTTGAAATGCCAATCATCAAAAAAATTCAAACAAAAATCAAAACACAAATCGTTTTTTACAATAAAAGGTAAACATTGACGCCATCGGAGAATTCAATAATTTATTTTAAAGTTATCAAATAACTATTGTTACCGAATTTACTAATACTGAAACCCAACAATTTTACATTTCATTACAATCAGAACAACTATTGAAAAGGATTATTGTATAAGTATTTCCCAATTTGCTTTAGCTTGAATGATGCAAATAATTGGCTCTATCTTAAATGCTTGCTAAAAAAACGTCGCCAAATAATCGTTAACATGAGAAAGTTACTAAAATTGACTTGTGATTAAATACTGTATTTCTAAAAAAAAGTAATGTATAATTTATTACAGTGCCATGTCCTCAAGGTAAAATATACGACTTAAAATTCAAAGTTCTGACTCTTTTGATACTAACTTAAATCAAGAAGCTTCTCTACTAAATATTCACATGTTATTACAATAAGTTAATGTGAAAACACTAAAATAAATCAACATTAAGTTTTTTCTAAACTGTTTTACATCACATGTGTATACTCGTTAAACGAATTGACTATTTGTTGCAAAAAATATCCATTTAATTTTTAAAAAAATAAGTATTTCCATTAATCAAAAGGCTTAAGTTTCAAATACGCCTTGATATTATACACATTTAGAATCAAATCATTGTGTAACTGAGTATTCTGTTTGATTAGAGTAAAATTGTATTCACAGCTCAATTACAACTTCTACATTAAATCAGTAGTTTATCGTTAAAACGTGCATGTAGTTTCATGCAAATTTCAATTTAACCAACAAGACCAACAAGGTTGTCCAAATGATGCGACAAGACAAAACAAAAAAATAAACCCTAATACTAAAATACTAACAAACAAAAAAAAAAGTCGATCGTTGGGAATGTTTTAAAAAGAGAAACCAAGACTAACCAGTTCTTCAAATGAACTCGGTTTCTCTCTCTATCGTTTACCTGTTTAAAAGTCTTTTAATTTTCCAGTTAGTAGGAATGTTAAGAATGTGTCATGTCAGAAAGAAGGAAGACGACCGAGTTGAATTTAAAGATGTTTGTTAGTTGTTAATGCTTTTCTCTCCCTCTCGTCTCATATTTTTTTTCTACATTTAGATTTTTAGTTCTGGCTATTAAATTCTTGTACCATCTTTACCATTAAAAGCAAATTTGAAAGTCTTGTCCTGACAGAACTAATATAACTTTCCAACATTTTACAAACGATGAACCTTTACCTAGAAAAAATCAACTGAAGGTATTCCAACAACACAAAAAAAAATTAAAGGTATTCCACTTTCAAAGTGAAGCCCAATACAGTGTAACTAAATAGTTAAATTTAACAACCTTGTTAAAATTAATTGATACTGTGACCTCAAATTTACGTAATACAAGAGGTGTATATTTCCGGACTGTCTGATGTCACATTCGTACCATATTTTGCTAGACCAATCCTTGATTAAAACAAAAACACTCCTACCTAATAAGTTAATCTTGCTAGATTGGGGGTTTTTTTTTACACGAGCAACATCTACTGTAACTTTTTGTCGTTCCCTGCTATTGCTAAAGGAAAAGTATCCTCGGGTCCGTCTAGCAAAACTTGTTGCAAATACCCACATGTTGCGCTAGTCAGTCCTTTTGTTTAATTCTCCCATCTTTTTGAAAGATTTCTATAACTAAAACTAGATTTTACGATCAATTTTTATCGTTTTAACACTGTGCTAATTTCGCGACTAAAGTTAAGTCCTCACTTTGAGCACTACATGTCGCGCAATTATTCCATTTTGACAGTTTGGCCTAAATTTTTGGATTTTAGTTTTTTTTTCATTATCTCTGTACTGACTTGGTAATAGAAAGTCGGACACGTGTCACGCCAATACTTCAGCAGCAATACAAAAACAGCGTGATATTTGATGAAAAGATTGCAAATTTTCGATGCTAATTCAATCATAAACTCAATTCAATTACTCGTAATTACAACATAATCAGGTGTGAGCAAAGGTTGCACTTTTTCGTTGTTGTCATTTTTGCTCGAGTTTAGTAAACTCCCGTGGAGAAATGAAACTCCTTTCCGTTTACAAAATCCAATTAGTTTAAACTTATTATTTTTTACATAAAGCCCTAATTAGTCATTTAACAAAACAGAAACTACCTCGAAAGCGCGTATTTGCCACTACAAAAGCTCTTTAAGCAATTTATAACCTAGTTTTATAATTGAAAAAATAACTCCAAATAAAATAACTAAACTTCCCTCAGTGGGATATTTTTAAGATTACACAAAGATTTCAGATTTAATCCAAAATAGAATATTATAATCCTACGGTCACATCTTGCAGATGTTAAAAATTAAAATCTCTAAATCAAGCATTTCTAAAAAGTACAGATTAAATTTCTTACCTGTTCATAATCCAAGTGTGATGTCAGTGTAAAAACTCCAGTTTGTGGATTCAATGAAAACACGTCATTTCCCCAATCTGATATGACTGAATAGCCAATTTGAGCGTTAATTCCTTCATCAGCATCAATAGCCAAAACACTGCCCACTCTAGCTCCTCTAGCCGCGTCTTCAGGAATATCCAGCGAATAAGCAGATTTTGTGAATGTCGGTGGATTGTCGTTACTATCCGTTACCGTCACTGTGACAGTCAATTGGCTCGTTTGCACTCCATCACTGGCTTCCAGTAACAAACTATGAATGGGATTTATTTCGCGGTCCAATGTGCGTTGAAGATTTAAGGCACCAGTTGATGACTCCAATGCAAAATGACCATTTCCATCATTAATTAGACGATATGATAAATTTCCATCAGTATCAGGATCTTCAACAACAAATTTTCCAACAGTAAATCCAGGTAAAGCGTCTTCAGAAACGCTAAACACAGTTTGGGAAACATTTTGGAACGAAGGCGGGCTGTCATTTTTATCCATAAGAGTCACTTTCACCTGTAAAAAATTAAAACAAAAAAAAATTAATAAACGTGTTTATTTCAAACATAGATACATTACAGATAATGGGATATGATTAATTTTTAATATGTTGCTCACGCCATGCAAATAGGTAAATCTATCAACCACGTGGCATCACAGTGACGGAGCATAAAATTAATACATCGCCCCCTTATGGCAAAACTAATCTCTTCTCCAAAAACACTACTACCTTTAACCTTTTGAAATAGCCGACATCATAGAGTAGTATCTAACTTAAGTAATATTGAAACTTACTATAGATGTACTGTACATGTACGGTCTAACTTTTCTTAAATATCAAAACTGGACGTCGTAATAATCATGCTCAATTATCACTATGATGTATTAGTATCCAAATTTCAGAATCGATTCGTTTTTTTAAAGTTAAATAAGTTATTTAAAAGTGATGCTTTAATATTGTATTTCACGCAGAATTTAAATATTGTACAGTACCAACCATAAAATTGACGCTAATTTAGTAGTTGAAATCTGATCGCTTTTCTTATTATTATTGAAATGATAGACTAAATATTTAAAATAAATAAAAAAACGATCTGAAATAAAACAAATGGCATTCTGTGCAAATGTTTGAAATTATAATACCAAAGTTAGAGCGTCAATTATGCCGATTTTGTAAAAAGTTAATGGCTGCGTTTTAAACATTTTATAAAAGAAACAAAATGGTTTATATAAAGAAATATCTGTTCTGGCCATTTCATGACGATAAAACTGATGAAGAATTTGAAAAGAAAAGTAGACATTCTCACGGCTACAACGGAAATAAGGTTTAACATATGAAAATGAACGTGTAACGAGCAACTTTCTTGCTCCCTCACAATACATGGAAACAAAAAAATACAAATAAAAGTTCAACATAGAAAACTAATACATTTAATACCATACAAATTTATATTTTAAACTTTAAAGAATAAAGGTTAAAAGCGTTACTAAAAGAAATAAAAATCCAGGCATTAGATGTTATTTTTTAAAATAAATTTGATAATTTCGATTTTCATCATCTAACACCTGCAATAATATCAAAAGCAATATCAAAACATAAAAAAATGAAAACGACCTAATTATATTTTCAGAATTTTTCTTCAAAGTAAATTACTGGTAATAGGACCATTTTGAAGCGTTTTCCAGACTAAATTTAAAACGCCGCAATTAAAATGTTTGAAATTCTGATACATTTTAACTTTCCCTTTCTTCATCAAGAAATAAAATATGTCATATTTACGTGATAGTAAAATGACAAACAAGTTAAAATGCATAAAAGCAAAAAGTACGGCTTGTAAAGTTCCAATGTAGCAACGCCCTGAACAATTACAACACGCGACGACATTTTGTATACAATACACACACATAGTCTGTTTGTTTTCGCGTGTGCACTGGTACTTTCATATCAGTTAAAGCTTCGGTCAACTTTTAATTTACTCGTTTTAAAGTTTTTTTTGTTTAAACTACAATAAAAAATGTAAATCTTCCGCATATCACAAATTCACGATTGGACACAGAAAACGCCCCCTTTTGCTGGACATTTCTCAACGTAGCGTCGCGTTAAAGCTCACATTATTTTACAGGCTTCAAGTGGTCATTTGCATTCGTATTTTAAAAAAAAAAAAAATTATCCATTCATATATAATATATACGTTCATGTAGTTATATTTTATATACAATATTTATAGTCAATATTCTGCCAAATCGGCGTCATTGTTGTGTTTATTGCTAACCCCGACTGTTGTCAGCAATTAACATTATCGTCATTAAATCTAAGTCAAATAGTTTCAACTATCTTCTTCATAAAAACACTAGTTTTTTAAAACACTTTTACTTGTTTTTTCTCCCCTTACGATTTCTCCCCTCACACAAGTCAGAGTCTTTAAAAAAAGATGTCTTTTTATGATAGATAAGCGTTCATACACTCCGAAACGCTTTAAGAGTCTATTTCTAAAAGTTGTCTCGTTAGATTAGCATATAAACAGTTTTTATGTTCAACTGTTAGGTCGCCATACTTAATAGTTTAACACGAATTTATTTTAAGCAGGAGAGAAAACATTATTAGGCGTAAAAAAAGATGTTGCCTAATACCTGTAAGTATTATGGGTCAAAATTTGAAATAGTTGAAATGCGTGCCAATAATTTGACTGCAATTAAAACTGCCTCCGACATTAAATCGATTAGGTTTTCAAACATTTTTCTCAAAAAATTTCTAATTAGTCTGAAAAGAAATTTCTCTATGGGAGGTCGTGTAAGAAAACCGATACACAAGCGTGATAAAACCGTGTCTGTCCTCCAAAATAAATCAAAAAATTTAATTAAGGGTGTAAACCCAATTGGAGAAAAAACATAAAAAAAATTAAATAAATTGTCATATTTTCAAATGCTTTCTATTCAAAAAATAATTTGTACAGAATCACAGTAAACAACGCCAATGACCTCGTTTATACATTTTCATGACTTCAAATTCGTTATATAAATTAAACATACTAACATCAGTATCAGTAATTGTGGGTCATTGTCAATTCAATTCTTCTGTAATCAAAAGCAGACAAGCTATTAATATTAGTTGGCATCGTAAGAAGCCCACATAACAAATTTTAAAAACAGTACAAAAACCGACCTTAATATACTAAAATTTTCAAAAAAAGAAATACCTCTGATATTATAACGAATAATTAGTTAACGAAAAAATGCATTGAATGCACCACTTTGTATTATCTAAAATGTGGATAAACTAATCTCCATGCAAACACAGAGTCAAAAACATTTGTAATTCCTAAACATAACAACCACATATCACAAACTAAGTTATTATAAGTTATATTTAAAAAAAATGTTAAAACTATAAAATTTGTGAAGTAAATTTACGTAATAATGATTGTTTTCTGTTGCACCACATATGGTGCCAACTTTTAAATGATTCACGATATCTTAATTACATAAGATGTCTTATTTGAATAAATTAATTGATCACTAACAATCTCATTAATTACTATAACTTATAAAATACTGCAATAAAATATTTTAAACTTTTATTTTCCTTTTATACAGTAGGTTTACACCATAGTACTACCCACAACAAAAACTCAAGTCCTTTAAAAAAAATAACTTTACGAGTATACGAATACGACAATCTTTATAATTTAATGGTAGAAAAGAAAAGAAATAAAACACTAGGATCTAAAAGTATTGTAATTTGAAGCTGAATTTTTCCCATAGCCCATCTGAGTAAACAATCTCTTCTGATCATTTCTCTGACCCCGCCTATTTTCAAAACACTTTTAAAAGTTCTAAAAGAGATAAACACAAAGTATTTAACTAAAGATAAAAAAAAAAAGTATTTAACTCTCCCATCTCTTTTCATTTCTCCTCTTTCACAGGTCCCTTCACATCAATAGTTTTGTGCCTCAAATAAAATAGATAGGCGGTACATATAAAAACATTAAAAAAAAACAAGTGAAAGACAGAGTACGATGGGTGGAGATATATCTTTATCTAATATTCGAAATAGGTGTCCGCCCCCACATTTCACACTTGCAACGTTCACACCAACAGCAGAAACACATAATCCCTGCGTGTACTTGTACCTGTCAATTAATACGTTAAATAATGTCGTCTGCCAACCCTTCAATCACATCGCATTAAAATTAGACCGTCGTCTCATTCACTCCATTTTCAAACCATATCATTTTCTACGCCAGAAAGAACCTCCCTTCATATTACAAATTCTGCTTTTTTTTCCTTTTTTCTTACGTACACCTGTAAGCTTACCTGGTGTTTCTTACATTGTTTCTCTCCTAATTTTTTTTTTTTTGTATTTCCCATTCTCTTTTATTCTACCAAAAGTAACAAACACATATTAACTTTTCCCTCTCTGTTTATTACAGCATACATTTTAGTGTCTTTTTAACTAAATGACCCACTGTCACTCAATTTATGGAAACAAATTAAAACTTTCAAACTTGAGCGTTTTTGATTTTTTTTCCTCTCTCAGAATTTTTTTTTTTCTGGTGAGATCGATGTCTTTGAAAGTAACGTTAACCGTTCATATTTCTGTATTGCCGCGCCGGGTGGTTATTTAATGTCTTCGATTTTAGGAATGAGAAAACGTGCTGTAGCTCATGAATATACAGTATATTTACTATTATTTTATATTCAGAATTTTTAATAGTTAAATGTGAGAAAGGTGAGACAGGGTTAAAGGGATAAGTGAAAGCGATGATGGAATTGAAAGTAACAACATGCAGTTGTATTGTGGATAAAAGCTTGGAGAAAGATTTGAAACGCAAAATGGTGAGAGAAATAATAATAAAAAAAGTTGCAATGGGCGGCGTGTTTTATGCTTTGTTCGCTGGGACGGAACGTTCCACCCAAATAAGCACGGTCCCAATTGTTCACAGTTACCGGGAAGGGACCAAACAGTATGAAAGAAAAAAATAATGTAAAAAAAAGTAGAAAAACTACCTAAAAAAGAAAAAAATGCATGCGTAAAATCAGCATTCTATAGACGTAAAGGCAGTAGACAAATCTGCGCAGACCACAACGCATCAAATTGGAAATGAATATTCAAGTTTAATAAAAGAAGACGAAAGTTGGAATTAAAATTTTCTGGAAATCTAAAAGCAGTTCTTATTCAAACATAACTTTAAAAAAGAAGCGTATAAAAGGAATGCTGCTACTCTATTTACTCGAAAACACACCTAAAATTTTGCAACTTTTTTTGCAAGCTGTAATTTTGTTAAAATTTCAAATCATTTTCACAGTTTGTTCACTGAAAATTCTGATAACTTAATAAAATGTCTTTTCTTTAATATTCAGCTTTCAGATCCATATTCGGATATTAAGTAATAGATCGATGTCACCTAATTGTGTGGATTAGAAGTTGACACCAAAATGTATGTCATTCCCATCCCACAACATTAAGAAACAATTTTCAAGAAAATGTGAGAAAATTCTTAAATGATGACCAAATATGAAAAATCATAATTTCAGTGTTGGTGCCTTCCACTTAAAAATTTTATGGTTTCCGGAGTTTAAGAGGGAAATTGAATTCAATCAGTAGGGGGACAAAGACATAACCTACACATATATATTCAAAAGTAGTTAAGTTTCAAATACATGTATTAAAATGGCTTTTAAATTTTGAAATGCCATATCCTGTTACAGAAGCAATAAAGCGATGTCGCATTGTAGTATGCATGCAATCAACTTTATTGTTACCACAACTTCATGCTAAATTAATCAAAAGAACAAATCCTTGTAAGTGAAGTCATTCAATTTAATGTAAATAAACCAAAATGTTTAACAGAATTACCCATGCAAATCTAGACGATTGCAGTTGTATCAACGCAATTAAGTTACTGATCTGAGACCAATTTCAATGATATTTAACTAAAATTTTAAAATTTAATGTTTCAGGTTAAACAAATTCGACATTCCAAACATCACACTTTACATTAAATTTAAGTCAAACCTCAAAAAAAAAATACAAGTACTTCTTGGCTGACAGTTTCTTTTATCCATTTATTTTCTCTACTGCATAAATACATTTCTTTTATCCAAAAAAAAAAAAATTATTATTACAAAAACTACAACAACTTTCAGCTTAGACGTGTATGACTTAAAATATAAGGCACTCATAGTGTATGCTGTTTTCTTTTTATATTTTGAACAGCAAGTGCAGGAATTTCTCATCCACTTGAAATTGGAAGATGAACGTCGAGAAAAAGCAAACAATAGCAAGAAGAAGAAACTTTTTTCTCCATCGCTAAAAAGACAACACCAAATGGGACACGATATTTGAAATTGAAAAATAAACGAGGGACATCAAGATAAAAAGGCAGAAAAGGAGGAGTCTAAGTAAACAGACTGAATTCTGCCATTTTATGAAGTTGGTGCAATATTTGCTTAACCTTTTAGCACATTTATATAGAAAACTACAACAGAAATTTTTTTTCTCCTCCACTTCACCGCTCATACTTGATCCACAGCTATGAACACTCATAGTAAATACATAGCATCCACCCCCAACTTTAACCACTCATCTGCTATCTTATGCACAACATATACATACACGTCAAAATTAAGCAAAACAGAAAATAGAATTTCAACCTTCAACTTTTAACAGTCATTGTCCCTGTAAGACGCTACATTCAAAAAAAAAAAATAAAAAAAAAAGAAGAGGAAACAACGCAACTGAACATTTTCTTTCTCTTTTGCAATTTTAGTGTGTTGTACCTGAGCATAACCAAAAACGAAGAATGAAAAAGAAAAAAAAGAAATGGGGATAGTTGGAGACTTAAGAAGCAGGTTATAGGTGACAGCAAAAACATTAAAAATAAAAAAGGGCAAAAGGGGGGCATTACGATAGATCCATCACCTTTACTGTCAGCTGTTAGAGCTAAATTGAGTAAGAAGCAGCACTAAAAACTGGACTTAACAACAAGATTGGGGTCATAGTGTAAAGAACGGATTGGCTTCGATTTTCCCCAAGATAAGAGTAATATTTGGTCAGACTGGTCAGTGTGCCAAACATTTCATTCAGCTTAAAAGTAGTAATGTAAACTAATATCTAATGAAATATTACGCGCTTTAAACCACCAATTATATACAGTACATACTTTTAAACAAGATAAATCTTTAAAAAATAGGTAATATATTGCGAAACAAAGATGATTATTATAACCAGAATTAATCTACACTACCGGTATGCAATTAATTATACTTATTAGGATGGATTTTTAAAATAATAATGCGTAATCTATAAACAAAGACGGAATATAATTAACGCCAACTGGCGTCTTAGTTGGAAATAACCGACGTGTTTCTTCAACATGTCTAATCATTTTTTGTTAATTTTTGAAGGAAAAAAAATTCCAACTTTGTATTTACAAGTTTTTACCCCTGACTGTGATTATTGGCGAACTTAACTAACAAAAAGACCCTTCTTTGCAGTAACCACCCCATTCTCATTACAGATTTGGGTTGTTAAGATGCTTACAACGATGGCAGGTGAAACATATGAAAGTCTCTAAAAAAATTCATATAGAAAAAAAATAAAATAAAAATAAAGCAAGGAAACTTGAGAGGCGGAATCTCCCTGTTTCTGTTGTCCTGCTAGGGCTTATGAAACCCAGCAGGTGGGCTTAAATAGTGAATACCAAAGTCCCTAACATCTTCGACCTTCGACCGAAAATCGCTACGTTTGTTGGGTCTCCCCTAGCTGGATAAGCTTTCAACTACAGTACAGTATATTCTTCAAAAATTATCTAGGCCAAAATATGTTAAGAAATAATGCTTAATAATTATCTTAAGAATATGCAGTATTCTAAAAACACGAATGTCACTAAATATTGGTGATAAAAATCTATCAAATAGTATAATTTTGAAGTCAACGAGTACAAAAATAAAATCAATATAAAAAGTTTTTAACAAGCAAGGTCGTAAAAAATATATAATGTCATTGGAATATAAGAACTCCTTTTAGGAAAGTGAAGAAGCTATGAAATTAATACAATGCAAACAAGATAGTTAAACAGTATTATATTATGTTTTATTTTTTTCTTTTATTGTTCTAGTCGAATTGTCAGCTGTACGTGTATTATTATAGCTAAGATTCAATGAAAGCATGTTTGTAACATGTAAGAAAATATAAACAATCAAAATAATATTGCCTTGTTAAATGAATAATTCATAGTCTGATCATAGGCACGTTATTCGATTCTCCGTTATCATTTTAAAGTGATAAAATAACGTCACCATGTACCATATTTGTACAGTAGTAACGTTAAACATGGTAAACACAAGTTTTAAGTTTTTTTAAACACAATTTACTTGGCACTTTGTGGCATCATAACCAAACCTAAACTAAACTAAAGAAAAGAACATAAAATAATGCTTATAAAAAACTATAATTAGGATAAACTCTTGAGACATCTTTATGCATATTTTATCCAGTTGTAAGTCAACCAATCAAAATGAATAACTGGAAGACAAACGAGCATCAAATACAAATGACGGCGAGCTACAAGTACACTGTGCACATTTTAAGAAAAATAAAAACAACCGACACTTTAAAGTCTGGCAAACGTTTGCACAGCAACAAACAATTATACAGGTTTGTAATCTGTAAAATACATTACAAAAAAATAATTACAATAACAGCGACACAACAATACTTGTATACAATAAGAAGCAAACAAAATATTTTTTTTAAAAAAAATTCTTATACGAGGTTTAAGAAGGAGGATAAGAGAAATGAAGAAAGTGGGTGTTATGAAGATAGGTGAATTGGCTGCCATTTTGTTTTCTCCTGTCATTCATCCGTGATTGTCATCTTTCTCTCACATAATAATAAAAGATGGAAAACTGCTAGAAACTTCCCCTGGCGTCATCTACGTGAGTTTCCTTCATCATACGAAAAAAAAAAAAACTCAGCAGGGGTAAAATTTGAACCCTCACACCCACCCCTACTTCTGCCAGACGATTCGTTCTCCTTCACTCAACTCTAAAACTGACTCGCTATATATTCATATTTTTTGACATGTTTAGATTATAACAAAGCAAAGAGGTATAATTTTTGCATCGTCTTGGACTCGTGGTTTTAACTACGCTATTACCTACGCATTTTCGCATAAAAATAATAAAATAAAAAATTTTGAAGAAATTTAAGAAGCATTTCACACTTAAACGATGTGTCCATTTTGTCACATGATGTACCGTAATGTGCAACACAAGTAAAGTACTGGACTTACAAATTAAAACATTTAAACAGTAAATACTCGTAATAATGTAAAATATTTATCTGTCAATGATACAGTTACCGTATATTGTAACTATTCACGTTTTAAAAAATATTTCATACATTAAGAAACGAATTCAAACTGTGAAAATAATCATTAAAAAACATGTCCCATTCTCGTATCCTGTTTTAAGTTTAACTATATTATAACCTAGCAATTAAGCAGCAATAAGTGGGTATGAAAATTACTAACTACTTCGAATTTAAAGTACAAGAAGAGAATTCACGTGTATAAAATTAAAAATAAGAATAATTTAAATTTACAACAAAAAAAAAAAAATGCTGAAGATAAACTAAGTTAGCATTGCCTGCCTGCTTTGTTTCCCTCCATTTATATTCTAAAAATTCTTTAATTCAGTCTTAAATTTGCTTTTTTTTTCTTCTTTTTAACTGTTAAGGTTTTCTTATTACATTTCTCCCCAGGTATCATCATCATGATTGCGATTCGCTATAAGTTTGACAGTAAAGCTAAGAACGAAACATACCAAACAGCCCAACCCTGCCCAACAATACTTCGCTCATTGCATTTTAACTAAAATAAAAATAAATTAGTGACAAAAACTCAGATAGAGAACAGCCTGAGCAGGGGGTTTAAATATCTGAAGAGTTGTTTATACGGTAACGTAGGTAAAAAAATGTTTTACCATCTCACCCTATCCATAAAAATTGTGAGTGAAAGTAAGATCAACGCCAATTTTCTCGGCTGGAAATTTTTCCTACAATCGGTTGTTCCAATAACAAAAGTTTGAAATCGTTCGATAAAAAGCAGCAAGTACTTTCAACGAAAGAGTGTGGCGTTGATGTAAACAAAAACATTATAATAGTCAGCCAAGTGTTTAAATTTTTGTGGGATGTCTATCATACTTATAAAATGCCGTGCATAACATACAGGCTCAATGGGGGTTTCACAATTTGCATCCTATTTATTTGTATTATTCGTCCTGGCGTCCACGGTCAACCACCAAGTTCAAGTAAACAGACCAATTCCACCGTTTTTAAAATCAATAAATCGAAAGCCAGTCATAAAACCAACAACGTTAAATATTTAAATTAATAGTTTCCAGATGTGTGGCTAAGTATGCTAAACTTCATACAATTTCCAAATAACCCAAGAATGGCCCGAGATTAACACATATCTTCAGATGCCACTGCCCTGCATCATTTAAATGACATCAATTTTTCATCATTTCTACAAATAACGTATTAGCATTTCTAAGCAGTATATTTGTCATAAAGTAAACTTTTAAGCAATAAATCCACGTCTTTACAAAAATAATGTATGCATTATGTGTAACTAACATCATTGTTTGGAGCCCAGTGGCGAGTAATAAGAACATCAGTGTTATTATTCATGTTTTTAGGTTAACAGCCAAAAAGAATTTACTACTAAGTCGTTGATTATTGCTAAATCCTAAAACATTATGTCAAACACCATGACTTAAATCTGAATTAAAAGTAACAGATAATGGTATCATTGCAAATCGTTTATGTAAAACGCTTTACTTTGAAAATATAAAATACTGTAATTGATAATCGCCATAATACATTGCTCTCAGTTTCCAAAAATTTATGATGGCAATTTATTAAAATGCTTGCTTTAAGATGTTCAATTATGATTTGGTATGTTTAATTACAAAAAATAGCGTCTTAAGATTTTATTTCAAGACTTTCAGTCGCTTAAAATTATAAAAAAATTAACTTAATAGCACTAATTTAGTCAATTTTGTAAAGGTAGTTTACGTGTCTACTGACAATTACAAAAATAACTTCGGTAAAAATAATATAGTGTATAATTATCTCCTAAAATTTGGTATTGTAAAAGAATTTGGTATTGTTCTGTATTAACCTAAGATATTTGCTACTGAATTGTACAAGATCGAGACCTCCCACTTTAAACTGCTAATTCTTTCTTAAATATCGAGTGTTAAAGGGAAAAAAATTAAAGTCTCATTTGTACATTCAAATAAATATAGCACGTATTCGTGAATTGCACCGCCGCCAAACTCTTAAAATTAACTCGCACAAGTACTATTAAAGTTAAACAAACAAATTGAGTAATTAGAAAAAATTCTTTTGAAGTTCATTGCTACGGAGATAATTCTGCTTTACTATCATCATTGTTTGCAATCCATTACTGTCTGGTTGAAATCAAATTGTAACCAAAACTATTTTAATAAAAAAAATTTAATTTTTAAAAATGCGGTTTAAATTATTACCACATTAAAATCAACATTTTCCTAAATCTTAATTTTTTATGCAAACACAGTCACAGTTTCTTAATATTTTTAGACAGTTTTACTACATGTAAAGTTACAAGTTTTTCCTTATAGCAAAGACGGTAAGGAGAAATTTAATTAACCTTTTTATCAATTCCTACCTATACTGCAAAACATAACAATAAGAATTCGCCAAATCTTTTGCTCACAAAAACAATGACATGACCATGCAATGTCCACGACCACCAACAGGTCACTATTCCACGTCGTTCAATCTAACTACACGTCAAATGTGTCATTTCCTCTGGAGAACAGGCTATCGATTTACCAACTAAAGTTACAACAGTATTATTTTGACTAAATTTAGCAACATACTCATTGCAGTGTATTCTCAAATTAAATGTATTCGTCCATCAAATCCCAACTTATACTCGTACACCGATAAAGAAGAAAAAGTTTATTTTTTACAAAGACGCTTAAAATTCCCAACTAGCAAGATATCATAATCAATCATAAAGTGATACTGCAAAGCTGTCTTGAATTTTCAAACAATACCAGCGATTAATCACCAATCAATGATCAAGTTAAACCACTACAGTGCAACAAAAATATTCAAAAGTGAAACTGCAAACTGAGTGAACGTCGATCAAAATAATATTTTAAATCCCGACACGTTTCCACTAACATGTGACAATGATAAAAACGTGAAATGCTATGAGTATTGTGTTGCAAGGATGTGAACTTCAGAGACCCCAAAAACAATTTATTAAATTCGTTTAACGTGTGTGCATTCGTCTAAACTTTCGCCAAGACTGTAAGATTAAAGAGTTGTACACCTATGATTAATATTTAGCCGTTTCCTCAATGCAAAAGATCACGCAGGTTACCAAATTCGCAAACTAAATTAAATGTTGCGGATTATTTCCAGACGAACTGTATGATATCCAACCAACCACCGATGTTTCTGAATTTAACTTTGTTGATTATTTTTTGCGTGAATTTTTTTTCTCGCCATTTTCGTATTTAATGTGACGTGAGAAGAGGTAATGTTATACTGTTCTTAGCTTATTATCGGTAAACTTACTTTTAGGTTGAATAAATTTACCCATTAAAATTCAATAAACAAAATCAACTAAGCTAGTCCAAAAAAAATATTTTTTAAAATGAAATTTGTAATACAATAAAAAGTTCAATAATTCCTGCACATAAATTTGCAAAAAGTAATAAAAAAAAATTCTTTTTTGTTAAAATAAAATCATAAATAGTAATTTTTTTTACTTTGCTTGAACTTATGCAGTGAATAGTATGCTAAAATAAATACCAGAAAAAAACTAGATGAATCTAAAATGGAACGAAATCGTGACAAATAGGCAAATCACGTTTTATATCAAATAACAACGAGAAGTCAATGTAATCCTCGCTAAACAACTCGTGATTTCCGTCTAAAGTGTAAAAACAGTGTATAAAAACTCATTTCGCTTCACTTATTAGTATCCAATCTTATTTTTATACTGATATCGTGATGTAAAGGTATGATATACCACCATTATACTATATTTGAAAGTGTTTTGCGTTTTCAATAGACGACGGGCGTTCCACATGTACTGCTACTTACACGTACAGTGTAAGTTAATATTTCAAATACAATGCACATCGATTACTTTAGGAATACCCATCGTTAACTGATATCAACAAAATAGTGCATAAACAGGTATCAGTGAAATAGTGCATGGCAAAAAAATAAAAAACAAAATGTCACATACTTTTAGCAACAAAATAATGTGTTGTAGACTACGAGTCATACCGTATGTGAAAATAAAGAAAAAATATTTAAAAAAAAAATAGCTTTTTATAAAATGAAATGAAACCTAACAAGATATCACGACGTAACCTTGATTTCATCAAATAAAGTCTAATTTTGTTTCTTATCACTCGTTGAAACCAACTGTAATTCTACTGTTCAATCATTACATTGCAGTAATCTCAATAATGAAATGTAACGCACTGATGAAGCTAGAGAAACTAACGTCATCTCGTTTCATTGTTAAAAAACCATGCAATTATTTTCATAACAATATACATTAATTTAAATTATATAATAACTACTGAAGTTGATAAAGCGGTGGAAAACCTCATTAAAAATGTTAATAAAATCTCAGCTGACCATGACTGACCCTTAACGTGAAAAAAAAAAGTTTCAAGTTTACTGCTTTGTACTCGTACTAAATGATTGTTTATATTAATATTTTATTGTTTTCCCAATTTCTAAAGTTTATGTGGTCCAAGGTTTATAAATATATGATACGAACACTTAGAACTTTTTTAAAATGACTTAAAAACCACAAAAAAATGTTAAGATAAACTACGATCAGTTTATTTGTTTTATTAGACAATGGTGACGAGGTCAAACAAACACTTTATAAGATTTATTTCTCTATTTAGAATAAATTGTCAAATCTCTCTGCCTACTGGTATTATTTTCCAGTCAAATAAAATAAATAGAATAAACAGAAAATATTTCACAATAGTTTCACCTATAATTTTTTTTTTATTTTACTAAGTTAATCTGCTGCCACCATTTTGACCGAAATCCGACAATTTCACGATTTCTACACAAAGTGCTTTTTAGTTATAAATTCTACTAAAACCCTGGACAGTTTAGATGTGAAATAATATTCAGAACTGACATCAACAAATATTTCTAAATAATACCAGTACTGTACTTTCTAATTTTAATCTAAGTTAAAAAAAAATTGCTGTAAAACTTATATATTTTTATTTAGGTTTGCATAATTTTGTTTTATTGTTGATATAATGATATGCCTCTCATTTGATTTTTAGTTCCACTTCAACATTAACAAAATAACATCTCTTATACCCCTATCTTCACCACTTTTTAATAAATTATGCATTTTTTAAATCCCTAATTTTTTAATGTTACATACTATTCCTGTATTATGTTTCCTCACTATTTCCTTTCCACTCATAACTTCCTTCTTCACGTCTCCCCACCCATTCCTTACACCAAAATATAAATCCAGGTATAGTAAGTACTATTTTTCCTTGGAAAATTCCCATCCCTCAGCACTTCCTAAAGTTCCTATAAAACGCCTCTTTTGTCCTGTCACGAAAACTGACAGGCAACCATGACATTTGGCGATTGCTGTATATACAATACCTTATGTGTTAATGTTTACAGTGAGAACTTTACTTCCTTTTTACGGCCAAATTTACCTCCAAAAACTTTCACAGGTCTACTTAATATGTAAAAGACTTTGAAGTGTAAAATACACGCCGTGCTAAGTTGCTAACCGGTACTACACTCGTTTGATAAACGCTCATTTTCAAAATTTCAACAAAGTACTTTTCTGACGAAAACGACGACAGCTTCAACGTACCATAATGACCCCTATAACAACGACAATAGGCAGCTAACAAGAAAGAAAACAAGAAGAAAAAAAATCAACTAAAAATGAAAACGTCATATCAACACAAACTTATTTAATTAGAAAGAATGATGAGCGAGTACCTTTAAAGCGTCAATATTACGAATTAGAATTAATATGAACAACTACAAGTCAGTCACCTTATTAAGTAAACTGTAAACATGAACTAACATTAATTTACATTTTAAATTTAAGTCTACCATGTTTTCCCAGACAAATTAGACAACCTACAACAACCGTCAATACATCAAATCGAAATTACGGTAATACAAGTAGAAAGAAAATATTACTTTATAAGAGAACTTCGAAAAAAAAACTCTTTGAAAATCTTGAAATTAATTATATAATACTGTATAATAATTATATTGCCCATATTATTAAAGAAACGTAACACCATCAGGTATTTTAATTAATTTTTTTTTCTAAATCAATTTACGCAATCAGTCAAGTACAAAAGATAAAGCTCAACTCTTTTAACGTTAGCTGAAACCGAATGATTCAGCTCAATCATCGCATCAACGAATAGAAATCGGTTCACATGTATTGAAAACGCTTCCGTCAAACAAAAATATTTCCAAAAGAAATTTTTTTCCCTACTTAAATACTCATTTTGTTGGTGATTTGTGAAGATTGACAAGAGACTAGATCATATAAAGATTTCAGGCGGCAAAACCGAGAAGAAAAAAAACTCAAGTTACAATATAAAAAACTCCATGAAAATATTATATGAAAGGTCAGTAATCAACATAAAGTTATTATGAAATTCGAAACTAACAAATTCTAATACCACTGTTGATAGGATTGATCTTAATACGAACAATCGATCAAGAAAGTTGTTCCACCTTCATCCACCTCTCAATCATTATTACTTTTAGTACAGTACGAAATGTGCATCCCCCGTCAACTCCGAAAGTCTTGTCTTCGGTAAATAGTGATAATTTAAAAGTTTGTAAGACGATGAAAAGCCTTGGCACTGACAGCAGTAAAAAAAATAAAGAAAGTACTGCATAATGAAAAAAGCTGATAGTTTACCTTGATGGAAAGAGAAACCGGAAGAAGTAGCAGTAATAACAGAAGATGACAGAAAAGATGAAAGAAAAGAAAAAAGCAACAGAAGCAAAAGGTGATAGCAATACCCCCACTAAGCTGGCTATTCTTCTCCCACTCCTTTTACATTTACTACAGTAATGAACAACAGAAGAAAAAGAAAATTTCATGCAGTCTAATTAACAACGCTGTACGATTCATGCTTTAATGTACATAGTCTACACTCTACACAGGAAAATACCAAACAAACTCATCCTCCTACACTCTCGCAAATTCCTTATCAAATAATGCACTAAACAATGGCCACGTAATTAATTTGACAATGCAGCATAATACAGTATTAATAATAACCATTTATATTTTAATAAAAAAAACCTTTAAAATGTTAAATTACTGTCACGCTGAAACATTCAACTTCAAACTTCCAATCGATAGCATCAAAATTTTTATTTCATATTTTAAGTATTTCAGGAAGTACCGGTATTATGCTAAGCTGTTGAGATAGATTTTAAACATAGTAGAATACCTGCCAGGATTATAACTTAGTTGAAATGATTTCTTCCATCAATTCAGTTCGATCTGATACGTATAGTTGAGTTTGAGCTGACACGCGACCATTTAATTCACATTATCACATACCAATCTTTGGTATTAAAATTCTGGTAACTAAAAATAGAAAGCTGTTTCCATAAAATGCTTAATCGATTTGTGAAAAACTAATATTCGTATAAGTTAGGTAGAGTAAAATGATAATATCAATACATTTACTGTATTTTTACAAACGTACAGTAAATAACAAAACTTGTCTTGGTAATTTTTTTTGCGTTTTGTACTTAAAATAAATTTTACAAGACGAACACGTTTCGTTTCTTTTTTTAAATAAAAAAATAAAATTCATAACTAAATCTACATTACTATAAATCAAGCATGATGTTGATGTTGTAAGGTAATTATATTTCGATTAATTTTTTTTTCCAAGTTGGCAACCTCAAAAGATTAATTATACCAGAAAAACATACGAGTTATTTATTTTATCCAAACGCATTTTCATGGGCACTGAGTGTGAACTGCCAAAAGCATTGCATTAGCGATTAATGAACCTTTGATTCACATCGAAATTCAAGTCTTTTTTGTACACAAGTATGTATGTGAAGTAGAATGAAATTGGCAAAACATTCGATCTAAAAATTTCGTAGTTGACAACACAATTGCGGCAAAGAAAGAGGTTACCGTAATATCGAAACTCGTTAAACATTTCTGTAATTACTGTATCCTACAAAATAAAATTCAAACTTTCATTTCTTCAATTGCAATTCTGTAGTGAAACTACACAGCGCACAGCGTCATTACCAATGTCTGCAAAACCAGACATGAACAAACAACAATTGAGTATAATTTCATCTGATTCACATAATTTGAATCATCCTGAAGCTAATTACATTCGCCATTTCTTCTCTGAATAAACCTTCAACATTGACTTTTTTTTTATTTATTTATTTTTTTGTTATTGTTGGTTAAATCTTGCGCTCAAACGACTTCTCTTAACTTCCTCTCCGCCTCCACCCGACTTCCACCTATTTAACTTCCTAATTTTAAATTTGATGAGAAACTAGCGTGAAGCATTTGTGTATAATAAAGAATGAAGACGATGCACATACACACACATCGGCCCCTCGTGGTACTATAGTTTCAATAGGGATGTTACCGTACTAAAAACACAAGGCTAGTGTTTTAAAGTCAGGCCAACGACACCTTATCCAAGTTTCGGCTTGTCACCCATGAAATTTGCAAGCGAAGAAAAGTATGAAAACGCGTTTCAGTTTTTTTTAAAAAAAAAAAAACTTAACTTCAGCTACATTTATATACACACACTATACGGAAGAGAATTTTCGTTTACAAATATTTAAGCAACCTATGAAATTTTTCCCGTAAAAGAAATATTTTGCCACCCTCTCAATTTTTTCTTGTTCAACTTGGAGATGAAAAAAAAAAAAGCATAACCAATCTGAAATAGATTCCCTTTTACAACCACGCATCAACTACTGTCTAATATTTTTTGCTTTGTGTAGAAAGTTGAAAAAAATCTCTCATATGCGCATAATAAATATGATAATTTGCAAATTGCATGTTTTAAACAAAGCACTCCTCCCAACGTTTTGCCTTTCAATTTCGATATCGTTGTCGTTCAACAAATATTTTACGTCACTCAAATGAAATGCCCATACAGTCACACCCAACAAATAATAATAATAAACGCCGCTTTTACAAAAACATGCTACAAATTCAAATAACTGCATAAATTCAGCTTAAAACTGTATTACACACTGTCGATATAAAAGATGAAAGTTGCAGATTTTCTTAAGTAAATGCTTATATCGTTAAAGATAATAAGAGCGTTCAAACAGTCTTTAAATTTTATCATTAAAACAGGAATCTTGACTTATTTCAAAAAATATATAATAAAATGGCCTGGTGCATTACATTTACGTAGGTGTTACATTCTAAAGCGTCTACAAGTACAACTACATGACTCCCACATTTTATGCCGAAATGTTAAAATGTATCAACATGATTCAGTCATTTACTCTGTTGTCATTTTATACAATCAATGAAAGTTGTAACAAATTTAAATGATGCTATCCTGAATAACTCCGCAATAATAATAATAAAAAGATTTCAGGCGCCGAATTCATGACAACATCTGGCGTCCAAACCAAAGAGCTACAACATTGGTGGTGGTCGCTGGCGTCACAGGCCTTCACACCCCCGCACAATTTTAATCTTTCTCCCTCTTATCCCCTAAGCTTCCAGCAGCAAACAAATAGCTCCCTCTCGCGAACTAAGACGCCCGTATTGCGTAAACGATTTAACAAAATAAGAAAAAATTACTTTTGAAAATATTTTCTTAACGAGGTAACAAATATACTCGACCTTGTTCACCTGCCACCTAACGTCCATCCACCCTTAATACACTCCTCCTTCGCTTCTTTTTTATCCCATTCCAACACCATGTTTCTGGATTAGATGGTAGCCATCTTTAGCAAATGTACAGTCTAAGACTAGTTAAAAAAAACGAAGTGAACCAAATACAAAGGAGAGCAGACCAACAATTGAAAGGAAAACTAATTGACAAATGGTAACTTTTCTAACGTAGTATTCAGTATAAAATTCTAGACACGTGGAACTAGAAGTTGATGAAGTCAAGCAGTCTATGTTATTTAGTGTCCAATTTTAAGTGACAAAAACAAACTAGTCAATAGATAATATTGAGGAGTCGTAAAAGGTAACATAAAAAATAAATTTCGCCGAAAGAAAAAAACATTAAAAATGCCACACAACCTGGAAACTCCAATTGGCGTCAAAATGAGATGACATCCAATATTTAAAGTCACATGCACAGCTCTTCAAACCATTATCTTATCAATGAAAGAAAAAAACAGCTAAAATTGTTTTACAAAATAATTATTTTTGGATGTATTTGATAAAAGCTAAAAATTCGTCAAATATAGTTTCTCCACTTTTACTTTTTCACTTGAATTAATATTTGCATTTAAATGTAGCGTTTCACAGTTCAGGTAGCGTTAAGACCAAAACATTTTTTTTCTCAAAACAACCATATACGGAAGCATTTAAATTTAAACCCTTTAAAACAGTTACCTGTAATATGAAACGTTCAATCTTAAAATTGTACCGACAACATGAAAAGGCAACATTACCGGAAAGATAATAAAAAAAAACCAAACCCATTTAAAGCGAAGCAAAATGATGAACATTAAAAGCATTCCTGTAACGCTTATAGCATACCTCAAATAAAAACCATAACACCAAATTATTAAGTTTGCCTCGTCAAATATGAAATTCATTATCAACTGACATCTACAGTGCAATGGATACGGAAAAAAACTAAAAGAAAAACATTTCTATAAAATTTAAAAGTTCAACAAACCAAAATACAAAATCGAATGTCATAAAAGTGAAAGTGTAAGAAATTTTAAATAAAGTGACCTTAACATCAAGACAATTTTGTTATAATATTAAAATACCTTTAAAAAAAGAATTTAATTGGAGGATACTTCCATACTATAGTATTACATTAATAATGTAGTGACATTATATGACATTACAAAACATTAGTTTTAAAAAATAATCCGTTGTATTACAGCTAAGTTATAAAAGCACATAAACCTTCGACTTTGAATGTGATAAATATGAAGTAAAATTTATTTTTTACCTCGGTACAAGTTACAATGACGTTTTTGTTGGTCATTTGGAATGCGAGTCAGGTTTACTCTGCCATGTCAAATGTGCTACTCGCCCATTTTTCAGTTTTCTCCAACCATTTTATCTACTCTTTCGCCTTCAGCAGATTTTTAACCGCAATCAGTATCACGTAAATACATTTATGAGTTACGTATACCAAAAAAAAAAATTAAGAATACCAATTCTGTACAGTGTATGCACATACTGTAACTTTGTAAGTGCATACACTATATAGTATGAATGTATAAAGTATCCAACTTATAAACTGTAAACAAAACAAAGACTTAAAGAATAGAGAGTTCAACGACTTTTCATTTTTACTTGTAATCGCATATAGTGTATAGTGGGCTACTGTGAAGTAAAAAGCCTACAATGAACAATAAAACGATTACTGTAAAAATATTTTCTTTTGCAAATATTTTATCCCTCCCAAAATTAGAATTAACAAATGTACTACACTACAGTATGTCCATTTTCAAACACATACTGAATTTTTTTATTTGCAAATCTGTTTTTTTTTTTCTCCACCGATTACAATATTACGATGATGAAAAATTGGCGAGTTTTATCGTCAAAATTATTGTTGTCACCAATCAAAAAGATTTGTAATGCTAACAAGCGATAGAAGGATGAAATACTGTACGAAGACGAAACCCAAACTGAAAACATTTATCTGATAAAAAATAAAATAAAAATTTAGTTAGCATGTAAACGTTTTCGTTAAACGCGTTTTATTCGACAAGAAAAACCAGTTTTATATTAATTCTCACAGCTTATGCAGTGGGCACGGTCCTCAGCGAGCCTTTTCAATGTTTATCACCTTTGGCCACAAATTTTACAATAACCATTTCTTGCATTTTCTCAAGTAGAATATCATTGCGAAAGTGTTTTCGAGCGTCATACTGCATGTCAAGTTCACGGCCACATTAATCGTCGCTTTTATTATTATAATTTTTTTCAAACCAAAAAAAAAAAAATATAAAAAAAAAATCATGATTGCTTTAGAGCTTGTACAAACTTCCCTATGGTTATTTACTATAAACAATCACACTTCAAATACGTTTCTATTTAATTACGCTGGCCAGTAGAATAATGGATGCATATTTTTAAAAACAGCAATTTTCTAAACGAATTAGTCGCTGAAGAAACCACACCGTGTTTGAACGTTTTATGGAATACGTAGTTATTAAATAGGCCAAGGGCTATCATTTGACGCACACACAACACGCCCCCAAATGATTTCTTATGTATAGAAAAAACAAGGAACCGCATTTTTGTATTTAAAGAAGAAACGCCACTTTATCAACAAATACTGTATGTGCAATTTTGTTGCCAGACATCTTTAAAACATAATTTCGGATTTAAAATGTCCCTGAAGTTAGAAAAAAAAACAAATAAAAATATTCGAAAAACTAAAATAACTCCAAGCTAATAAATTGGACTTAAAGATAGACACCTAATAATTTAAAAACACCTAAGTTCAAAGTCATGCTAAAGGTGAAAAAGGACGCAAGCAGTGCAACCATCAGTGTCCTTGCCTAAACTCATATTTTTTTATTATTCAGGATTAAGAAATCATTAGTATGCGATGTGTCCATTTGCTCAAAGCCCCCAAAAAACCCCAGACAGACTAAATAAATTTTTTTAAAAAAAAAAAAACGACTACGTTTACAAGTACCAGAAATTTATAATTAAAATCATATTAGTTATGCATAAATAATTAACTGAATACAATACTGTAAAATCTTAATTTTTAATATGGTTATAAACCCACACCGGTTATAAAAGTTAATACTTTATTTAATCTTAGAAAAAAAAATTTAAAAAGTACATACTGTACTGTACTTCTTAATGCAATAGTAATATCTAAAAAAATTCTGCTTTTAATTAAAGTAGTGTGGGCGCTCAGGTCAAATCAATTATACTACGGTATATTATCTTTGTTTTATCTATTATTATACACGTGTAAGACCACAGACTCACAGCAAGACAAAATAGTTATAGACAATTACATTAATTATAGATCTCCAAAAAGAAAACAAAAAACCAGCGGGTTTGATTAGAAAATAGTAGCAAAGTTCAAAACAATTGCGCTCAACAAAATGTAAGATGCAACAATATGCAAGAGAATTAAGGGTAACGCATTCAAAATGTAGATACCATAATGTTCAGTTTAATCTTTTAAAGATGCACATACTGTAGTAGAAGAAACTGAATGCAATTGTGATATATCCGGTATGGAAAAAGCATCACATTCCTCAACAGCAAATAACAGATTATGTAATGTGCACAGTACTAACTTGGTATGTTTTCAATATGTTCCACGTAATTTTTGTTATGCATATCAAAAGTGTATACCATTATAAATTATATATGAATAACATTATTTTCAACTAGCATAAAATCGGTATACAGTATAATGATCAACGAGAAATGGCATAACGAATTAAAATGTATGTTATACAGTATTTACCAATTTTATAACGTAGACAAACATTTTTATATAAACTTTTAAAAATTTAATGAAATTCTTTAATAATCTTACGTAGCTTATGATATGAGATCACAGCACCACGATTTAATCAAACATCCTTTTTTCCTAGTTCAACATACAGTAAGGTCACGAATTATTCTAGTTTTACTTTTAAACAAATGTTCTGTCAACCTCCTATCAAAAGTAGACTTTAAAAAACTCCTAATTAGTAATTACAAACACAAGAAAATTTGTAGTGCAGTTAAATTTTAAACTAAATTATTTCCTGGTAACTAATTTAAAAATACTATTAAACGCTCTAAAAATTTCTTCTGCAAAATTAAAATAAGCTTTAACTGCATTGTTTTATGCAACAATTAAACAGTAGCCATGAAAAAATATCTGCGAATTAAAAGACTTCCTCATTAACAACTGCTCGAATGCTAGAAAAAATACTTTTACAACCCTATTGTTTATCAACATTACTCACATACAAAACCGCAAAATTAATCAATAAATCAATAACAAGTTTTAACAACCACAAAATCAAAAAATAAAATAAATTATAACATTACAACTTTCTTGGCTTATTAATACGACATTTTGTTGAGAAAATAACTGGTATGTAAAGAAAAACGAATTAGTTAAATTTGTATGATTTCTTACTGACGTGGTAGAAGAAATGTAAGTCACGAAAAGTGCATAAAAGCTGGTTAAAATAATAAACCACACAAATGCAATTATATTTTTAGTCTAAGAGTCTAATTACCTTTTAACAATTTTTTCGTGATTCTCCAAAATACAAAAAAAAAAACAAGATAAAAATATAGGTCACTCGTTTCAAAATTCAAACATATTGCATCATCATCAACAACGAAAAATAATTCTTTGAAAATACTGATAATAAAAGTAATGCTAGCCTAGTAATAAGAAATATTTTTGACAACGACCCCAAAGCAATACACTTAAAAGAAAGAATAAAGCTTAAAAAAGTAAAATACGAATCTAAATCAAGTCTGAAACTCAATAACAATTACAAGTATGAAATTAATTTTATGTGGGAAAAAATCAACAAATACACAAACGTGATTGTTGTCTATAAAATCGATACAATTTTTACTCGTAAATTTCACACAAAAAAATCTGCCATTATGAAGTAAATCAAAAAGCAATTCCGGTGTTGTGAATGAAATCGATACATCATTCTGTTTCAAGATAAATACAAACAAAAAGGAAAAGGAAAAAACCGAAAATAGTAAAAAAAAAAAATAATAATAATAAAAAAAGAAGAAAAAAACATGTCTAATATAAGTCGCATCATCGTCTCTTTATTATTTTTTTTCAGCAAAAAACTTTTAATTGCTAAAATGTAAAACCTGTTTGAAATTACCTTTTCTGTATCAATCTCGTTTTGTTTCAGTAGATTTATTTTTTACTTCTGACCGCCCTGTTTCTCAAATATATATAACTTAAAATAAAATTTAAAGAAGACAATACGACAAGAAGCAAAACACAAAACATAAGGAAAATAAAAAAAAATACAATCTTAAACCGACCAATGACACGTTGAGACATCACGACCATCATTAATCACAATTATACACGACGACAAAATTTAGAAACAACCAATTTTTTTTAGCTCAACTGCTCTTCAGTTTCTTGCCGTGATACAAACACATGTTATCTGCATATACAAGTACATGTACTAGCTACATTCTACCATGTGTATCTGTATACAAGGGGGTTAACTTAAGAGCTATGTATATCCGCCCTGGATCAGCAACCGCAATTAAATCAACATTACAATAGTAGAATGAGAAGAATTTGGTCGAGTCGAAGATTCTAATCCAGAAAGAAAACAACAAAAAATTTTCTACTAATAAGCTGTTTTAACATTTTATATAACGAGAGACAGAACGATGACCGTCAAGTTCAAAGACAAAAAAAATTCAAACTACTGCAATTCGAGGTTTTTTTTATACAAGAAGTTAATATCATTAATAAAACCAAAAAAAAAATGCAACTTCCTTTTTACAAATAGATTTACCAGAAATACTTCTAAAATGTTAATGATGCCGATTTAAGTATAAAAACTTTTAGAACTAAAAATACCAATTGCAGAATAACCGTAAAAAATTGGTGTTTTTTTGTATGAAATTTATAAGTTATATACTGTATGTATAAAATGTCAAACGATTTACAGAAATTAAGTTTAGTTATAAAGTACTTATGCAAAAGCTCGACTAGGTAATAATCTAGACAAAAAAATAGACTTTCACTTTCTCAAAATGACTGAATATTACAAAGTAAATTTACACAATACAAAAACACGCAGACTACCATTAAAATTCCAATGCATTTGCTACGTAATAAGTATTTCTGAGAAATTACTGACTATTTCGTAATTACGATTAAAACGTTATTCTTGCACAATTTCATTATTAAATTTATTAAAATACTTTTGTACACTATGTACAAGTAATATTTTAAATTGCCAAATTTTTATGCATACCGCTCGTAAGATGCAATCAAATCTAGAATCTTGTTGGCTTTTTATGGGACTGCCTGTTGTTTAAATGTACTCACGTCTAACGACATTGGCTATAGCAAACGATAACTATCACAGTAATAGACGAATATGAAAAGTTGAGAACTTTTGTAGATGTGTAAAGAAAAGTCGTAAAAGTATTATCTAAGTCTCTCGAATTTGGTTGCAATTTTTATTTTGAAATGAAATTCCAAAAAAGTGCGACTCGTATTAAATAATTTTATCTACACCAAGCAAATTCTTCTCAAGTTTATAGAATCGCATCAGTAATAAAATACTGTACTTGTACTTTAAGAAAAAAAAATTCAAACAATATTTGAACAAGTACTGTATTTACCATGTAAACAACATTGCCAGCCGCTTTCTTAGTTGAACGCCGGTAAAATTTAACACCTGAACGATTGGAAATAAAAATTTGATAAGAACGAGTCAGCAAACAAATAAAAATTTGATATATGCTTAATATATCAGATTATTTGTAAAATATTTTAATAATCACTGTTAAATATAAAAATACGAAATAACAACAACTATATTTTTCACTCAATTTCACAGTTTGAAGAGCAATGTTTCAAGCTTGACTGCAACTGAAACAACTGATCAACTTTATCCAGCCACAAAGTTTAATTGAAAAATTTCAAAAATTAGAGGAAGTCAATTCGCCATGACCACTAAACTAGTCGTTAACCAATTCTTCTCGTGCCAAATAATACCGTATAAAATAAAAGTTAATAAAAAAAAATTTTAAATCGTAAAATACAAAAATAGCAAAAAGTGCTTCTAAACCCATTATGTTTGACATTTTATAAAACAAAACCTGAAACTCAAATACAGTAATTATTGTATGATCTCTTCAATATACCCAATTTCAACCATCTACTCAAGAGATACTGTATGTTGATAAATAACCTTAACTTAGTGTACCAATAGGTGGGCACCTGGGTTCGAAGTTGAGACTGAGTGTCCCCCAATCAAAACCCTAAGTTGAACTCCAATATTCTTATGGGAACTTTTGTAAAGTAAACAACTGAGATATGCGATAAACAAAATAAAAAATTGTAAAATGCTGCTTGTATGACGTGGTCATAACACAAAAATGGCATACAAAACCCAACATTTAGTTTAGTAATGGTTATAAAAATACCACAAAGTGAAATCTCGAGTTAATGGAAAAACACATTAGGCAAATGAATGCTTTTGCCCGTCTGTGTTTTAAAAATTGCGTTTTCTGCCCAAGTTTTCCTTGACACTAAACAATAATTTGATTGCTCTTTCAGTTGGTCAGCTAGGGTTAATTTTATATTTCGCCAGCAATTTCCACTCCACCTCCACCTTTCACATTGTATACATCTTGTACTTGCATTTTATTACCCAAGCATACCCCGTACGTGTAAAAAAAAACTAATTTTTTTATTCTTAACTTCCCACATATTTATATGGTACGAATTGTTGCACATAATACAATTTTCAGCTCTAATTCACGCAATAAAACATCTTGATCTAATTAAACTATGAAAAATGCTTTTAATTTAGCAATTGCTTGCAGTAAATTATATCATGCAAACAAATTACTCCAAATATTGTAATACTTTACTGTAAAATAAATTTTAAAATCGGTTTACAAAATAATAAACTCATTGTTTTTCGAATAAGCAACAGAATGATATCAGATTTTGTTATTGTTGGCAATAATGATCAAATGAAGAGATCGTGCAAAATTTTCAGATCTTTAACAATGAAAAGCAGTACTTAAATTTACACACTTTTTTTGCTAAAATTTAACCTTGTTTTTAAGGACGTCAATTTCCAAAATTCCTCAAAAGTTAAAACCATCTCTATTCATGTTCATATCAATTCCAGTATACATATGATTATTTGTCTTGTAAAAAAATTGTAACTATGGTGCTGTCCTTCAGGACATTAGTGAATTACATACAGTAAGGTGACAGAAGTTTAGCTTAGTGTCCCTTTTTGCATTATTTAAACATACAGTATTACAGAAAACTAAAACAACAAAAAACCCTGAACAGCTAAAATTGAATAAAAAGCATTTCATGTACTCAAAAACTGGACATAACCTCGACGTTTTTATATGTTGGCCTGACCGAAGATATAAAAGTTACAAGAATAGTTCATGTAGAAAAAGCCTGAAAATTATCGTGTACAACGAAAACACATTTATAAAATTAGTGCAGTAAAGCCTAATCAAATTACATGTCAACCCCCAAACACAAAATATGATTATTTCACTGTCATTAAAATGATAAATGCATCATTAAATGCTTGTCAAAGCGCTGACCATTTGGATTTTAAAAAGAGTAAAAACATATGTCAAGCTACAGAAATTCAACAATAATAATTGAATTTTAAAAAGTCAAGGATTTTCACAAAAGGAAAATGTATTTCGTTTTAATAAAAAAAAACATATGGATAAAATAAGGGCGAGGTTTTCAAATAGGTAAGTCGAAATTTGTGAAATTTTCTGGCGGCCTCCATTTGGCGCCAAAGTAACAACCAAACAACTCCAAATTCCTTCAACTATGTAAAGTAACTGGCGCCAACAATGTTTAATAAAATGGCTACTAACTTTTGTCATATTTATCAGTTAAAAGCAGTAAAAACTACAAAATTATAATTAAACACCGTTATTTGCTTCATAATTCACATTCACAAAAGTCAATGATAATGTACAGTAAGTTAAAATAATAATACAAAAAGAGGGTTAGGATAACAAAATTAACTATAATTGTAGATAACTTACAAGTTACAATAAATGTATACTGTTATGAAATTTAATACTTCTGCAAGACAACGCCTACCCTATAAACTAACACAGTAATCGACCATAATTAGGTATTGGGATTAGGACACCCAAAACGTTTTAGAGTTTTTCTGATATGTCCACTACAATGTCAACTCTAATGTGATGGAGGTAACTCGTTCTACATCAATTTTTTAGAAGAAATAAAACCACAAATTGAAACCACTTCACTACGTACACAATTTATTATTGGCAAATATTTACCGATGGTAATCGCTTAATCACATTAAATACACCAGATTTTTAATAAAACAGTCGCCAAGTATATCTAAAAATGTCGCTAAATAGTGCTCCAATTTATATAAAAGTTGAAAACCCATTAAACACTAAAAGCGTTTGCAAGTACAACCACATAAAACATGCGACATTTGCCAACTAGACAAGTATTTTTTATTCATACACAGTAGTGTCGAAATAAAAAAAATCAGTTAATGTGACACATTTCTACAATATCATGTCATTCAATTAAACAAACAATCACGAATGCCAATAAATAACATTAGCTCAAATTTATGTTATACAAATTTCAAAGCCGTTGAGCTGCTCTAAAAACTTTTTAAAACACAATTTTCAATTAATGAAACAATGACAACATTTCCCCCCATAACTGTCAAGTTAAATGGCAATGTCAATTGCTAATATCTGTCCTTTAAAATCTTCAATGTTTATACAGCACAAAGATTTGATTACTGTCAAGATACGCTAATTAGAATGCAGTACCATTATTGTTTCGATTTAATTAGAATTCCAATCTTCAAATAAACAGCCTATTTTTGTAATAACGTCTACACACCTATGGTATTAATTGTTTAAATTATTATTATAAGCGTCACATAGAAATCCCTTGGTGCCAAGAATGCTAACTACATTTTAATATTTTAAAACTTTTTTTAAAATTAAATACAAACAGTGTTGTCGTTTCAATTACGGTTTAGCAGTAACACTACAATTGCCAATTTAATAGTTTTTTTAGTGCATTTTTCTCGACTACCCACACACCTCAAAGACATTCAATATGATTAATACGTGCTACATATTATATTTGTTCAGTTTTAAATTTTTCCTTGGCGCCAACTAGATTGGCTCTACTTTAATAATTATTTATATCTGTACTAAAAGTTCAATTAAAAACAAACTTCCATAAACACCCCTAATGTTATAACAGTAACATTAAAATTCAGACAGTAATTGTACAGACGACTTTAAAAGTGACTTCTAGTTAAAAGATACATGGATAGCTAGTGACCATGTATCTGACTTAATATCTAAATGGCTGTATTAAGGTGGGCAAAATTTATTTAAAAATTTGCATGTGTAAAAATTGCTAGTTCAATTTATTCAAAACAAAATCGTTGTTGGCGAATTCCTTGATGTCGTCATAAACTCCCCTCGCCATTCACATCCACGTGTACATGTACTCCCCAGTCCCCATTCTACTTCACTAAAGTTACTTTAAAGATTTCTCATCACCATCCCATCCACCCCTCTGTGAGTCGTTAGAAATATTACTCCTTTCATTTTTCTCTCTTACTGATTTTCATCCAGTGATACTAGTGTTTTCATCTGAAAGAATCTCGCCTCCACCTCTGTTTAAATCAACCCTGAAACCTCCATTCTTCTTCTGAAGCATTTTTGCCCTCCCATTCGCAAACTCCCTGCTGTCGTCTTTCTTCCCTTGTATACCTGAATTTTAACTCTCCCATCCTCCTCCTCACTAATATCTTTGCAAACAGATTTCTACACACACAACAACAACAAAGTGTTTCAAACTCCTTCATAGCCGGTTGCTTACTTTTTGATCAAGGTGCTGGTGTTACCATGTCTTAAAAGCTAGTACATCCACCATTGCTTTCTTCTACCACCCCCTTTATAAAAAATTGCTTCTCATCCTCCCTCTCCCTTCCCTCACTGTCCAATGAATCCTCCTTTTCCGTACAAGTACAACCAAAACGAAACAGAACCTCCGGCAGCAACAACACAACAACCTTCATTTAACATCTCACTCCCTCTTTTGATCAACTTACCCCACTATTTCTTTTTTCAATTTTTTATTCCCTCCTCACCATGTAAAAGAATAAAAAAAAACAACTCGCAGTCAGAACCTTAGCTAAACTTTTTAACGCTACCCCTGCAAACTCATGGACTTGCGCCCTTGCACCGCCTCACCCTTAGGTACCAAACATAACAAACGATTCGTCCGTATAATTTCTTCCCGTCACTCCTCTCATTTTGTTCTCTCCATCATGCCAATGCACAAATAAAAAAGAAGAAAAAAATAAATGTTCAATAATAATTGAGAAAAGAAAATAATCGATGATATAAAAAATAATAGAAAAGTGCATATAAAGCCGAATAAATTAACCATAACTTTTGCCGATATCTGTGAAACACAATAACCATTAATAATTAATGATTACTCGAGTACTAGGCAGTTTCCTAATAAGTTATCGGTATATCGTAATGCAATATACAATAATAACTTATTTTCATTCAAAACATTACAACAGAACACTCTTACAACATGCAATAACTTCAATAAGCGAATAGAACATTTTACTAAAGCAAAATATATTGTTAAGTTATGCTAATTTGCATAAATATTCAGATGCAAAGTATCAGACATTCTACTATAATTGTCTATACTTATATTATTTAAGACAATCAACATTTATTATTTGTAATTTGCTACAAATTACGGACTGTAATATCAACTATTACTTAAAATATTTTAATCATAACAATATAAAAATCATTTACCCTTTTGAATTAATTTTAGGGGTATTACCACACTACAAAAAACTAAACCAATAGAAAAGTTAGAATTACTGTATTTCATTTAAAAATAATGTTGAATGTGATACCAGTGTACAAGTTATGATTCAAAGTTATGTCCAAGTTACTCGGTTTCAACGCATAGATAAAAAGAATGAGTAGAGACAAAAGGTTAAAGTTTTTCATGGCAATCGAATTCGGAGCACACCATGTACAAGATTTAATACAGTGTACTGTAGTTTGAAGCGAGCTAAGCAACACTTTTTGGTGGACTGAAGCCTGCAAATAGGAGAGTGGAATTTAGGAGAGCAAAGTGGGGAAAGAAGGTGAGAGGATTGATGGTAAGATGGAGAAAAGAAGCACTTAGTAAAGCAGTAGTTTTAAGCGATTCGTAGCCTGTGGCCACAAATTCGTGTCCACAACCAACCAAAACGAGTACATTTTTTATTATTATTTTTAAATGCATACCTAATAAAATATGTAAAAATGTATTTCCACCACTGACCGCGGCGCTTTCTCTCATTCTTCCTATCAAATCTTGAGTTATTTTGAATCAGCCCACTTTCAATAAATAAACAGCATAGCCATTATAATATAGTTTGAACCTAAAGTCGAAAATTAAGTGAGCAATCAGAACACCCACTATTTTAGCTGTAGTTTAACCACAGAATTACTTACGAGAAAATTTGCCGTAAAATTTTTATAATATTTTTAATGCTTCCCTTTCATGTTTAGCATTAAAGGTTCATTTGCATTTGATAACCAACTTATGAGTACTAAAAATCAAAAAAATATATACAAAAGAATTCATACGAAAATATTTTTTTAAAAAAATTCTACCACAAACACGTAACCACTATTAATTATTATAAATGTTTAAAAAAAACTAAAAGATAACACTTGATAGTTGCTATTTATACTCCAGAAATATTGTTACGTAAAAAAGTTCTTTTTAAAACTCCAATCGTTCGTTATAACAGCTAAAATATGCTACTTATGAAACACAACAATATACAGCTCGGTAAATTAATTTTTCTGGTTATTAATTTAAAGAGTTCATAGTGCATGTAGAACAATTCGACTGCAGTATAATCTTCTCTTACTGCCATTTGCCAGCGTTTAATTTTCTACATGAGCGTTTAAAATTTAAGCAACAATGTCGATTCGTTTAATTTTTAAACAATGTTAGTTATTACAGTACAGACTTAATAAATCTCTCCTTACATACATTTTTCTCTTGAAGGTAATTAACCAACAGATGGTCTGACTCCTCTTAAACCAACCAATATATCATTTATATTTCTCAAAACGTTTTCAAAGCGAGCCAAAAATTAATTATAGTAGCAAAGCATTATATTTGATAATTGTCAAATTTTCATACTTTTGAACTTTTAACAAAACAATAATAATGAAATATCTTGAAACAGCGTATACTTAGGAGTCTTGAGTTTTAAAAATCTCGTTATGATATCATCAAGCTCATCTGTCAGCACAAATCTCATTTTACAGCTCATATACAGCCAATTTATCATTGTCTGCAAAGGTCGAGTCAGGCCCCTCTTACAAAATGGGTGGCCCTATGCAAGCTAATAAGTCTACTACTCCGCCTTTCCATCATAAAACTCATGAGCAGTATTATAGTATACTGTATACAGAACTCGTATATAAAAAATTTAAGTCATCAAGTTCCCTAAAAATCATTCACTTACCCATTCCACCCCATTCCGCCCATATACCTATTCTTTCTTTCCCTCACCTGATTCCTTTACTGACAATGCTAGAGACCCTAAACTTTAAATTGGATTCTTGCAATCCTCGACAACTATGGTATCCACTGCCACATCACATTCTCCACCAACTTGCATCAACTAAAATGTGCAATAGCTGGAGGAGGAATTCCATCGACATAAAGAAAAACAAAGCAACAACAACGGACTGAATAAGCAAAAACAACTCATCTCCCTTCACACATACACACCTCGTTCTCCCCTTCTCTCTCCCCCCAAACTCCTGGAGAAGAAGAGGGTCTGGGTTTGAAAAAAATGGCGTGGTTGAAATTCATGAATCCTCTTAAACATGAACAAAAAATTATTTCAAGGCTATAAATTCTCTTAAAAACAGTTGCATTCTATCGATAAAAATTTAGCTATCATAAATTACCGAGTATTCTCATCATCACCATCTTCATTTTCATCGTTTACAGTATTTTCTTTCTTTACCAACGCAAACACGCAAAAAAAAATTAAAAAAGTTTCAAAAGAAAAAAAGTAACCGACGACTTAAATAAAATCATAAATCTTTAAATGACCTGTTTCACGCTTTTAAAATAAAAAATCTAACAAGACAGTTAAAAAATATTTTTTGACGTCATTTTGATACAATTACTATAGATAAACTTATAAACTATTTAATATAGCCTATATAGAAATATTTAAACTACTTTAATAACAATTATTTACAGCAATATGACGTGATCTTCAGTTTTTAATTTCGGTCAAATTTAATAATTATAGCATTGCGTGCGACATAGCAATGTCTTAAAAATATTTTTTTTGCTACTTACACGTAAGTATATGCAGTTTAGCAAATTGTTTTCCTCTTTTTTTACAAATTTGTTTAAACTTTAAAGGATATGTCGAGGAAAGTTTCAACTAAAATGTTTAAGTTTAGAGTGTAAGGTACTGTAATTACACGTCTTTTACTTCTAAAGCGACCGTGTTTTGATAGTTGCTTTAATAAAAATCATATAACAAACCACCGGCTATTTAATAATTTGTTACTTTAGAGTTAAAAAATATTCTTGAAACTTTTGTCAGCTTTTCTATTTTTAGACCAGAGGATGATAAATAGGTGAAATAAGGCACGCAGAGCTGTCTAAAAATCAAAGTATTGACCCTTCATCACCTTACTAGTTCTGAACTTCTGACTAGTGCTAACGGGACCACCTTCGTAATGCATTGTATATACATCACGACAGCCAAAAACTTATCAAATTTCATTGACAGCAAAGGCAATTAACCAACGAAAAAACAAACAGTTAACGTCATTATAGACCCATCCTTTTACTTCCTTAAAAATTCTCCGCAATTTTTAAATTTTTATCAGAACACTATGTAAAGTTCAATAAACGCTGCTGACCATTTTCAAAAATGCATAAACATTATTATCTGACGTTTTAAATATTTCAAGATAAAAGAAAAACGATGAGTTAGAAATAAAATTGCATAATAGCACATTACTAAACAAATTAACCAAAAAAACTACATCAGCTATAATAAAACTATCTACTATCACAATCTAACTTATGTTGAGCGTAAGTTAATAACAATTCATTCACTGTACACTTTTAAAAGCTTTAAGCTTAACGTATATCACTGGAGAAACTTTCCTTTAAGTTTAAAAGCAGTAAGATTGTTTAGAATCAATGTGCAATAAACAAAACTTATCAGTCATGTAATAGCTAGCTGTTGAAATATTAATATTACTCAGAATATACTCATGATGTCGTAAAATGCCATAAGCCTTATGCTCAATAACTTGCGTAATTAAGATATATGTCAAATATTGGTTTCCTACCTTAGTCCAAACTGCTACGGGAATATTTGCACTTCGGTCAACTGCTGCCACGTCCAAAGTATACTCCACAAAACCAGATTCGTAATCAAGTACAGCAGCTGTGCTAACAACTCCAGTGCGTGAATCCACTTCAAAAACTCGAGGTTGAACAACTCCTTTTGAGACGATGCTTGTTATAAAGTAACTAATGCCATCATTTCTCGCGTCCATATCACTACTGCTGCCTGCACTTCCAACAGTCAACAAAATATGACCGACAGTTTCATTTTCACTCATTATAACGCTATAATCATCTTTTGCAAATCTGAAGGCACTATTTTCCGACGGTGAAATTCCAATCACTGTCAAACGAGTCTCTGCTGATCTCCGTTGTGAAGCAGCCGCACCATCAACTGCTCTTATAACTAACTCATACACTGTCCCTGGTCCATCATAACGTCGATTTAATTGTAGTAAACCAGATTCTCGATCTAAACTAAATAACCCAGTATCACCCGATACAAATTCGTAAGTGACTTTACCATTTTCAGCAGTATCAGCGTCAGTTGCTGACAGAGTAGTCAATGCAAAACCTTGGTCTGAGCCAGGAGGCAGAACCGCTGCAGTTAAAGATACGAAAATAGGCGAATTATCGTTTATGTCTTCTACTATAACGGTTACTAGTTTCTCAGCTGTTAATCTAACTGACTCGCCAATTAGTGCTTTGTCTTCGGCTACCACAGTCAATCTAAAAGTGTCACTAAATTCTCTGTCTATATCTTTCACAGTGTAGATCACTCCAGTTTCAGGTCGAATGGCAAAAAGTCCTCTTCCAGGTTCTTGTTTAGTTAAATTATAATGAACTTTACCGTTGACCCCAGAGTCAGGATCAGTGGCAACTAATGTGACAACAGGCGTGTTGATCGGAATGCCTTCTTGAATTTGTCGAACGATTGCAACATTTGAGAAACTGGGAGCATTGTCATTAACATCCAAAACATTAACTGTGAATAATACAGTCGAAGCCAAATGTGGTGTTCCACTGTCAGTCACAGTAACATTAAGTGAGTAAGAAGTTCGACTTTCATAATCAAGAGGTTTATTTAGATACATATTGCCAGTTAGTGCATCAATTCGAAATGTTTCATGAATATTTCCAGCACCAATATAAAATGAAACTTCGCTGTTGAATCCAATGTCTTTATCTTTAGCAATAAACTGAACTAACTGAGTTCCAATTGTAGCATTTTCCAAAACCGTTACTTCAGTTATATTAGATATTATCTGTGGCACATTATCATTTTCGTCAAGAATTTGAATTAGAACAGTTGCAGTGGTACTTAATGATATAGGTGTTCCAGCATCTTTTGCCATTACAGTCAAGGTATATTCCGCAGTTGTCTCACGGTCCAAAGATTTTAATAAAACAATTTGACCAGTTTCAGCATCAATAGTAAATTTATCAGCAACATTGCCATCAGTTATTGAATATGTTAAATGACCACCCGCTCCTTCGTCTCCATCCGTGGCACTCACTCTGATAACTGGAGTGTTAACCAAAGCAGCTTCTGATAGTGTAGTTTTATAAGGCAGTCTAACAAACTGAGGTACATTGTCATTAATATCCACAATATAAACATAAAGTTTAGCTTCATCCTGCTGCCTAATTAAACCATTGTCAGTAACAAATGCTTCTAAAGTAACATAACTAAGTCCAGAAGTAAGAACCAAACGTTCATGGTCAAAATATTGAGTTGATTTAATAACTCCAGTTTTAGGATCAATGATGAAACCATCCTGACTTCCACTTATTGAGTAAGTTAACTCAGCATTACGTCCTATGTCAATATCTTCAGCTTGTAGCTGTCCAATGTAAGTGTCAGGTGGTTCATTTTCAAGTAAACGAAATTTAAATGTTTTGTTTCTGAATTTGGGAGCATTGTCATTTTCATCTACAATGTGGATAACAACAGTAACTGATGAACTTCTAGGAACATTACCATGGTCACTGGCTACTACTGTCAACTCGTAGTAGCTTTGAATTTCTCGGTCCAATGCACTCTTAACATATAAATTGCCATCAGGAAATATTCCAAATTTAGATCCTCCTCCCTCCACAATTGTGTAAGAAACAAGACCATTTGCACCGGAGTCTCCATCTGAGGCAGTAAGTGAGTAAAATCGATCATTAATAGCAGTCCCTTCTGATAGAGATGTTTCAACTTGCAAATGATCAAATATTGGTGTGTGATCATTAACATCTTCAACCAAAATTGTAATTCGTTGTTTTGATGATAAGTGTGGACTTCCCCCATCAGTTGCAGTTACTTCAATATTATAACGTTTTTCCTTCTCGTAGTCAAGTACTTTTTTCAAGATTAACATTCCAGTTTGTTTATGAATTGCAAACACATCACCTGGATTTGAACTTAATCCATAGGTAACTAAACCATTCAATCCAGTATCCAAATCAATCGCTCGAGCCACATACACTTCATGCCCAACTGGACGGTTCTCTAAAACACTGGTTATTGTTTCAGTAGAAAAAAAACGAGGTGGATTATCATTGACATCATTTATTGATATGTTCACAGTAACAGCGCCATACTGAAGCCCGTCTTGCGCTAAAACAGTTAGTGAATAGTCTGACTGAACTTCTCGATCAATTGTTTTAGCAGTTGAGATGACGCCAGTTGATTGATCAATAGTAAAAACATGACTATTATCACCACCAATAATATAATATTGAGTATTTCCACTTCCACTGCTACCAGATGCACTGACAACACCTACACCACGAGTGGTCGTTTGATCCAGACTGCCATCATCTTCAGTAATTGTAAATGTGTAGCCTTTCTTTTGTACAAACTCTAATTGTCCTACTTGATTTTTCTCCACCAGAATGTCTACAATTGCATTTTCTTTTGATTTACGTTCTCCAGCTGCCCCTTTAGCCACCACAGTCAATCGATATTGTGATTTATTCCATTTGTTTAATTTTGAAGTTGTTCGAACAACTCCTTGATCTGAATCAATTTCAAAAGCACCTTCTGCTCCATTTAATATTGCATACTTTAAATCAGAATTTAGTCCCTCATCTGGGTCAGTTGCCTTAACTTGCAAAATTGAAGTACCAGGATTAGCACTCTCTTCAACGGTGGCAAAATAATGAACTGGATAAAATATGGGGTCGTTATCATCAATATCAGTGACATGCAATTCAATAGTAGCCATTGATGACTTTACAACAACGGTTCCTTGGTCTTTAGCAACAACATTGATAGTGTAAACAGCTTGTTTTTCACGATCAAGTTGAATTTTAGTAGTTACAAAACCAGTAGATGCATTGACTGCAAATACTCCAGGATAAAGTTGCTCAGTTTGTGAATCAATTGAATATCTAACAGTTCCATTTTTTCCTTGATCACTATCCGTAGCTGTAACCGTCACGATGGGTGAATTTGGCGGTGAATGTTCCATTATTGATACATTTAAACGCGATTCCACAAACGTTGGAATTTCGTCATTTTCATCAATTATTTCAATTCTTAAATATGTATATGCCCATCTGGGACTTGGTCCTCCATCTCTGGCTGATATTTTAAGTTCAACCACTGGTAATTTCTCTCTATCTAAAGATTTGGACGTTGTAATTAAGCCACTATTAATGTCAATATCAAACCACTGTTTTTCATTTCCTGACACGATAGCGTAATAAACTTTAGAGTTAATTCCGGTGTCTTCATCCGTGGCAGTAATGCTGGCAACATACGTTCCTACTGCGACTAGTTCACTCAGTACAGATGTATAATTTGATCTTTCGAAAACAGGAGCATGGTCATTGACGTCATTCACTACAATTATTAGAAATGCGGTTGAACTTCTTGGAGGACTTCCTCTATCAGTAGCAACAATTGTTAAATTATATTTTTCAGTTTTTTCTCTGTCTAAAACTCCATTTACTCTAACGATGTCAAAACTTGGTGTATGTTCCATACGAAAATGACCTCTTTCATTTCCAGCTTTGATTTCAACAACAGTTTCTCCGTTTGGACCATCATCTGGGTCGATGACACTCACAGCAGCCACAACTGAGCCATTATTAGCATTTTCATCAACATTTGCAAAAGAACCGGTTGATGGAAAATATCGAAATCTGACAATTGGATCATGATCATTGGCATCTACTAAATTGACTGTAACATATGTTCGACCATCTTGTCGGGGACTTCCATTATCGTGAGCAAAAACAGTAAACACACAACTTTTTGGACAATTACGACCAGCTGGACAAGTCTGTCTGCAATTAAGTTTCTCTTGAGTTCTTATAACTCCGGTGTCTGGATCAACTTCAAAGCGTGTTTCCATTTCATTTAGGTAGTATGTCACTCTTGAATTTTCACCATCATCGCTATCAGTTGCCCTAACTTGGAGTACATTAGTGCCAGGTATAACACTTTCATTTAAGCTGACGACATAATCACTATGGTCAAAAATTGGTGGATTGTCATTGACATCAAGGACGGTTATATTAACAAGGAGGTAACCCATAAGTGTCGGCGATCCACCATCTTTGGCAGAAATATTTAGTTGATAATTAACTCGATTCTCCCTGTCCAAAGTGCTAGATATTTCTAAATTTAAATAAGGTGACTCTCCACTGGGATTTGTTATGACAACTAGGCGAAACTTTTCATCTTCATTACCCGAGACAATGTCATAATCCGTGGCAACTGAATTAATTCCTGAATCACGGTCAGTGGCGGTGTCTAAAATGACTCTGGTGCCTAAAGTGGCACTTTCAGAAAACGAAACCTTAATGCTGCTCTCTGGAAATGTCGGTGCATTGTCGTTGACATCTAAAACAACGATTCGAACTTCAATTGGATATGTTGGCTGACTGCTGAGAATTACTAAATCAAACCTAGTGGTTAGCAATGACTCTCTGTCTAAGACAACCGTCGTTTTTAATAAACCAGTGCTGCCATTAAGTTCAAATTCTTTTGGCACCTCGTTAAACCTATATGTAAACCCTGGTTTAGTTGGTATCATTCCCACAACCGTACTTATTGGCTGCTCTTCAGCTACTTCAAAATAAACTCGAGTGTCAACAGCTCTTGATTTTCCATTCATAGTGCTAGCTTCAGTTTGCATCATAATTTGACTAAAGTTATTCATTCCTGGACCAGGACCAGGGCCGCTTTGTGCACTAGTTCTAATGGCACAGCTATGTAATAATAATACGACTACAAAAACCGGCGTTAACATAGCAAGTGAGGTAATCCGTAAACGTGTCCTTCTTTGAGAAATGTGAGTATTTTTTGATAAACACGTACACCCGGATTTAACGCACAACATGGATGTGGTTAACTTCATTTTATATTATTTAGGATTCCATCACCATAGACAGTCAGCGTACACATTCACACACACGCGCATTACTTTAGCTCCTATTCAACATTGTTTGCAATTTGAAGTAACGAATCAGCCGTCGCGTTTTGCAGTGAGCTAGTAATTAAAACATGCCAATAAATTAAACATACATCAAGCGGTCAAACAAGTTACATTTTCAACTTAATAAATCAAAATATTAATAGGCATACTAACGTATGACCAATTTCAATAATAAAACTCCTTTGCATCACATTTACGGCTGACAAGATTAGATTAAATCATAACCTTTTCATTTTTTAATGTAACTACAACTCTAAAATAAAAGTTACAAATAGTTACGTCTGGCTGCAAACTATTGTCTAATAAATATAAAATAATCTTAAATTTACAATATAAACACGGTAAACAATAACCACGAACTACACATATTCTTATACTGTACTTTCAGGCTTCCAGGTAAAAATACCATATATACTGTAAATAGTTTTAATGTATGTACCGTAAGTTATACCAGTATCTTTAAAAAAAAAAAAACCTTAAAATTTTGATTAATCCAAACCAAACACTTCTGTTAAACTGTAGTAGCAATAATTCTTATATTTATCAAAAATTAAATTTGCTACTTCTCCGAAATAAATCAAAGGTATCGTACCAAAAATCGAAAATTATGAAGAATATCAAGAAAATTTTAAGTGGTCAATTTGTCTTCAGCATGTTCTCAAACTCAAAGAATTACCAAGGATTATTTGGAGCTTAGGTTGATCGGTCACATAGAGTACATGGGTGTGAGCTTCAATTTTTAAGTTTTACTAAAATATTTTCATATCAAAAAATCGTCACAAAAGCACGCACACACGCAGTGTACAAGTACAGTATAAGGCCAATCAACCCACCTATCATAACGTGTGTATAATAATGTTGCACATTATCGTTTCTACATTCCAAAATTATTCTAACAGTTTTTAGGTAGATTTCTTTGTTGCTGATCAGCAAGTATTGAGTTCTGACACTTCATAAATAGGAAAAGATATTCATATGAAAAGAACGACACCGCCAGAAACGAAGTGCAAATTAACTTCTACAAATTTTGTTTTCTTAGAAAAAAAAAATGATAAAATCCTCTTTTCTGAGTTTTTATTTATTTATTTTTTGCTATTGCGTTCCTCCCTCATTTAACTAACCTCATAGTCATCGCCACTCATTGGTGCCAGTACACACAGGTAGAAAACACACGCGGCCACTGATTAAATCGGTATATAATTGTTGACGATACTAAACTACCCACCCCATCCCGCTTATACAATATATTTTTTTTAGTTTAAAACTTTTCAGAAATAAATTTTGAAAAGTTCTACAAGGTAACACTAAATCTCTGTTATATGTCGAGTTTCATAAGAGGATTTTTTAGCTATAAGGTGGTTGTACGGATATTGTAGAAAAAAGGAGGGTCGATTAGTTTGAGAGAGAGAGAGATCCATGCTGGTCTCTTCGAGAATTCTTGAAAATTCTCTTCTCTCTCCTTCAACTTCTTAAACTTTTAAAGCATGAACCCTGAGGTAAAAGAAATGAGAGAGTGAATGTGTGGAGGTTTTTTATAAGACAACTCAGGAAAGGTGGTTCTCTCCCAATTCACCTTTTATAAGCCGAAACGAGTTCTCCTCGTTATTTAACAACATAAATGGCCAAACCAAACATCAATTCTATATCTACCTTCAACCTTAAACTCAGAACTTAGTGTGCACAGTTGTTTACAGCCAGACATTTGGATTGAATTGAATATATTACGTACTCAAAACTAAAACTTGTCAGTTCATAGTATGCACGCATTACAGTTAATGTCTAACTTACCTGATAAATGTGGTTAAAGTCCAAGCAATAAAGCATCAATCCATGTTGCTGCAGTAAACTAAATATCCATATTTTTGGGACACAAACATTTCACTAAGCTCCACTAAAGAAAGTAAAAAATCCATTCAGAAGTCATGAGTATATTATTTAAAATTAAATGTTTCAATGTTAGCACTTTTGTCAAGCGTATTCTTTATCTTACGATGTATTTCTTATCCCGCGCGCACCATCACATTTTGTTGCACCTTCCTCGCATATGTAATGCCGTAGCTCCGATTTTCCAAGGTAGAATTGTCAGCTACAAGCACACGTAGCATATACACTGTTCGTTATCCTCGGCGCACTCTCAACTGAGCGGTGACTAGCAACTCGTGAGTTTGTTGTTTTTCCTCGGTCACCGCTCTGCCCTGCGGCCGTCATGAAATGGAGGCGGAGCGATCGACTACTTAAGAATAACTAGGCAGCTGTTTTACCTGTAAAATATAAATGTAGTAATATTGGCCAACGTAAGTAGAATTTACCATCTCTACGCGGGGCGCACTAGTATTCAGGTGAAATTGGTTGTCTTCCAATGAGATCACTCCTGCACTGTCGGGGGTCTCCATAACTTAACGTGACTTTTAAGTTTTAACTAGAGTCTGCAGTTGAACATATACAAAATAAGTTGGCGGTTAATAATAAATAAAAAACCTTAAATTTTTCATTGATTTAAACATTATATAATGCATAGCTATTCTAAAGATTTTAAGTTATAAAGTGTACAATAATTATAAAAGCTTTAAAATGCTTACTTGTTCTATAAACTTATTCTTTCATACTACTGTATTTGATTGAAGGTTGTGGGAACTTGTAACACGTAATTTAAACTTTTGGTCAGCGTCATTCAATAAAAGCTGGAAATAATTTTAAGATCATGAAATGTATTATTTTTTTTTTTGCATATCAATTTTCTGTTATGTCATTCAACCAAATTATTAAAAAAAACCTGCTTACTGAATTTCTAATTGGTAGTGACATTTTTACACATGTATATTTTGAATTGGCCCTGAGCGTCAACCTTATTGACGTCGCACCCCTTATTCCTAATCGGTAATGCGTGGGAGTGTATGTGTTCTGATTTGCGTTAATACGTCAAAATGTTTTATACAATTTCCATACGGCAACAGTTAGGAATTAATTTCGTAATCAGGACGAGTTCAGTCATGTCGCTTTATCTCCTTACGATTAAGTTTTTAGTAGTCATAACATGTCACAGCCTCACATGTCATAAAAAAAATTCGAGAAAAGACACTACTGTCACTCAGTACTGTTCTTCATAAATCGTATCCGTACACTGTTCCAATTATTAGAATGTCCACAGTCCGCACATAAACTCTATAAACATAAAGTGAGAAAGTGTAAAAATTAAGCTAAAAATAAAATAAATTTCATCTTTAAATTATATTTTTTAAACTCTAGTATTCATTTTCATTGCAACTGTAAAGAAATTGAATTTCAGTACTTTAATGAAAAATCTCAGTACCCTAAATTGAGAGTGACGAAGCGAATCAGAGTATATCAAGGCCGTTAGAATCTTAGAAAACTATATTGGGAACAACTTTACAAATTAATTAGGTTAATTTAGTTTGCAATTAACTCCTCACCTTTCTAAGATGTTTTTAGACCTTTACAAGCCGACAATCATTTTATTAACTCACTCAGTAAAACGACCCTTAAAATCGCTTCTCGAATGCGTAACTACGAAATTTTGACTCAGTATTTTCAACCAATCACTACTGTCTTATGAAAACTACCAAAAAAAATATTATATTTTAAGTATACCAAAATTAACAGCAACAGTAAGATTAAAGTATAAAAATAAATGCTAAATCTATAAAATATAGTGAAATCTGATTATAAAAACAATTCGCCTATCACTTAAATAGTACTGCCGGTCCGCTGGTTTGCATAGGGTTCATTGAAGTTCTGTACGACATTCAACAGATGATAAACAATACAGTACTTTCAAAAGCAAATAGCCACTATATGTGTCTGAGACTTTTTATCTTCTATTGAATATTTTTTAAAATACATTTCTACGAATTTTTATCCACTGAACCAGGACGTAATACATAATAAATATTTTTAAATGTACTGTAATAATTTTAATTCTATCAATTTTTAATATCTTAGCCCCTTCGGACAACCCCTTTCATCGACGTACAGTATTCACAATTTCGCATATAATAAAAATCATTATATTAAGAAGATTTCCATTATGCTTAAAGTCTCTTTAAGAAAGTTTCAGTAAATTAAAGTTTTTATTGATAAATTCCGTAAAGACAGAAGGTAATTTATCTTCATGACTTAATCGCTTGATTTTCAAAACAACCTCAATTTTCCCTATTTTCCCACGAAAATCAAACTCTGTCTTGAAGACAGACTGTTTGTCTTTTATAGATAAGTATACTGTATATCGAGCATTCGAGGTTTTACAGTACTAGTACTGTAGTTTATTGGTGTGTACACTTCTTTTTAGATTTTAAAATATTTAATAATCTAATACCGCTGGTTGTAGTCATAAATGACTTATTTGACAAGCGATGGACTCCCTGCTAGGGAGTGCATTCAAAAACATGACAAAGACGTTTTACGAGACTAGTTTCGGTCAACTTGTGTTAAGTTCCAACCTAAAAAAACTTTTAATGAAAAAAATAATAAAAATAAACAATTCTTCTCGTGTCATCAGGAAACTAGCGTTAACAGGTTTAAATATCTACTCTAAAACTATTACTGTTATAACGGATCAAGCAGCATAGTAACCGCTAGGCTTTACATTACATTTATTACCATCAATATTAAACATGGTAAATAAATTTAAATAAAATACCCTTGTAAAATTGTGCTTATTATTCGGAATACACGAGGCACTGAGTCAATGGAAAAGTATAGTTAAAGATATAATAGACATCGTTAAATTCACTTTTCACTAATAATAAAGACTAAATTGTATTTGCATCGGCTACTTTTAGATTTGCCTTGTTTCTTTATTGTTATTAAAGTGATGAGAATAAATTTCATTGATTTCGATACTGACTGGTCTCGTTTATTAATTGATCGAATAATAGAGTTATAGAGTTGATACTGAATACAGTACTTCATTACTATAATTATTAATGTTACCATATTATTTTATCAAGTTATAATGAGATATTTCGACTGTTGAAACTTCATAAAAACAGTGTACTAAATTGGCTGTTAGAGTTGCTCGTCACTCTCAGTGGCATTTATGTTAGTTAAGCTAAGTTAGCAATAAAGTATCCAACGCTATTTGAGAATTTGGTTAACCAATTAATTTTCAATTTTAAAAAAGATTTACGAAACATACATTTCCTTAACTGTATTTTAAATCAAACCTTATATTGTAGTGTACTACAATTTGTTTCCAATTATTATTCACGTAAAACAGTGAATCTGTGGCTTGTTTAGCTAACTTCTATATGTAACAATTCTGTAAAGATACCAGAGATCTTTTGAAAACCATATGAAAGTTAACCAGTCCAGTTCAACGCATTCTAAAAGCTGACATTAATCTCCTGTCTGCATCAGCAAAATATTGCATTCCATTAAACACCCTCAAAAACTTCAGCTTTCAAATAAAAGTTTATGTCGTACACGCAACCATGCAACGTACTTCTTACAAGTTTAGTTAAGTTTGTTTATTAATTTTTGCCTAAAAATAGTTATAAGCCTTAGGTTAAATTAATCAGTAAAAATACGAATTATTAAATGGCTTGTAGGTTAGCATCATGTAACATACATAAAAGTTCATCTTTAAAAGAAAGCAATTGTTTAATGAAAGTCGTAATTTAATTCAGTTAACCACAAAATGTTATACACAGCCAAGTTCATTTAAACGAGGTAAAAAATATAAATAAATAAAAAAACGAAACAAAAATGATTGTATGTATAACATAACTTTAATTTTTGATGGTTCTTTTATGTGATTGTTCATCCATATCCAATTAAAATGCTCTGTGACTTTCATAAAACAATGCTGGCTGAAGGTTGATTTATGAATGATTTCATTTAATAAATTTTATATGAATCTAAACAACTTGAAGTCATGATCAAAAGTGTCTTGTAAACAGTTTGAAAAGATAATGATAAAAAAATTGACAAAAAACTTATTTACCTCAAAGTGTACGTCTTTGAAACAAATCTTTTTAATTAGGATACGAGAAAAGCACGTTTTGTTAGAAATCGGTGAGGCGTGTATTGAACAGAAGAAATTCTTCCAGGGATATAGATCTCATCAGGGCACACCAGGTCACACCAAATATACCATAATATTATAAAAAGTATCTGGAATAAAAAATCGCACCTTTAGAAATTGACCTGAATAAGTTAGTCACACGTGTGTAAGTACTGCACAAACATACGCATGTATTAACACAACTAACAACTTACCCATCTATTGGGTGGCGCTAAAAATATGACAATGCATTTATTACAAAATTATTGAAAGAAAAAAAAAGCCATAAAACTACATTCCCTTACTCTTCTCGTTTGTTGACATTTAAGTTACTAACCCTTAATAACAATGATTAATGAGAGTAACGGTAAGTTATACAGTATACTACAATCTTATTCAACTTCTATAAAAGCAACTTCATCAGCTTCCAAATATATTTCTTTCATATCAATGAAACTCTTTTGACGCTAAATTATTTACACTGCACTATTATTCAATTTATTAGAAAGAAATATCGTTATTTAGCTGTCAAATGCATACAATAGGGAAGACAACTATTTTTTAATACAGTATAAAGAAAATATTATTCCACTCTTTTACAATCTGTAAATTGAAATTCGTTCCATAACTACTGTAGTTGTAATTGTACAATCCAATCAAATGCTATCGGTAAACAATATTTCATGTCAATAAAATATATTGCTCTTAAAGAATAATTAACGAACAAATTTAGATTTTTAGTTCTTCCTTATCACAAAAATTTAGTTTTTAAAAAACCTAATTAAGTGACATAAAAAATGTAATAGAATAACTTGCACTGTAAGTTTGAATAACAAGTAATTAAACAGCATCATAAAGAATCGATTTGAATAACTTCTAGGAAAAGCTGTACTTGCATTAAATTTGCATGAAGAATCAATTTTCTCAGATGATTCAGTTTGCTACTAAATGACACTTCAAAGTGGAAAGAACATTTTGTTTTTGAAATTACTGTATTTTTTTAGGTTACGGTACTCAATAACTTAACAAACTAAAATGGTTAATTTTATGAAGTTAATCTAAAATGTATGCAATATAACTTTAGAAGTGCTAGCTTTTCCCCATAAAGTCAAAAGATGAGGGTGTTTTGCATGAGTATTTAAAGAATGTTTTTCTGTACCAGTCGATATCTAGAAGTGATCCTATATGTTTATCTGTGAGTAGCATGTAAAGGCGTGATTGTGTTCCTGTTGTTGTTGTTCATTGCAGTAGTATAGAAAAGGTGTGGTTGAAATAAGACGGAGAACTGCGGTCAAATAAAAACCACGACAACTACGACCAAAATGGAACCGAATGACCTAAATGACTACCGGTACCTCTCGCACAGTTCCTACTTTGTATAAAATCCTAATTAAGTACGATAATGTAAAACTTAGCACTAATAATAATTCACGACCTGATAGTGTAAAATTGAAGGAGTGAAAGTAGTTGTTTTTTTTTACTATACTTGAACATTAGCAACCAAATGTTAATTAACTGAACAAACTTTATCAGTCATCAAAACTTATTTGAATTCAGTATTTTTTTTAATTGAAAAGCTAAAATGCTAAAGCTGCAATAAATTTGATAATTACAAATTATTAATGAGGAAAGAGAAATTCAGCAGCTGAAAATTTTACACCTGGGTTGTGTTCGGCAATTATTATTAATTACTGTATTTTGCTTTATCTTTACTTAGGTTCAAAAGTGTTCCACATCACTTCATTAATAAATATTAAACTCTAATTAAAGTGATTTATTGCCCCAAAAAATTGATCAGAAATACAGTAGCTATTTAAATGCTTTAACTTTTTTACTAAATGACCACAAGTCTTAAGGCAATTGATCGTAAAAATTAACCGACCAGTATTATAAATTAGCTTAAAACAATATTAAAAGCATTTCTACTAAATTATATTTACAATTTCTCTAAATCCCAGTAAAATACGTGTATTATCTACTTTTAATAAAACTAATTCGAACAAGTTTTTGTAAACTTGCATCAACTATCAATTTTCTGCTAAATAATTCATGATTTTGTATTCCAATCACTGACTATTAAAATTCTTGCAATTACAACTTCCATACGGCATTATTATTAAGCACAATGGAAAAATTAACTTATAATCTAATTAATTACGAGTATACAATATAGAAACTGAGGAATTTTACTAAACATTACAATTTTTCGTCCTTCGCCCTATTTTCACCATTTTTTTTCAGTAAGGAATATAAGCAGTTTAACCTAATTTCATATTGTTTTATTATCACATGTTTATTTAGCATGTTTAAGACTAATTCAGTTATATAATTTTCCCAAACAAAGTTTTTTTTTATTCGGTCGAGACCACAATCACGTATGAAAATTACTTGTAAATTATTATATCACGATGTGTGTGTACAACTATACTATTTCTGCCTCTACAGTATATTTATTAATTTTAGTCTGCAACATGATGTTCCAGTTTATTAATCAACAAGCCAACAACTCAAGAAACTAACTTGAAGAAAAGATTGCCTTATCTTTCTAAACTCTAAAAGAAAATCATGTTACAGTTTGTTCTGAATAAATATCAGGCTTCCAATTTACAAAACGGTCTAGTGCATACTAGCATGAATGCGTCAAAACAAATTATCATAAAATTCATTTTAAAAAACTGATTGAAATTGCCACAGCAATTTCATTATGCAACAGTTTACTTTCGTTAAACTATAACTATGAAATTATTATTACATCTTCCTTAAAAAAAAATTTCATAAAAATGCTTAATCAATTTTAACGAGCTTAATTGTCTTTCAATTTAGTTTACCCAGCTACATCAATAAATACATCATCGTTACACATAAAGAACTAGAGGTTTCTTAAAATACTTTACTCACAATCACTTTTGGAATATTTATGAAAATCTAAGTTTAGTCTTAAATGTATTTCATTTTCAAGTATTCGTTGTAAATCATTTCTTATGTATTAAAATGACTACGGTTTTCATACATTTTTTTTTATAAAAAAGTAAAAATATAAAATAGGCGTTAACTGGCGCCTTTCTAACTCGTTTTCTACCGGTTTTGTGTCAAATCTTACAGATCGACACCGGTAAAATATGTATTTATTCAAAAAGTGGGTCAAACAATACAGAAAATTATGAGAAGTGTTATATGTGAAGACTCCACATAGAAATTCGCATAATCCGGTAATGGATTATCTTTGCTGAAGTTTATAAGGTCATAGTAACGCTTTTGTTTCATATGGTTGTAAAAATCTATAATCTGATATAAAAAAATGTCTTATCATCAACAAACCTCACACGAATCCTTTAATAGGCCTTGCCTCTTCTGTTCATTTAATCAAACTTTTTTTTTTAGTTTTTACTTCATCGATCAAAATGGTTCAATCTTGATTTAGCTGCATTTCTGACAACAAAGAAAACATAATGACAGTTACTGTAATAAGTTAACTTACAACTCTTGTTTATATTGACATTCATTTATGTATGACACAATTAGTAGTTTTGAATGAAATTACCTAAATAACACGCTAAAACAGCTTAATATTATTTAAATTAAACTAATTATATTTTTTTGTAATAAAATTGATACGTAATGTTAGCCGTGCCTACAATGTCAAACAAAATCTGTCAATTACCTGTCAAACATTCAAAACTTTTCGTTTCAGTCAAAGTCGAGCGCATTCTTCTTTTAAACTAATTAATAAGTGACTTTTACAATAATTTCTTAATATTTAAGCAGTGCAGTCATAATTTGACATTCCACTTTAATTATGCAAATAACATGTACACTTCCCGTAATGTAGTTATTTGCCCGCTAAAGTGGTTTGTTAGAATATCCGCTACGTGGCAGGCGCTGATGGTCTTGAAAATGACACTAGAGAAGCCATTATCAATTACACGAAAATCATTTTCTATGTATTAAAATGTACTATAAGTTATAAGACAAACGTTATTAAATATAGAGTTTTCTAAATTATATTTAAGTTTAATTGCATGGTTGTTGTGTTATGTAATACTGTATTAGAAGCGATTTCTAATATAGTTTCTACAAGTTGCCATTTAGTGGCAGCACTATATGAATAACTCTGATACAACGAGTGATAGTTTCTATAGTTATCGTCTGGTGGCAGCACTATATGAGCATCTTTGATATAATGATTTGTAATTTTTATAATTATCGTTTGGTGGCAGCACTGTATGAGCACCTTTAATTTAACGAGAGGTAATTCCCATGGTTATCGCCTGGTGGCAGCACGTTATGGGAAACTTTTATTAATTTTGTACAGTAAATTAATCTCTACCAAATAAAGTACAGTACCGGTATTCGTGACTTTACTTTTGGATTATTCTATGTATCTGTATGGTCTTTACCATTACAAATTTTTAAAAAAAATTCTTCTTGATGTTTCTTTGACAAATTCATCAATTATTTTTATCATTTTTATTTTGTATAATTTGTTTTATCCAAGTTGTTCAATCGTTTTTCTTCTATTTTACTTTTTAGTTTATTATTTAAAACATATAGGCATTCATCCCATTAAATTTAAGAAAATGCTAGTGTCTACATTAAAAGTATCAATCAAATGGCATATAATGAAACATTTTCAGCTTTTGAATTACAGTATAAGCAAAAATACAGTTTAAAAAAGTTAAATTAGTGCACTACAAGTGGCCCCTTGATGTGTACTGCTGGGCAGCCAACTCTAAGGGGCAAGTGGCCCCTGGATGTGTACTGCTGGGCAGTCAACTCTAAGGGGCAAGTGGTCTCTGGATGTGCACTGCAGGTGATTGAAACTTTTGATTTTCTAATTTAAGCGTAAAGGCTGATTTCTTTTTGTTGGCCATAGGGTGCTGACTCGTAGTGGCAACTGATTGAAACTTTTGACTTCCTTATTTAAGCGTAATGGCTGATTACTTTTTGTTGGCCATAGGGTGCTGACACGTAGTGGCGGCTGATTGAAACTTTTGATTTTCTAATTTATGCGTAAAGGCTGATCTCGTTTTGTTGGCCATAGGGTGCTGACTCGTAGTGGCGGCTGATTGAAACTTTTGATTTTCTAATTTAAGCGTAATGGCTGATCTCTTTTTGTTGGTCATAGGGTGCTGCCACGTAGTAGTAGTTGCTAAAATCTAATTTTTTGTTGGATAACGTTACTCTTAAATGAAAACTTGTTAATACCGTAATTATAGTTAGATTCCATTGAAAAATGATTTACTAAATATAACTCGGTAAATTAATTTAAAAAGAAAACCCATATATTATAAGAAGAATTATATTATATACTGTAGTACAATTTTCACTTTACATGTGTATTGGCAATAAAAAATAATTACGAATAGCCAATTAAAGATTATATTAGTGCACTTTTTTAAAAAATGTAAGTATCCTAGTTTATTTCGTTTATGGGTATGCAAATAACTTATTGAAACTTTTTATTATAATTATTGTTGGCACATCTTTACTATTGTTTTTATTCAACATGCATAATCTCATAAACGGCACGATCGATTTGTTCAATTTTTTTAAGTAGCCATATCGTACTACTAAAAGTTGTTAACATTAAAAATAAATGGTGAGTGCAAAACTGGAGCTATAACTCTTCAATATCATAAGTTTCATGAAGTCTGCTGAAAGCGTCTCCCACCACTTCTGTGTTTGAGTACTTCTTGATTATGAAAGTTTAAAAAAAACTATTAAATTTAACTTTTTAGCACTGCAGATACTACTGTACATGTAAATGCTATGTGCATATCAAAGTTATTCAAATATCTATCAAATGACACCACCAAACTTACTATGCATATTTTTATTTTTTAAAAAATTATTTAATATGAAAAATGATAAGAAAATCTTTAAAAAGTTTAAATGAAATCTTATACCGGTAATAGGAAACTGACTTGGAAAAGTCATAATAAAGTGTATCTGGGGTCTCGACAAAGAATTTGACCATCAACTACTGCCACTTAACGATGACTTGGGAAAATAGCATCTTATAATTCTACAAATAAGAAGCAAAATAATATTTAAATAGTTTTGTTGTGTATAAAATACTATTTTTGTTTAAAACAAGTTTATATGGAACCTAAATGTGTTGACAAATCTTTAGTATGTTTATTATTTCTTTTTGTAATGGACCAAACAATAAAACGTACTTTCATCAACTACAATGGTTCACATAACTCGCTTTTTACAACTGGCTCTCTATTTTGCTGTCAACAAGGACAAACTGTAGAACGAGTTGTAGTGGGCGAACTCTCGACATTTATACTGCATTATCGTAATTGCGTAATGTCATGTGAGAGGATGTTACGGAGTGCGCATGGTACTGCATACAGGTAGATGGTATGCGCTAAAATTAGTTGTATAAGTATTGTCCAAAAAGTTTATATCTTGATTAAATTCTATACTATACTACGACTGTATAGTTTAGGATTTTAACCACTGTGTTACGATGAACAGATAAAATAATATTTTATGAATATATAAACCTTAGTGCGTAATTTATAACAAATCATAATAATAATGGATCAAAAAACCAACAAGGTGGTACTAATTGTTTTGTTTTCTTCACTTTTTGTGATGCAAAGTTCTCAAGACAACATAACTTGCTCGTAAGTATATTCATCATAATGCAGTAGTTTTCAAAATGAATTCGGCTCCACGTACTGATACTGTATTAAGTTTCTCAACAATTCTCTTCATTTTATCAATAAATACCATTAACTTTGATGATAATATAGTGTGCGAATTTTCAAAAATTTAATGTTATTTTATCATACTGGCAGAGTTAAATAACAAAATTCATGAAAAGAAAAATTTTATTCTTGTTCGTAATGACTGGCCTACTTTGACTAATGATTGGTTTAATTTAGCATACTGTAATTTATACATTATTGCAACTTACGAATTGCATTAGTTTATAAGATGCAGAATGTACTAATTCCATTATTTTTAAACATACACATGACAATTGTAACGTGTCCTAACTCTTGATGCTAAATTAAGATAGTAAGTTACTAAACTTTTGTCAATATTTAGTACATTTCTTGTGGGGCTATTAATACTATTATTATAAAACTATGGTCCTGTACTACCTGTCTGATTCAAATTTAATGATGTTTGTTTCTTTGACTATTTTAGTTTTGGTTATTTTTTTGCAATTGAGTTGTATAGTAATTTTGACGTGGGTATAGTTTTAATATTTGAATTAACGTTTAATTTTATTATTCATAGAACACTATGCACAATTCAAGATGCTACATCTGATTGTTGGGAAAAAAGTGAAAATTACATGGTCGAGCAATTAGTGTATGCAGTTAATAATTTAACCGGATTAGAAATCATGATAAGTAATTAAAAAATATAAGAAAATTTGGATTTTTTTATTTTTATAAAGGTATTTAATGTTATTTACATTACTTAGATCGATGGAGAAATGAAACCCATCATGAAATTGATAATTTAAATGATTATGTTAATGGTGTTACTGAAAAAATCGAGAAACTTGGTATGAATAATGGTCCTTTGAATGATCAAGTAATGAAACAAATTATGACTGTTGCGGTTTATGAGGTAATACAATGGGTTCACTGTTTTAACTTTGTACATCTCTTGTAAAACATTTCGATTTATTCATTTGTATAGGTACTCAACTGGACACAAAGCACTAAATTCCAAGATTATGATTATTATTACGATTATAATTGCCCAATTTCATGTGATTATTATAAAACGATGTGGATGTACCTTTTTATTTGTGTTACAGTAGTACTAATTTTGACGCTAATTTACATTACTGTTTATGTTCACCGACTACAAACAAGTTTGAAAAAGAGAAGATTATTGTAAATTTGTAATAATTTGCTGAAATCTGTAAATTGATGGAAAAATCCTTTTACAATATTATTGCTATAATGCACTTTTTACAGCATTTTACGCACAACTAATTTTGAATTGTAAATATTATACATAATCGAGTTGCTTAGTCTTAGTCTAGTCTGCTTAGAAGAAAATTGATCAATCTTGTAGATACAATATGCAGTAGTTAATAACATAGTTCGTGCTACACATTTATAATCATCTCTTTATACGAATTTTTGTAATTAACATTTTTGAATGCATTCGTTAATCTTTGTCAAAAAAACAAATAAATTTTTGAATTTAACTTTTGAAACCGCGATTGATACTGTAAACTACGATATGGTAATTTATTGTATAGTGGACTTAACAATCAATCACTATAGTACTTTGAAAGTGACATAAAAATTACTGTAAGTTAGAGATAAACTAATGTACAGTACGTACGTGTTTTTACAGCTAGAACTACATAGCATTGTACAATAATTGGAAACCTTTTTGCAATTGTAGAAGAGTAGCAATTGTAGTGTAAATTAAAGGGATACTAATAAGTCAAACTTCAAAATCACTTACGCTTACTTGTAATGATGGTGGATAAAGCTACGAAAGAAAGTAAAGATGTTTAAGCTGAATAAAATAGTTATTGGGTTTTTAAATTAATATGCAACACATTGAACTTGATTCGATTATCAAAATAATTGTCCAGTGTCAACAAAATACTATTTAACTTGAATTCTTGCTACCAAGTTATTGTATTGTTACAGCAGAGTTTTTATTGTCAGAGAATTTGAGGAAGTACTGTACTTGCTTACTTTAAGGTCCAATCAATCATTTGTATAGCATAGAACACGAGCAAAGACTAATGTATGCTTGCTGTATTAAAGCTTGTTAACATTAACATAAAATAATAATGTTTATTAAAAAGATCACACTAAGAACAAAATACAACAAAGTTCAAGAAAGTGATGGCTTCTTATTTTATTAATTTTTGAAAAACCGTTTGAGACTCTTTATTAAGTAACCTTAATCATAAATTACTTTTCTAAAAATACAAGTACATTTTAAAATTCGAAAAAGCACGGCTAAACATATGTTACATTCTTTATATTTTGTTATGTAAGTTGAAAGAATAAATTTAATACTGTAATGCATAAAATAATTTTTTTAAGAGTTTTTAAACCATTCCGCAATTAGTTGACGTTTAAGTAATAGGTAGATGGCGATACTAGCGCTGTATAGTATTTAACGAAGGAACGTTGCATGGCGTTTTCTAATATCAAGAAAATCAATTTGTTGCTGTAGATTCATCAGAATAGCGCAGAAAATAACAATCTATTCCTTAACTTACGACAACGCCTACTTTATTATTATAATGAACCGAGATATTCATTGACTCGTCCGTTTTACTCAAGGCTATCTCAGATTCTCTGCTACCCTGAAGATAAAAGAGGAGAAAAAAATAGCAGTAAATTACAATATCGATGTACTGTATAAATATTTACAAGTACAATACAATATTTTTATCAGGTATGACTATCATATAATTGTATTTCCCCTTCATTTCTAAAAATTCTATAAACAGTAAAGTACTGTACATATGCAGTAACGTACATAATATTGAAAATAACACTACGTCGCTACTATGTAATTGCTAATTAAGCTTATAACCAATATACAATCAATAATTACAATGACAGAGTATAAGCAACGCAATAGCAATGCAAATGAAAAATGACAATCTGAGTTGTAATTATTCATTTTTGCTAGATAATAGAATTTTATTTAATTTATAAGTCGTAGTATATGCTAGAATTTTTTATTAATATTTAAGAAGTTTTTATTTATAGACTTAAGAAAGAAATGACATTGAAATCGTACAAATGTTGTTTTTTTATGAAATTAATTACCCGCCCTAATGTACAACAGCCGACATGCGTTCCCGCCAAAATAAAGGAGAACTATCCACCCAACCCACCCTCATAATACAACCACGCCTCCTTCTCGTACGCACAAAACAGCTGGCGTGTGTAGTTTCTCGGAGCGCGCGAAACCATATCACGCCTGGCGCGGTGAACGTTGTGTATACAGCCGAGGAAATAATCCCCTGACGCCATCTCTCACCTAGACATCACAAATTGTTAGATTCTAATAGATAACGTCAATAATAATTCGGGCAAATGTATTAACGAAGTTTAATAATAAATTTATAGTGCAAAGTTGGATTATTGGGTACAAAAGTGTTGGAGACAATCCCCACGCTTTGTGAGGATACGGTAACAAAGTAGAGCATTTGCCCGCGCACAATAACACAGCTGGGTTGGCGGAGCGCTTTTTACTGCTGTTGGCTGTGTTGGCGAGTGTTTCCCGTCGAAGCAGGAGCATCAGCAGCGGTTTCCCGGTTACTACGTTTCCCGCCAAACAAAAATTTCCCTTCACTATTTACGGTGATCATCGCGAGTTGAAAATTTAATCGCGTTAACATTTTATTTTCGGGAAACCAACGGTTTCTCTTAATTGGTGTTTTCGTATTATGACCGATCTTAGTCGAAGTAATAGTGAAAAGCGACGGATACTTCACGATATCCGACGCCACGAGGAAGACGTAATCGGCAGTTTGTGCAGGTAAGGAAAGACGAGGCTTCATCACATTTTGCTTAAGCGGTATATAGTTGCATAGGCAGATGGCGTGCTTTTGTATAAAGAGAGAGAGCGCGCGCTTTGTAATGGCGTAGTACTACGACTCCAATCGTAGTAAGAATTGTAGTAATAGGGTTGAGTAAAATGATACATTTTGTACAAATAGGTATATGTCTGAATTAATTATTATCACTATTCGATGATCGGGGTGTCTGACATTATGTTCGTGTAAAATTTGACATGAAAAGTATCGAATTGAGTGTAGTAAATGCTACAGCTGTAGTTGAATGCCGGTATGAAGAGGGTTAGGAGTAAGTCGTTGTTTTGCCGGCATCTCCATGCTGAGTAGTAGTACTACTAGTAGTAGTAGAGTAACGCGCATATGGTCACAAGCTGACTATGTTGACGCAAATGTTGTACAGCGTCAGCATTAGCCGCCGTGCCTGGTTGAATACTATTGCACTTAGCATATGGTTGGGCGGGGTAATTTTTTCGTTCTCGTCCATTTTTGCGGGAAGAACTTAAGCCGTCACCATAGTCATAACACAAGTAATAATAAAATGGAACGCGACATAGTTAACATAATGGCAAAGCGACTTGCATGATGTCGCACTAATTTCAGACATAAAATAACGTCCGTTTTAATGTTGATTTTTACATCTTGAATATTCTTATTGTATTTAAAAATGTTAAATTTAAAATTGGGATTTTTATTATTTTTTTTTTTTTAAATTAAAGAAGGATGGCTGGATTACTCACGATCAGCTGTGTATGACAAACAGGCGCTGCTGAGGGGTCGTTGGGTTTGTGAGATTAGTCTAAAGTTCGAATACGGTTATTAAATTATGAAAATGTATAGGTTTATGAGTAGGATATTTCATTGATGAAGTTTAAAACGTTTTAAAAAAACCTACACCTATTTTCCACACCCTTTTCTTCTGAAACGAGGTAAAAAAATAGGATTAGAAAATTCTTTTGCTATTGGCAATCTGGTTTACAACATTTCAAGGTGGTCTTTTCTCTCGTTTTAAAAATTTCATTCACAAGCGTTTTGGAATGCTTCTTTAAATGATTTAGGACACTAATAATTACAGTAATTGTCACCCAATGGAAATTACAATTACTATTGGATGAGCCACTTTTTCCCTTCAAACAATTTCTGTTAAGCACTTACAGTAATTAATCGCTTGAGAATTTGTATTCACTTTTTATGGAACATACTGTTGGATGGTTGGTACCGGTATTTAAAAATATGCTCCAGCTAGATAATTCGTGCATTTTCCGGGTCATCGATTTAAAACATGAATTGACCAATACTGTACTATACTTCGCTAGAGGGGATACATTTTTCTTTAAAAAAAAAATTACTACCCAACATTGTACAGTATGCTATTTGACAGCTGATGATTAGTTATTAATTTTATAAAATTTAAAATAGATTTGATATGGTAAACTAGTAACAACAAGCGAATTGTTTCATTCTTGCAATGTGAGAAGGTAATGAAACCAAGTGTTAAATAAAGGAAGCCGACTGTCTTGGGGCGAATTCCATATGTGGCGACAACCTTGAACGGTAATTGTGGTTGTGTTCATAATTATTTGTTAAATGGAGTTGTAATATTAATAGTATTGAGTAGTATAAAACAACGCCTACTTGCTTTTCTGTTTGTACACGTGGACAGCATACTAGAATTTTATTTAGAGTTATATTTTTGCCTACTTTGCAGACGTTAACGAATTTTTATCGTTTGCTTTCTTGTGTAATAACGACTGAGTAACACGTTATTAGTTTGGGTAACTATTGATGAACTTAACGTCTAGAATACTAACTGAAGCCGTCACCCGGCATTTATTTTATGGAGATAGACATCACATTATATTATTGATTACTCGTCTCAAATGGTAAACCGTATAAAGTTAAAATAATTGAATTAGGTGAGGATGCTTCTTGAAATAGAGAGCTCTCTAAAGCTTTAACACAAGGGTATTGCTCACGGTATAAAAAAGCTAGTAATGTTTTATTAGGTAATTATAATGTCAAATTAAATATGATGCTCAATTATCGATTTTATTAGTTGCTTTTTATCATTGTAGATATGTAGTTTTTGGGCATTTATAGAAAATTAATTACGAAGAAGTTTGTAGCAGTTGTTGAGGGTTTTAACTTTTCACATACAAAAATGCAAATACAGTATGTTAAAATCATGTTAGTACGGATGCTGCTGTTTACGTATTTCAATAGCTTTCGTGGAATTGTTATCAGTTTTTTGTATTGACAGCTAGCAGGAAGTTGATCGAATTGGTCATACTAGTTTGTGATGCAAACATACTTCTGGCGCCGATGTAATGTTGTATTTGGCAACCAGCACAAGTTAACAATAAACGGGTGGACATTATTCTACAGTTTTAACTTAAGTACAGTATATTTATTCGCAAATGTCACTATTTAAAATCTTGAATAGAAAGCTTTTTTGTCTGCATTAGTAATTCGGTTTATTAGACATGATGACTTTGTGAACTGTTGCAACGGTGAATTAATGTTTTGGTGTATGCCGAGGTAATGTCGTCTGGCAATCTGTCATTCGTTACAACTTCTAATTACATAGCTGTAATTGTCTTTTTGTTATTGTACAATATTGTACCGTATTTCAGTTGTGTGAAGTAGCCAACCGAACCAGTCTAAGCTATGCACTATCGTAGCTGTGTATTTCATGCGCAGTCTAATTTAATTAATTGTATTTTGTTGTCGCTTATTATTAGAGTGAATTGTGACACAGACAGAATAACCTGAATCAAAATTAATGATTATAAATGATACGTGCACAGTCTTTTTGTATTTTTATTTTTTTATAAAGAGGTACTGTATTAATAACTGTATCGTAATACCGTGATGGGGGCGTGGAGAGAGGATGCTGGTGGGTTGGGATCGATTGCATCTCAAAAGACTTTGGCAGACGAATGAGGAAGCTGATGATGATGATGATGTGTGGAAAAATTGATTATGATAAAATTAGGAATAACATTTGAGAAGATGGGAAATTTGTCTAATCTTTAGTTGGTTAAATGCATATTTCAATCTGATCTTCTAGTTTTTTTTAATTAAGTTTTGACCAAATGAAAATGTGCCACACCGGTTTAATTAAAATCGATTGCGCGTGACTTGAATGTTTATTTAATGTGTATTTTAGTTGTTTCGTAGTTTTTGATTTCTTAATGTGGATCTTAATTTCGTTTATTCTTTTTATATTTCTTAAAATACAGTTCCATTAGCAGAACATTAATATTCATTGGCGTTGCTTTTCTTATATTAAGCGTGAAATTTTCATTGTCTATAACTTCATGTAAATTTCACTGATAAGGGTTTCAAGTTAGTTCATTCACTAATCAGCTTTCTACGCTCTCTTTATGCCTTTATGATTACCTCCTGCACTTTACACTCATTAGATTGATTTAATCGGACCGGATTTTTTTTATGGTTATCGACATTTATTGCCATTCGTTTCCAATGTCAGCGCGTGGCAATGTTAAAATGTATGAAAGGAGATCACAACATACGGTCTTTTATATGTACAGTACTAGCAAACAGCTGAGTCTATTTGTATAGTATGCATGGACTACTTGTACAAAGCATTACAAAAGTTTTTTGAGTTATGAGAGGGAGAAATTATTCTTTGCAACAGTAAATATAGTTTGATTTACAAGCATTAACTACCTAATATTATGGGCAATTTATTGTACCGTTGCATCTTTATATCATTGTTATAGTGTATCTCGTTAGTGTTTACAAATCTTAATTTCTAAATGTTTTTCTTTTTAGAAAAATTGTCACGTACTGTCTCTACTGACTACTTTTTCATACAAAATACACAGTCGATTGAATTATTTGATAATGTTAATGTCTATGGTCAAGTGTATGCACTGTATGCTAGCTTATACTGTAATTTTTTTGCCTATGCAAATACAATGTTTATTCGTAGTGGAAATTGAATTATGTTTAGAATAAGTGTGGTTGCAAATTGTCGCCATAGGCTGACATTTTGGTATGCATTGAATCTTATAATTCAAGTGAAATTGTCTCGTGAAATGTCGTTAGAGAATAGGAGCAGTTGCCGGTTCCTGCATAGTTAACCTTGCAGCAACTAAACTCTCATAACGTAAAAAATTCTTCCAAAAAGAGCTTATGTTGAAGAATAAGGCAAGAGATGGATATAAGAACGCGTGAACGTGAAGAGCGTTTTAAATCCTTTTTTTTTTCTTCTTTTTTTTCTCCTTCTCTTATGGCGTCTCTGTGTTTATGTGATTTTGCTTAGAATAGTATTACATGTACCAGTGATGCTGCATAACAGACGCAATTGCAAATATGCTTGCCTAGACAGACAGCTTGATCGATTTTCTCTTTCCCAGCCAACCGAGCTGTGTCACCGGCCGGTATGTCTGCTAAATTTCTATAAAGCATTTTGACATGCTCGAATTAAAATAATGTTACTACAAAGTTTAAATATTATACAGTACATGCAGGAGTGTTGTCATGAACACGTTGGCATTTCTATTTTCAAATTAGTTTAATAATTAAAATAAGACTGACATTCTATGAAGTCATTGAGTTAATTTTTTAATTAAAGACTTTGATGCGTTTCTAGCTTCAATTAAATGATATTTTGAACATAAAAACTGTATTTAAGACGTAGGTGGTGAACTAAACTAGATCACAAAAATTGACTAGTGTCATTAGAGGGGGTGTGTAGAAAGAGATAAACAGCTGGACATGTGGGTTTCTCAAGTGACTGAGCAACTTTATTTTCTTTCCTCCAACGCAGTCGATGTGGAGAACTGCCGCCCACGTTATTTGTATGATCTTAAGCGTTGAATGACCCGCTCACTGTTGTAAACTTAATATGCCGGCTGATATGTGTACTGTACTTTTCTATTGTTGTAGATTATGATAAAACTTTTAAGAACTGTATAGACACAATATTCTTTGGCTGTGAAGTTGAATCATGATTTTTATATTGTCATGATGCTTTGGTCATTTGGATCCGTCGTCCGCTTTCCTATACTAGGTGCTTTTATAATGCTTTGTAGTACTGTAACATTATCGTATTTTGTGCCACACACACTTTTCTTCCTTTACATTTGTTATGTATCCTGCATACGAATACTGTATGCTGAAAATTCCAAATGAATGACAACACCTGACGAACTTGCACGAATCTATCCTAGTTTGGTTAGCCATGTATGAGTAGGAAAATCTATTTGCTTTCCTGTTTGTATACCAGTTGACGTTGTAGTTGTACAGACTTTGCTGGTTGGATATACTGTAACTTAACAGTACAAGTTAGACGATATAAGTTAGTATTTGTTTGTGTTAGTTTCGTGATACAAGACGTACTGTGCATCGTTAAAAACGGAAAAGATAAAGATACTGGTGATGGAATTTGTACTTTATCTGTTTCGGGAATTTTTTTTACTAAAAAAATAAACATAATTTACACATATGCATTGTAGATTAAAATAGAAGAAAAAGTTTTTTTTTTAAAAAAAATTGGTCGGTGGGTTGTTAAACGTTCTGAGAGTTTGGGATTGGATTTTACCAGTTATGCGGTAATTTTTATTGTACATGATTGATTTGCTTACTCTGCAGCTTTGCTACACTTGAACGTTTCATTTCATTTTTAAAGTCGATTGAAAGCGAAATCAGCGTTTATTTGATTAGTTTGGCTAAAGCAATAATATTGAAGAAGAGGAACCTTGGAGTGACAGAAGTCTCATTTTGGGAAAACTAAATAAAAAGACAGGAATATACTGTATTTATCTATTAATGGCTTGTACAGTACGTATGTTGATAAAAAAAACATTTATTAGTCTTGTACATTACTTAAATTTACCACGCTGTTTAGCTACTCGCATGTATAATTATATTATGAAAATTCTAACGCCAACATAGTTTAGTGATGCAGCTGCACGATTTTAATACTGTATGTAACAGGTGGTATGGTATGACTGTCGTTAAAATTTAAATTAATCTATGGAAATTGTTTTTAAAGGATTTTTTCATTATTAAAATTAAAAATGCGAGAATGATCTTTAATGGATGGTTTATGTTAAATACAAAAGGACGTTTGGAAAAGCAATTACTATTTTATGCAGAATAGATATTTAAAATTTTGATTTCGAAATTAGCATTAAGGATTGATATTTTGAACAATATTTTGTTTTTATTCTAAGAGCTCTTGTATTTTTACTCTTTCATGCAGAAAATGTAAAAGTTTAACGCTGTAATGGAGCAATATATCGATGATACAGTTGAGTGAAAATACATTGCGTGTTTAGTCTATAAACATATGTTATTTTGTCGCAAATGTTGTTTCATCATGGATAATTTGATGTTTACATATGGAAATGCTTTGCTTTTTGTATTCAATATTGCTTAGCTACCGAATGAGCATAACAGGAACTGTATCTATGTTTAACTTCTCAATGCTTCTAATGGGTATTATTATTATTAAGTATTAATTTTGATTGGTCTGCGTCTCGTAAACAGCCGTTTTTGTTCGCATCCCTCCTCTTTTTTATTACTTTTATTGGTGGTATGAAGTGAAAAAGTTGTTTAGATCAGCTGACGGTTGTTGGGTCATAACTAAGCGTCAGGTGAAATGTAAACATAAAAAAACCGTCGTTACTTAGACAACAGACGTCAATCTAAGCAGCGTAAACTTTGCACACAGAAAAGATCAGGTCTGGGCTTACCTATGAAAAAGTGATGTACAAGCCAACGATACAGTATTTTAAACAGTATTATTTTTCTTTTTAACATATGTATTAAACTTATATCATACTGTACGTATCATTTTCAGTAGTCGTGAGGCCGGAAAAATGATTTTAGTGAGACTTAAATTTTAGTATGGCATCATTCGATATAAACAAGTTTATTTTGGCATTGTTAAAACATGGCTTGGTATTCCGGTACAGTACGGTATTTAAAATGAAGCTCTACTTTGAACACTTTCAATCGACAGTGTGTTAACTAATGAAATTGAGTGATTTTTTGGCAACGGTTCAATTCATGCCAAAGTGGCAGTTTTTTTATTATACGGTACTGTATTGCATATTGTTGATTGTTGAGATTTCTTGTTTTAAAATTCGGATGAAAAAATACCTTCTTATTCCAAACATTGACATTAGCTGTTTGTAGCGTTGTGTGCGAACCCCCATGAACTTATAACTCAGTTTGAAAACAATGCCAGCTTTTTATGAGAGGGTGCTATGTAATTTCTTTTTTTATTATAGGGAAAAAGTTTTTTCTCAGTTTTAAAATTGTTTCATTGTTGGGAATATGACACTGTCGGAATGCTTTAGTGAAAGCGGATCTTCGTTTTAAATTTAAACCGTTTACGGCTTAAGAGTTTCTTAAAATGGGATGAGAGAGAAAGTAGACTGAGCACTAGTATCACTGTTGCTTACCCTAGATAGAAACCGAGGTTACAGCCGTTAAGGTGTGCGTTGACGTATGCTAAACTAAATACAGTACAGTGTTTCGCAACTTTAATTCTCTTGTGGCTCTGAATAGCATAAAATATGAATTGCACCCGGGAAAAAGTACTAAACACTTTTGCTACTTAGTTGCATTTTCAGTGCTTTCGTGAAGGATACGTCGAAGGTGTACAGTATGTGTATGTGTGTGTACGTGCTTTATGGAAACAGTTGAAACAGCTGTTGATAGAAATTTACTGCTTAATAATACGCTGTTTGTCTAATTTTCAATTGGCAAACGACCACTTGGGAAAGTTTCCAGATTTGGAAAAGGCAACCTAATTTTCGTTTTTGTTGACTGTATTTTTTTCGTAAAGGATATCAACATTGTAGTTTTTCTAATCGGTTTGTAGTATTTATGCAAATACTTTACGGTATATAAGAAGATTATTATCTAATGTAAATGAAGTCGGTTTCGGTTAGAGCTATAGAGTAAAAATACCGAGTGTCTTGCGTAACATCAATTCATATAACTTTTATGTAGACTTTAATTTGAGACGTGGTGGTTACAAAAATGCGCTTGTCTGCCGGCATTTTTGTGTTGGCAAACATCCCGGTCCACTTTTAGTTCTGCACTTTCGTGATTAACGGTTTTATCTCGACATGTAGACCATGCAACCATGCATTGTATAGATCTGTGTTGATGTAATAATAGCAGCGTTGTACGTGCGTGTTTATCTGAGCGAACGGTTGTCGCCCTATTCATTCAATGTACTTTACGATGAATTATAGAATGAATTACTTGCTAAGCATAATACAGTAGTTGCCTATATACAAATGTTTTGGAGCTCTTAACAATTACAGTTTATAAAGTGGCCGTATTTTAATTTTTATTCTAATTACTGGTGTCTATGAATGAAAGTTTCTTTGTCAATTTTTTTGCGTGGTTTTGTAATTGCGACAGCTTAATTGGTCACGGTAGAGCACTGAAAATGAAAACGTTTTAATTTTTATTTTTAACTTGATTATCATATTAAGGATGATTAACAACTTTAACTGTTATGTCTAAATAAAATAATCTCAGAAATATTCGGTGTAAATACCGTACTGTGTACAATTATGCAGATATTCGTACTGTAATTACAGTACTTATCAGAACTTAACTTGCAGCATTAGATTTGAATAATTTAATGAATTGTTTTGTACTTCCACCTCTGGCTGTGTATAGCTAACTACGTGCGTAAAGCGACGTAGCATACTCTTTTTTATGGGTCAGTGTCTGTCTTGGTCTAGATTCGAAGTTTGTAAACACAGTAGTTCTCGTCTAACATCAGCTGTTTATCAAGCGGTATTATCGTGCATTTATCGTATGTTTTTTCTGTGATAAAGTTTCCTACTCAATAAAGTGACACGAATTGGACACAAAATTTAGTTTTAAGTAATTCATTGATAAAATTGGTTGTTATTAAAGTGCGGAAATAACGTATAATGAAGTCTAAATTAAAATTGTAATTGTATTATTGCAGATTGGGTACTCGTCCAGCATCTCCAAAAAGTGCAATGGAGCAAGAAAGACGTATTCGACGGGAGATAGCCAACAGTAATGAACGTCGTCGTATGCAAAGCATTAACGCTGGTTTCCAGTCGTTGCGAGCCTTGTTGCCTCATCATGAAGGCGAAAAATTGAGCAAGGTAAGTTCTTCAGATTTCTTTATTTAAAATGATTATCTTTAAATTAATGTTAAGTGATGGTTTGTATTACTGATCTTGTTAATCTTTAGACACGTGATGTTAGTTATAAGATGTATTCATTTTTATAAGATGTAAAGCGAGCCAAAGGTTTCATAATGCATAGAATCGATTACAAGCAAACAATTGTTACAGTACAAACATTGAATTAGCTTTTTTTCAATAAATCTTCAAGTAAATAAACGGTTGGTTGGGCCAAGATATAAATTTTTTTTTTATAAAATTTACTGGTTCGGAGATTTTTGCTGTTTATTATTATCTTTACCTTCATTCATTTTCATTAATGCAAGTTTAATAGTTCATGGTCGTTGAAAGTTTATGGTGCGTACATTTTTTGTATACAAACCATTTAATAGACGTTTTTATAGTATTTAGCCGTATTGGTGTTGCTAATAGGAATGTATCAAACATTATTTGAAATTTATTGTGCTTTAGTGGCAGTAATACTATAACGAAATTGTTACATTCCATAGTAAATTAAAGGGCACATTTATTTATTTGTTAACAACAAAAAGTTTACTGCTTGATATCGAGATTGTAGATTTAGTGCCGTGTGTGGTTGGGTTTGAAGTTTCATTTAAGATTTTTTTTTTTTTGCAAATGTAAAAAAATTTGCAAGTCATGACATGAAATAATGTCAGTGTAGTAGTACATCGTATTTTTATATAAAGTAGTTGCATTTTATATATAATCTTAATAAATCGTCGGTATACAATACAGTTTATAGACATAACGTAATTATATAGAATGCAATTTTGTTTATCTTTTTATAAAACAGTACATTTTATTTTTTAACTTGGTTTTATTTTGCTCGTTACGCTTTGTTGTTCTTCAGACAAGCTTGAAAATCTATTTTTAGTCGAGACTTAAATTGGAGAGCCACTTCACAATCACAACCAGCCTAAAGTCGACGTTGCAAGTTGGTACCAAAGTCATTTTTTCCCCCTTATTTTTCTTCAACATTTAATAGAAGTCACGCAAACATCTCGTCGTCGTCATTCCCCTTTATATTTCTAGACTATTAATTCATACTTTTATAGTAGGGGAAGGCAAAACCAGGTGAGATAACATGACAAACTAGAAAAAAATTAACGAGGTTTAGGCAAGCTAAAAAACGAGTATTAGGTAATTTTATAATAGAGATGAATGAATACAATTGCAACAGAATTACAATGAAGCAATCGTATGATCGGCAGCAGGAATTAACTTGTCATTAGTATTTTTTGAACGATTTGGATTTGATTGTCATACATCTATGTGATGTGCATTAGGATGCTCCGTTAATCAAACGACGTAAGTTTCACTTGTATGCAGGTTAATCGATTATACGGTACCGTCATTTCTAACTTTTAGTCGATGATTGACTCTGTGAGGAAGTGATTAATAGTGGAAGATTGACTGTAAATGTAATCCAGACCAAAGTTGAGTATTTATAGATTGGAAATCGAAATAAATAAACGAGATAAAATCGGGCTTAGATAGCGACTGTAAAAATTATTAATTGAGGTGGGTTTACATGTAGGCTTTCATCACTGTAAAAAGAAGTCTAATCTTGCAGTTGCAGAAATATTAGAAATTTGTAGAATTGAATAGATGCTGTAGGCCATAGTTACCGTAAAGATGTAGTTTCTACTTAAGATACATTTTAATTTTTCACGAATAAATGTTGCGGTATTTGTGAAATGAGTTTTTTTTACGATAAGCTCAATTTACCGTAATACTCGTAAGAGAGAGAATTTAATATAAAATAATGGTTAAATAATAAATGATGACAATACTGAGTAAGTGTTATAGAGGGTAGTGTAAATATGCATGTATTTTACATGAATAAAAATAGCTTTTACTCTTACGCTACCGGCAGCAAATTAAAACTGTCGATTTTATTTTTTTGGAGCTGCACGCTTTTCATTCATTCATTCATTCAATGTTGGTCATTTCCTTTCCCGCCGTTTTTGTTATTTTCAAAGTTCTCACTATACCGACGCATGCATTATAAATGTGTGTAGTGGCACCGTACCATGTTGTTACGATGTACAACCCAACCCTACATTATAACGTGTGATGATGATTCACTAGAAGAGAAATGGATAGCAAGAATGACCGCTGCTGACTTATTGTTTGGTTTACACCTGTCGTGACATCATTAATTGAACTTTTTTGATAGCTTGTCACTATTTTTACATGTTTGATGGGGACTGGGATACTTATTATGGTATTGAACTCTGGCACCGAGGGTAAAAATATCTATTTTTGTAGCTTTATACTGTATCTAGATCTAACCGTATATTCTTTCATCAATAATGACTTGTTTCTCTGCATTAGCACCTAATTCTACTTCAGTTTTTCTGTTTTACTTCAGACGGTTTTATTGATTATGGCAGTTGTTTAGTAATTACTTTTAATATGGAAGTATGAATGTGATGTATAAAATGTGCTATATGATTCAGTAAATATCGTTCGATTTCTTGGTAAAAAAATTGGTATTAGACATCGAAATATTATAGTAAATAGGAACTAAAAGCATTAAAATATCAATTTCTTTGCTATCGAGAATTAAATTTATTTAATATTATTCTGTTAAGTTTCTCTTGGTTATCTTAGAATTTTTTTATCTGGGTATTCTGTTGTTACTGTTAATGAAATTTTAATTTTATTTGAAATTTTTATGTTTTGCATTTGTTTGAAACTCAATAGTCATTATACAATTTTAGTTATTCCTGGCATTTTATTGTCGACCATTTTATTGTTTAGAGAAACTTTTTAGTAAACTAAGTAATCGCGGTGTTTGGTGCAGTATAATAAAACGTGCCGAATAATAAAACAATTTTTTTTTAAATTGAAAACGTACGATTTTATACCTTTTGTTTTTTTACATGCCGTTATTTATGTTGAAATTTATTGAATAGTCAACGAGCGTCTGTCATGTTAAATTTAGTAATGTGATTTAAACGTGAACTTTAGCCGTTGAGAGTGGAAGTGGCGCATTTTTATCATAAAATTCCATCATAATGGCAGAAATGATGGATGTTATGTAAGATAGTATGTTGTACCGGTAGTAAGGTTGTATTGTGTTAACTTTAACCAACAAAAATATTAGGGTACTGTAAATACAAAGTATCAACCTTGATGTAAAGTACTGTACTGTACTTTAGTTCTGAAGCAGAGCAGTATTGTATTGACATAAGATACTTGTTCCGCCGACTGATTTTAATGTTTCAAAACGTAGATGCATTTAGCAGTTTGAGGTTGTAAAATAAACGTTGAGAAGTTATGAATGAGTTTTAAGAGAATGATCATGAGAAAGTGTGGGATGGAAGAAAAAAGCGTGTACATAGGAAAAAGGGAGGGTTATGTTTTCCTGGTAGAAAGGGAAGCACTGAGGTCGTAAACATTTTCGGAGGATTTATTATTAAAGTTGAGAAGAAGAAAATAAATTGAACTGGGCAGGTGCTATGAACACGAGCTCCTGACCATGACAGAAAATTACATAAAAATGTTGGAGAGTGCACTCCGAAGCTGTAAGTTACATTTTAGTTGTTATAGATGAACATCACATAAGAAAAGATTATATAGTACATGTACATACTTTAGTTGCTCAACATACAGCTGACTTTAAATTTGACGTTGCAACCTACTTTAAATCACCTGGTTTAGCCAACGTCGCTATGCTTTATTGCCAGGAACACGTTTCCCTAGTTTGAAGTGAGTAAATGGTTCTAAAATGTAACTTAAACAATGTTGCTTTTTCATGGATAGTAAAAGAATCTATATTATGGGAAAATGAGAATTATTTAATGATATGCACGCTCTGAATTTAATTTCATTATATTTAATGAAGCTATTAAGTGGGATAGCAAATACTGTGCAAGAAATTTACTGAATAATCTTAGTTGCATATTAGTTAACATTAATTTTGCTGTTTTAGTGCATGAATTTTTCGTGTTTAGAACCGGAAACTGCTTTAATAAATTGAAGATCTTTTCCAGTTTGGAGAAATACAAATTAGCATGGTACAGTTCATTTATACGCTTCTAATTTTTAATTGTCAACAAGTGTGTCGAAAAAACCGTTATTGCTTATTTGCTAACAAAAATCAGACAAGTGTTAATTTTTCTTTCTTGACGCAAATAAATGACCGTAGTTCCGTTCTATTTTATTCCTCTTCAACGCTCAACACTCTTTTTCGTGTTTTTTACAGTTAAAAAAATAACGAGAAAAACTAACACTGGAACCATTAAAAATATGATGCTCATTGTTCAGTGGTTTGTTGGAATCGGACCTCCATTTCCGCTCGTTTTAACTGTCTAAACATGTCACTTATTTTTTTTCTTCCTTGTAAATGGGTAATGTATTTTTTGGTATAAAAGAAACGATTGTAATTTTGTCATAATTACAGTACTGTATCTCTTCTGACCCTTGGTTTTTTCAAGAGAAAAAAAAAACGTTAGTGTTTTTAAACATCAATAGTATCTACTGTAAATGAATTTGGTAAAATTGTAACATTTTATCATCGTAAACAAAATGTAATATGGATTATGTAGATCTTTCTACAATATTCGTTAATTGACGGAAAAAACTTTTTTTAATCAGTTATTGTTGGTCTATTTATCAGTTTAAGAATTAGTTTCATTTTATTGTAAAAGCTCATTTAAAGTACGCATTATAGAAAACGGTGGTTTTTATTTGCATCCTAATTAACGACAATCGATTCTTTTTTTTATTGGCGGTGGTTTTTACGACTAGTCGGACCTTAGAGAGTAACAAAAAATTCGATTGTTTTACTATTGCGGTGGCTGTAAAAATATATGGAGAGAAACTAGTGTCACGGAGGGAACGATGGATAAAATGAAATACCTTGTATCTCATATTTATTTATTGCTTTGTTTTTCGTTTAACATAGAAGAAAATATAAAAATTGACTTCAAAGCCTAGAAGGAGGCTATGCGAGGTTTTTAACAACCTAATTTTTTACTTCGAGTATCTTGAACTCAGCTGCTAATCAGCAATTTGCAGTTTTTTCTTTGTAGAAGTCCTTGAAACTGGCATTTGACACATTTTTGAAATTTATTTCAATTTATGATACAAGAAGTGATAGTTAACTTTTTTCTTTTAAAAGTAGTTTTATACTTTCTTAGTAACATATTAATTAGGTAAAGAATGTACGGCATTTAGTTGTATGGGGATTTGAAACCTGCGTCTTTAACAGTGTTTAAATAATCATTATTAATGAAATGCTTTACAAGCTTTTGCAATGCAACGTTATTGAATGTTTTTAGTTGGAAAGTTTTTATTGGTTCTTGGAATTGCGTGTGAGGGTCGTGTAATGGGACTTTCAGGGAGGCTCTAATTACGTTCATTGATCTTCGATCTTCTTATTTATTGACTTTATCGTCATAATGTAAATCCATTGTCATGAGTTACGATAAGTGAGCACTTGATTTATTTCGAAATATTGCATTGAATGACTACTGAACGTTTCAACATGAACAGAATTATCATGGAAATGTTGCGGCTTTGTAATGTATCGCATTATATGTCTGCATATTTTATTGTTTATACATTTTGTTCTTAATATCCACATCCTTTTGCTGTATTGTTATCAGCAGCAGACTTCACGATTTGCTGAGGTTTGTTTTATCTAGACAAATATTACTATTAATATGTTTTAGGACGTACTGTAACTTTCAATATTCCAGATATTAAAAGTATCCAAAAATGTTAGTGTAAATAATGCGCTAGTAAATTGCATTCAAATTACTTGATTATTCAGAACCTCCACAGTTTATACATCTGTGACGGAACTTTCAAAACCAGTTATACAAACAATTTTTTGGCTGTTAGTTTTTTTTATTTAAAAGCTCATTTGCATGATACTTCTTAAATACAAGTTAATGGCCCTTGTAATGTAACACATATGCGTAAGATGCGGTTAGAATTGCCACTGACGGC